>CM019073.1:80313209-80633240 GCA_009667805.1 Leptobrachium leishanense | reverse complement strand
TACATGGCTATGGCTGGGCTGGTTACATGGCTGTGGGTGGTTACATGGTTGGGACTGGTTACGTGGCTGTGGCTGGTTACGTGGCTGTGGATGGTGGTTACATGGCTGTGGCTGGTTACATGGCTGTGGATGGTTATATGGCTGGGCCTGGTTACATGGCTGTGGTTGGGTACATGGCTGGGCCTGGTTACGTGGCTGGTGGGTACATGGCCGTGGATGGTTACATGGCTTTGGATGGGCCTGGTTACATGGCTGTGGATGGGCCTGGTTACATGGCTGTGGATGGGCCTGGTTACATGGCTGTGGCTGGGTACATGTCTGTAGATGGGTATGGCTGTGGCTGGTTACATGGCTGTGGATGGTGGTTACATGGCTGTGGCTGGTTACATGACTGTGGCTGTTTTATTATTATTATTATTCTTTATTTATAAAGCGCCAGCATATTCCGCAGCGCTGTACAATAAGCACAGTATAGACAGGGTTACAATACATTGAACAACATTTGACAAACAGTACAGGAGGAGATGAGGGCCCTATTCCCGTAGGAACTCACAATCTGGGAGGGTTGGGGTTGGAAACAGGAGGAGAGGACTGTAAGGTGAGCGTGATTGATGGTTGCGTCAGTGAGTTGGGTGGTAGGCTTCCCTAAATAGGAATGTTTTAAGGAAGCGTTTGAAGGAAGAGAAGTTAGGGGAAAGTCTGACAGTACGAGGGAGAGCGTTCCAGAGAGTGGGGGCTGCGCGTGAGAAATCCTGCCGTCTATCATGGGAAGAGGTGATGCGGGGAGAAGCTAGGCGCAGGTCACTGTTTGACCTTAGGGAGCGGGCTGGGGTGTATTTGGTGATTAGTGAGGACAGGTAGTGGGGCGCTGAGTTAGTGAGGCTTTTGTAGGTAAGGATAATTACATGGCTGTGTACATGGCTGTGGCTGGGCACATGGCTGGGCCTGGTTATGTGGCTTGTGGTTACATGGCTGTGGCTGGTTACATGGCTGTGGATGGGCCTGGTTACATGGCTTTTGGTTACATGGCTGTGGCTGGGTACATGTCTCTGGATGGGTATGTGGCTGGTTACATGGCTGTGGCTGGGTACATGTCTCTGGGTGCGTGGCTGGTTACATGGCTGGGTACATGACTGGGCTTGGTTACATGGCTGTGGCTGGTTACGTGGCTGGTAGGTAGATGGCTGTGGCTGGGCCTGGTTACATGGCTGTGGCTGGTAGGTAGATGGCTGTGGCTGGGCTTGGTTACATGGCTGTGGCTGGGCTTGGTTACATGGCTATGGCTGGGCTTGGTTACATGGCTGTGGCTGGGCCTGGTTACATGGCTGTGGCTGGTAGGTATATGGCTGTGGCTGGGCCTGATTACATGGCTGTGGCTGGTAGGTATATGGCTGGGCCTGGTTACATGGCTGTGGCTGGTAGGTATATGGCTGTGGATGGCCCTGGTTACATGGCTGTGGCTGGGTACATGGCTGGGCCTGGTTATGTGGCTGGTGGTTACATGGCTTGTAGTTACATGGCTGTGTACATGTCTCTGGATGGGTACGTGGCTGGTTACATGGCTGTGGCTGGTTACGTGGCTGGTAAGTAGATGGCTGTGGCTGGGTACATGTCTCTGGATGGGTACATGGCTGTGGCTGGTTATGTGGCTGGTAGGTAGATGGCTGTGGCTGGGCCTGGTTACGTGGCTGGTAGGTAGATGGCTGTGGCTGGGCCTGGTTACATGGCTGTGGCTGGGCCTGGTTACATGGCTGTGGCTGGTATATGGCTGTGGCTGGGCCTGGTTACATGGCTGTGGCTGGGCCTGGTTACATGGCTGGGTACATGACTGGGCTTGGTTACATGGCTGTGGCTGGTTACGTGGCTGGTAGGTAGATGGCTGTGTTTGGGCCTGGTTACATGGCTGTGGCTGGTAGGTAGATGGCTGGTAGGTAGATGGCTGTGGCTGGGCCTGGTTACATGGCTGTGGCTGGGCCTGGTTACATGGCTGTGGCTGGGCCTGGTTACATGGCTGTGGCTAGGCCTGGTTACATGGCTGTGGCTGGTTACATGGCTGTGGCTGGTAGGTAGATGGCTGTGGCTGGGCCTGATTACATGGCTGTGGCTGGTAGGTATATGGCTGGGCCTGGTTACATGGCTGTGGCTGGTAGGTATATGGCTGTGGCTAGGCCTGGTTACATGGCTGTGGATGGCCCTGGTTACATGGCTGTGGCTGGTAGGTATATGGCTGTGGCTGGGCCTGGTTACATGGCTGTGGCTGGGCCTGGTTACATGGCTGTGGATGGGCCTGGTTACATGGCTGGGCCTGGTTATGTGGCTGGTGGTTACATGGCTTGTAGTTACATGGCTGTGTACATGTCTCTGGATGGGTACGTGGCTGGTTACATGGCTGTGGCTGGTTACGTGGCTGGTAAGTAGATGGCTGTGGCTGGGCCTGGTTACATGGCTGTGGCTGGTAGGTATGTGGCTGGGCCTGGTTACATGGCTGTGGCTGGTAGGTATATGGCTGTGGCTGGGTACATGGCTGGGCCTGGTACATGGCTGGGCCTGGGTACATGGCTGTGGCTGGGCATATGGCTGTGGCTGGGCCTGGTTACGTGGCTGTGGCTGGGTACGTGGCTGTGGCTGGGTACATGGCTGTGGCTGGGCCTGGTTACATGGCTGGGTACATGACTGGGCTTGGTTACATGGCTGTGGCTGGTTACGTGGCTGGTAGGTAGATGGCTGTGGCTGGTTACATGGCTGTGGCTGGTTACATGGCTGTGGCTGGGCCTGGTTACATGGCTGTGGCTGGTAGGTAGATGGCTGTGGCTGGGCCTGGTTACATGGCTGTGGCTGGTAGGTATATGGCTGTGGCTAGGCCTGGTTACATGGCTGTGGCTGGTAGGTATATGGCTGTGGCTGGGCCTGAGTACATGGCTGTGGCTGGGTATACGGCTGGGCCTGGGTACATGGCTGTGGCTGGGTACATGGCTGTGGCTGGGCCTGGGTACATGGCTGTGGCTGGGCCTGGGTACATGGCTGTGGCTGAGTACATGGCTGTGGCTGGGCCTGGGTACATGGCTGTGGCTGAGTACATGGCTGTGGCTGGTAGGTAGATGGCTGTGGCTGGGCCTGGTTACATGGCTGTGGCTGGTAGGTATATGGCTGTGGCTGGGCCTGAGTACATGGCTGTGGCTGGGTATACGGCTGGGCCTGGGTACATGGCTGTGGCTGAGTACATGGCTGTGGCTGAGTACATGGCTGGGCCTGGGTACATGGCTGTGGGGAGGGAGGGGGAGGGCAGTCATGATGCTGCTGCTGTATAAAATGTAATAATAATCAGGAGGGGAGGGGGAGGATTTGGGGAGAGACACACACAGGCAGGAGGGGGAGGGGAGGAGGAGAGGGAGGAGGAGGAGGAGAGGGGGCTCCACATTGAGGAATCTCCCTGCTCGGAGCCCAGTTGGCTGAATGGTGGGCTCGGTGCACGCTCTCGGAGGCTCTCGTTGACCCGGAAGGCTTTGCCGGTGCCCCCGGTGTCCCCCCCGCGCTCTCCCCCCGGGTACATGTCACACGGCGCCAGGTCTGTATGAGGGGGGGGGGAGGGGGCTTTATCCCGGTCTGCAGCCAACATGGCGGGTATCAGGGGGCTCTGTGGGGCCGGGAGGGGGAGGGGGGGCTGTCTGGCTGCTCTTTAACCCTTGCGGCTCCGCGCCTCAGGGCGGTGGGTGGTTGGGATGGGCCCCCCAGGCGGCGGGGGGCAGGGCTGGGGCCCCCGGGCGGGTGGCTTGTGGGGGCCCCCGGCTTGCAGGCTGTGCCTGAGATCTGCAGAACATGGCGCCGGGCCAGGCTGAGGGAACAGGCTCAGGGGCCATTTTTGTTTTCCTTTTGTCTGCAGATTTTATTAAAACTGTCTGAGAATGTGGGAGAGGCGGGCGGGGGCCACAGGGGGGGCCCGGGGGGAGGGGAGGGGCCCTGTGACTGTCAGGGGCCCAGCTCTCAGGTGGGGGTGCAGGCTGCTGTTTTGGGGGGGTCATTCTCCTGTGTATCATCGCTGTGCGTGAAACCCCTTTGTTTGCCGGCTGCTGCTGCGGCGCCTCCTTTCATTTCAAGGTTTTGAGGGGGGAATAAAAGCTCTTTTCTGGTGAACGATTCTCCCCCGCCTCGGCCTCCGCGGGCGCCATAACCTGCTATTTCCTGTTGCCATAACAACTAACCTCTCCCTCTCAACCCATTGTTGTTTTTTTTCCCCTCTTTGGGGTGTCGGGGGGGCCCGTCCTGGCTGAAGCGACTCGTGGCCCGTGAACAGACGTGGCCGGCTCGTGGTGTCATCCTGCATCTGCCAGCCTGTAACAGATCATTAACCCTTCCCCCGCGTTGCGGACAGCGCGGGGCTTCCTCAGAGCCCTGTCAATCAAGATTCTTCTGACCCGCCTCCGCGGAGAGGGTTAAAAATAAAGGTCTGGCCCCGCACGGCCCCCCCAGGACCACCGATTTTTAACCAAAATTCTGCAGTAATGAATGTGGTGGGGTCTGCGCCCCAAGACACCGGGACAGGAGGAGCGTCCCCGGCCTCCGCGGAACAGCCTGGCCCGTAACGTTACATTGTGTGCGTGTAGACCGCGCTGCCAGAGGAGGGCCAGGGGGCCCGTCAAGTCATACCGGCACTTTGGGCTGAGCTCAAGGCCACCGGACGTTACCGGATCGCCAGACTATAACCTGTAAGAACTTTACGCTGTGGTCCCAGAAACTGGACCTTCCAGGGGCCGGATTTATCTCGTATGGAGCGGTCAGAGGTCTCCGTATGTGTAGACTCCATGAGGCTGGCTTATGTTTGGTGTATTGTGGTGCCTGTGTTTATAGCTATACCTATGTTTTGAGATCTATACACACACACCCCTATACTCGAGTGTGTTAAGGGCAATATATATAATTTGAGGTTTAGGGTTACTATTTCATGTTGGTTGTATAAGGTGTGTATATATATGAATGAACCCACCAACCTTAAATTGTAACCCAAAACACAGTACCATATACACTAAACTAGATATATATACATCTCTTGTTGAAGTGAGGTTTTGTCTGTTGTGGTGTCAGTATTTCCGACTATACGTTTTATAGATACTAATATTCCTCTGTTGGAGTTTTGTGATGTTTAACTTTGTTTTTTGTGGTGGTTCGCTGTGTTGTTGGTCATTTTATTGTTCGCGCTCGTGGTGATTTTAATATTTCTGTACGTATATATTTGGATATAAAGGCTGTCATTATAAGGCTTGTGGGGGGTTAGTATCTTATTTTGCGGTTTGTGTATTGTGTGACGGATAATCTATGTACAGCATGGTTTGTGTTTTTATCCAGGGATTTGGGTATTGTGTGATTGGATAATGTGCAATCTGACAGGTTTGTTTATTGTGTGATGGGTAATGTGTGTAGTATGGGTATTGTGTGATGGGTAATGTGTGTAGTTTGGGTATTGTGTGATGGATAATATGTGTAGTTTGGGTATAGTGTGATGGATAATGTGTGTAGGTTGGGTATAGTGTGATGGATAATGTGTGTAGTTTGGGTATAGTGGGATGGATAATGTGTGTAGTTTGGGTATAGTGGGATGGATAATGTGTGTAGTTTGGGTATTGTGTGATGGATAATGTGTGTAGTATGGGTATTGTGTGATGGATAATGTGTGTAGTTTGGGTATAGTGTGATGGATAATGTGTGTAGTTTGGGTATAGTGGGATGGATAATGTGTGTAGTTTGGGTATAGTGTGATGGATAATGTGTGGGGTTTGGGTATTGTGTAGTTTGGGTATTGTGTGATGGATAATGTGTGTAGTTTGGGTATAGTGTGATGGATAATGTGTGTAGTTTGGGTATAGTGTGACGGATAATGTGTGTAGTTTGGGTATTACGTGCTGGATAATGTGTGGGGTTTGGGTATTGCGTGATGGATAATGTGTGGGGTTTGGTTATTGCGTGATGGATAATGTGTGGGGTTTGGGTATTGTGTGATGGATAATGTGTGGGGTTTGAGTATTGTGTAGTTTGGGTATTGTGTGATGGATAATGTGTGTAGTTTGGGTATTGTGTGATGGATAATGTGTGTAGTTTTGGTATTGTGTGATAGATAATGTGTGGGGTTTGGGTATTGTGTGATGGATAATGTGTGTAGTTTGGGTATTGTGTGATGGATAATGTGTGTAGTTTGGGTATTGTGTGATGGATAATGTGTGTAGTTTGGGTATTGTGTGATGGATAATGTGTGTAGTTTGGGTATTGTGTGATGGATAATGTGTGTAGTTTGGGTATTGCGTGATGGATAATGTGTGTAGTTTGGGTATTGCGTGCTGGATAATGTGTGTAGTTTAGGTATTGCGTGCTGGATAATGTGTGGGGTTTGGGTATTGTGTGATGGATAATGTGTGGTGGATAATGTGTGTAGTTTGGGTATTGCGTGCTGGATAATGTGTGGGGTTTGGTTATTGCGTGATGGATAATGTGTGTGGTTTGGGTATTGTGTGATGGATAATGTGTGTAGGATGGGTATTGTGTGATGGATAATGTGTGTAGTATAGGTATTGTGTGATGGATAATGTGTGTAGTATGGGTATTGTGTGATGGATAATGTGTGTAGTTTGGGTATTGTGTGATGGATATTGTGTGTAGTATGGGTATTGTGTGATGGATAATGTGTGGGGTTTGGGTATTGTGTGATGGATAATGTGTGGGGTTTGGGTATTGTGTGATGGATAATGTGTGTAGTTTGGGTATTGTGTGATGGATAATGTGTGTAGTTTGGGTATTGTGTGATGGATAATGTGTGGGGTTTGGGTATTGTGTGATGGATAATGTGTGGGGTTTGGGTATTGTGTGATGGATAATGTGTGTAGTTTGGGTATTGTGTGATGGATAATGTGTGTAGTATGGGTATTGTGTGATGGATAATGTGTGTAGTATGGGTATTGTGTGGTGGATAATGTGTGTAGTATGGGTATTGTGTGGTGGATAATGTGTGTAGTTTGGGTGTTGTGTGGTGGATAATGTGTGTAGTTTGGGTGTTGTGTGGTGGATAATGTGTGTAGTTTGGGTGTTGTGTGATGGATAATGTGTGGGGTTTGGGTATTGTGTGGTGGATAATGTGTGTAGTTTGGGTATTGCGTGATGGATAATGTGTGTAGTTTGGCGTGCTGGATAATGTGTGTTTAGGTATTGTGGGGTTTGGTTATTGCGTGATCGATAATATGTGGGGTTTGGGTATTGTGTGATGGATAATGTGTGTAGTATGGGTATTGTGTGATGGATAATGTGTGTAGTATGGGTATTGTGTGATGGATATTGTGTGATGGGTAATGTGTGTAGTATGGTATTGCATGATTGATAATGTGTGGGGTTTGGGTATTGTGTGATGGATAATGTGTGTGGGGTTTGGGTATTGTGTGATGGATAATGTGTGTAGTTTGGGTATTGCGTGCTGGATAATGTGTGTTTAGGTATTGCGTGCTGGATAATGTGTGGGGTTTGGTTATTGCGTGATGGATACGTGTGTGGGGTTTGGGTAATGTGTGTGGATAATATGTGGGGTTGGGTATTGTGTTGGGTAATGTGTGTAGTATGGGTATTGTGTGATGATAATGTGTGTAGTATGGATATTGTGTGATGGGTAATGTGTGTGGGGTTTGGGTATTGTGTGATGGATAATATGTGGGGTTTGGGTATTGTGTGATGGGTAATGTGTGTAGTATGGGTATTGTGTGATGGATAATGTGTGTAGTATGGATATTGTGTGATGGGTAATGTGTGTAGTATGGGTATTGTGTGATGGATATTGTGTGATGGGTAATGTGTGTAGAATGAGTATTGTATGGGTATTGTGTGATGGATAATGTGTGTAGTATGGTATTGCATGATTGATAATGTGTGGGGTTTGGGTATTGTGTGATGGATAATGTGTGTGGGGTTTGGGTATTGTGTGATGGATAATGTGTGGGGTTTGGGTATTGTGTGATGAATAATGTGTGGGGTTTGGGTATTGTGTGATGGATAATGTGTGGGGTTTGGGTATTACGTGATGGATAATGTGGGTATTGTGTGATGGATAATGTGTGTGGTTTGGGTATTTTGTGGTGGATGTGTTGTATGATGTGAGGAAGCCTCAGAGCGTTGGAGGCCCCGGGTTTTGCGGACCAGTAAACCACGTGGAGGTCTGGTATTGGTGTACGATATTTCGGAAAAGTTGCACGAGGTCGCGTGGACAGTCGCTGGTGGCAAAGCCGACACTGCCGATGTTTAGAGCAGGAGCCGGTGTGTAATCGTCGTTTGTTGTTAATTTGGCCGGTGACCTTGGCCTCGCTGGTCGCTCAGTAATTGTGGACCTTGTGCTAAGTAAAATCTACACGTGTGAACCCCATCACGAAGAGCAAAATGAAAGAACCTGAACTTGTGTTTCTCGGCAGCCTCAAGCGACTTCTTCAGGAGCCGGATCGGAAAGTTAATTTTGGCCACTAAATTCCTGGATGGTCGTTACGCCGAGCCGTGACCTCTGGTTGGTTATGGAGGACATGGGGTTCTGATCCAGCTCTGGTTTTTGTCTGAAATGCAAGCCTGTGCTCCAAATTTGTATTATTGGTAAAAGATGTCCCCATCTACATCCATGGAACATACACGTTGACTTCCAGGTCATTCCCAGCAGATGAGAAGCAGTCGTCCCATCCAGGCCTGTTTTATCCTAGTTTGATGTTCGATGGTTTCAGGACCTTGTTGGCTGAGATGAGTAGGTAACAATATTATTTAACTAAAATAGTGTCCAGATGTCTAACACGTTAGACCTGACCTTACCCAGGGTCACGGTAAGCAGGTAAACTCCTAGATTGTGGTAGTGAGGAACCCTTCCCTACATAAGCTCCTACCAAGATTAAGATGGTGAGGAACCGTCGCTTGGTAAATCGAGATTGTGTGGAACCGTCGCTTGGTAAATCGAGATTGTGTGGAACCGTCGCTTGGTAAATCGAGATTGTGTGGAACCGTCGCTTGGTAAATCGAGATTGTGTGGAACCGTCGCTTGGTAAATCGAGATTGTGTGGAACCGTCGCTTGGTAAATCGAGATTGTGTGGAACCGTCGCTTGGTAAATCGAGATTGTGTGGAACCGTCGCTTGGTAAATCGAGATTGTGTGGAACCGTCGCTTGGTAAATCGAGATTGTGTGGAACCGTCGCTTGGTAAATCGAGATTGTGTGGAACCGTCGCTTGGTAAATCGAGATTGTGTGGAACCGTCGCTTGGTAAATCGAGATTGTGTGGAACCGTCGCTTCGTAAATCGAGATTGGGAGGAACCGTTGCTTCGTAAATCGAGATTGTGTGGAACCGTCGCTTGGTAAATCGAGATTGTGTGGAACCGTCGCTTGGTAAATCGAGATTGGGAGGAACCGTTGCTTCGTAAATCGAGATTGGGAGGAACCGTCGCTTCGTAAATCGAGATTGTGAGGAACCGTCGCTTCGTAAATCGAGATTATGAGGAACGTCGCTTCGTAAATCGAGATTGTGAGGAACCGTCGCTTCGTAAATCGAGATTATGAGGAACGTCGCTTCGTAAATCGAGATTGTGAGGAACCGTCGCTTCGTAAATTCATACATTGAGATGGTGCGGAACTGTTGTTTCATAAATTCATAGATTGAGGTGGCGAGGAACGGTCTCCTCATAAATTCATAGATTGAGGTGGCGAGGAACCGTCTCCTCATAAATTCATAGATGGAGGTGGTGAGGAACCGTCTCCTCATAAATTCATACATCAAGGAACCGTCTCCTCATAAATTCATAGATTTAGATGGTGAGGAATCGTCTCCTCATAAATTCATAGATTTAGATGGTGAGGAATCGTCTCCTCATAAATTCATAGATTTAGATGGTGAGCAACCATTAATACACGTGGAAATGGTGAGGAACTGTCCTTACACTAGCTCCTAAATTGAGATGTTGAGGAACCGTTCCTACATAAGCGACTACCTAAATTGAGATGGTGAGGAGCTGATGCTACATAAGCTCCTAGCTAGCTGTCTCCACATAGACTCTTCTACTGACTCGGTGAGAAAACATGAAGCCTGAGATCTTGTAGGTTGATTATGCTGGGATGATTCCTACTCAAAATCTGTAAAGAGGAGGAGAAATGGGCTTCATATTGAGGATTCGCTTGGAACACAGTTGGCTTAATGGTGGGGAAAAACTGACCCCCTGAGGATGGCGAGAAACTTTATCCATGTCGGGACTAAACTTTCCCAACATCATCGCAAAGGTTAAACGGACGAGGAACCATACCCCTCTCTTAGTGACAATGTAGGAGTTGGTGTAATGGACATGTTTGGGAGTTTTCTTGGGATAATGACCCCATAAAGATTTCAAAGCTCACAGATGAGCATCAATACTGTTCTAGATGGTCTACAGCTGGGTGCAGGAACATGACATGGGACCAAATGTACATTATGTAACCAAAGTGTTCTCTGTTCGTCAAAGCTGGTCTTGTTCCCCATTAAGGAGGCCATCAGTATGTTTCCTCAGGACTCAGAAAGTCCCTGTACAAAGGGAAGGATCACATGACGCATGTTTCAGTAGGGTTGGTGTGCGGCTTGTTTTGCCAGCTGGGGTTTTGGTTTTGTGGTGGAAGGTCCAGGTGGGTTTCTTTATCCAAGCTGTGTCTTAAGAGTTTGTGAATCGTTGTGTTGCCTCCAGTAAAATCCATGTTAACGCTTCCTATGCTTTCTATAGGAGCCACTAACGATTGGCCGGTCGGAGAATAACGTGCTGGTCACTCGTTTTTCTTGGCTTGAGCCAGTAATAAAAGGTGAATACCGGCTCGCAGGCTCTGGTGTCAAGTGACTTTTGCAATGGTGGTTCTTCTCATGGTGTCCTATGAACTCTAGGAGAGGATACGGTGCGGCGTTGAGTAGTGGCTCTTTCCTGGCTCAGTCGTAATATAGCCGGTAACAGGGAGGGTCGTAATATAGCCGGTAACAGGGAGGGTCGTAATCTAGCCGGTAACAGGGAGCCGTTCAGAGTTACCGGCTCACAACCACATGTCCCTTTAGCGTCTTCGTTACCGGCTATGTTGGATTCAGACTCTTTGTGTCGTGATGTGATCAAAGCTTGGAGATGTTACTTGTGCCGGCCACAGAATTGTTTGGGATCCAATCCTACTCCTCGTGGTGTCCTGTTGACCAAGTATCTCCCATCCAGGACCTCTCCTCAAACCTCAATGTGGTTAGGATCTTTTGGATGTAATGTCTACCCAGGGCAGGGGCTAGGTAGTCACCGGCTCCTAGAACGTTGACCACATCTCATAGATCAGTGATGGTGAACCTTGGAACCCCAGATGTTTCGGATCTACATGTCTGATGCTGTTTAGTCACACAAGACTGCTGAAGCATCATGGGACTTGTAGTACAGAAGCATCTGGGGTGCCAAGGTTTACTATCATTGTCCTACACAAACTGTTACAGTTTTGTCTTGCTCCTTACATTGATCTAAGGTGGTCAAGGCCTCGGTCAAACCCTAGAGGGTATTTTTAAGTGGGTAAGGTCCACTTGTTTTGGTAATTTTTTTTTAGAAGGTTTAAGGTCCCTGAGCACATCGGTGAGATGCTTGTTTGTTTTTTGTGTGGTTTATATTGGCTTTTTCTGTAAATTGTTTCTGGAACTACATGGTACAGCGCTATGGGACTTGTTGGCGATTTATAAATAGTTGTAACTCTACATCAGTAGCACAAATGCACTCGCGTTGCAGCTTTTTATGGGTGTCGGGGGTCCCTGTCCTTAGAGGGGACCTGATAACTTTATATAAAAATATAGGGGGCCTTAGAGGGGATCTGATAACTTTATATAAATACATACGGGGCATTAGAGGAGTCTGATAACTTTATATAAATATATACGGGGCATTAGAGGAGTCTGATAACTTTATATAAATATATACGGGTCCTCAGAGGGGATCTGATAACTTTATATAAATATATACGGGTCCTCAGAGGGGATCTGATAACTTTATATAAATATATACGGGGCATTAGAGGAGTCTGACAACTTTATATAAATACATACGGGGCCTTGCAGGTCTTGACAAAGTTGCTTTGAATCTAGGAGCCAGCTACAAAAGTTGGGAGCCAGGTTTTTCTTCAGACTAACAAGGCTTTACTTTCAACAACTAAAGATACTGTTTTTTTTGACCCCCTCAGGTACTCACCGATACGTTTATTTGCTGTACAGCTCTGTTATACGCTCACACACATCGCACATTACTGTATAACTGCTGCACAGCAATAACACTCACCCCGAACATTACCGTGGAGCTCTGGGATACTGTAATGTGCAGTGTATGAGGGTATCCCAGAGCACAACGGTAATGTGCACAGTGTATCCCAGAGCACCACAGTAGTGTGCGCAGTGTATCCCAGAGCTCCCCAGTGTGCGCGCAGTGTATCCCAGAGCTCCACGGTAATGTGCAGTGTGTGTGTGTGTATCCCAGAGCTTCACAGTAATGTGTGCAGTGTATCCCAGAGCTCCACAGTAGTGCGCGCAGTGTATCCCAGAGCTCCACGATAATGTGCGGTGTGTGTGTGTGTGTGTGTATCCCAGAGCTTCACAGTAATGTGTGCAGTGTATCCCAGAGCTCCACAGTAGTGCGTGCAGTGTATCCCAGAGCTCCACGGTAATGTGCGGTGTGTGTGTGTGTGTGTGTGTGTGTGTGTGTGTGTGTATATCCCAGAGCTTCACAGTAATGTGCGCAGTGTATCCCAGAGCTCCCCAGTGTGCGCGCAGTGTATCCCAGAGCTCCCCAGTGTGCGCGCAGTGTATCCCAGAGCTCCCCAGTGTGCGCGCAGTGTATCCCAGAGCTCCCCAGTGTGCGCGCAGTGTATCCCAGAGCTCCCAGTGTGCGCGCAGTGTATCCCAGAGCTCCCCAGTGTGCGCGCAGTGTATCCAGAGCTCCCAGTGTGCGCGCAGTGTATCCCAGAGCTCCCCAGTGTGCGCGCAGTGTATCCCAGAGCTCCCCAGTGTGCGCGCAGTGTATCCCAGAGCTCCCCAGTGTGCGCGCAGTGTATCCCAGAGCTCCCCAGTGTGCGCGCAGTGTATCCCAGAGCTCCCCAGTGCGCGCCAGTGTATCCCAGAGCTCCCCAGTGTGCGCGCAGTGTATCCCAGAGCTCCCCAGTGTGCGCGCAGTGTATCCCAGAGCTCCCAGTGTGCGCGCAGTGTATCCCAGAGCTCCCCAGTGCGCGCAGTGTATCCCAGAGCTCCCCAGTGTGCGCGCAGTGTATCCCAGAGCTCCCCAGTGTGCGCGCAGTGTATCCAGAGCTCCCAGTGTGCGCGCAGTGTATCCCAGAGCTCCCCAGTGTGCGCGCAGGTATCCCAGAGCTCCCCAGTGTGCGCGCAGTGTATCCCAGAGCTCCCCAGTGTGCGCGCAGTGTATCCCAGAGCTCCCCAGTGTGTTTGCGCAGTGTATCCCAGAGCTCCCCAGTGTGTTTGCGCAGTGTATCCCAGAGCTCCCCAGTGTGTTTGCGCAGTGTATCCCAGAGCTCCACAGTGTGTTTGCGCAGTGTATCCCAGAGCTCCACAGTGTGTGCGCGCAGTGTATCCCAGAGCTCCCCGGTAATGTGCGGTGTGTGTGTGTGTATCCCAGAGCTTCACAGTAATGTGCGCAGTGTATCCCAGAGCTTCACAGTAATGTGCGCAGTGTATCCCAGAGCTTCACAGTAATGTGCGCAGTATATCCCAGAGCTCCACAGTGTGCGCGCGCATTGTATCCCAGAGCTCCACAGTGTGTGCGCGCAGTGTATCCCAGAGCTCCACAGTGTGTGCGCGCAGTGTATCCCAGAGCTCCACAGTGTGTGCGCGCAGTGTATCCCAGAGCTCCACAGTGTGTGCGCGCAGTGTATCCCAGAGCTCCACAGTGTTGCATGCAGTGTATCCCAGAGCTCCCCAATGTGCGCACAGTGTATCCCAGAGCTCCACGGTAATGTGCGGTGTGTGTGTATCCCAGAGCTCCACAGTAATGTGCGCAGTGTATCCCAGAGCTTCACAGTAATGTGCGCAGTGTATCCCAGAGCTTCACAGTAATGTGCGCAGTATATCCCAGAGCTCCACAGTGTGCGCGCGCAGTGTATCCCAGAGCTCCAGTGTGTGCGCGCAGTGTATCCCAGAGCTCCACAGTGTGTGCGCGCAGTGTATCCCAGAGCTCCACAGTGTGTGCGCGCAGTGTATCCCAGAGCTCCACAGTGTGTGCGCGCAGTGTATCCCAGAGCTCCAGTGTGTGCGCGCAGTGTATCCCAGAGCTCCAGTGTGTGCGCGCAGTGTATCCCAGAGCTCCAGTGTGTGCGCGCAGTGTATCCAGAGCTCCAGTGTGTGCGCGCAGTGTATCCCAGAGCTCCAGTGTGTGCGCGCAGTGTATCCCAGAGCTCCAGTGTGTGCGCGCAGTGTATCCCAGAGCTCCAGTGTGTGCGCGCAGTGTATCCCAGAGCTCCAGTGTGTGCGCGCAGTGTATCCCAGAGCTCCAGTGTGTGCGCGCAGTGTATCCCAGAGCTCCACAGTGTGCGCAGTGTATCCCAGAGCTCCAGTGTGTGCGCGCAGTGTATCCCAGAGCTCCACAGTGTTGCATGCAGTGTATCCCAGAGCTCCCCAATGTGCGCACAGTGTATCCCAGAGCTCCACGGTAATGTGCGGTGTGTGTGTGTGTGTATCCCAGAGCTTCACAGTAATGTGCGCAGTGTATCCCAGAGCTTCACAGTAATGTGCGCAGTATATCCCAGAGCTCCACAGTGTGTGCGCGCAGTGTATCCCAGAGCTCCAGTGTGTGCGCGCAGTGTATCCCAGAGCTCCAGTGTGCGCGCGCAGTGTATCCCAGAGCTCCACAGTTGTGTGCGCGCAGTGTATCCCAGAGCTCCACAGTGTGTGCGCGCAGTGTATCCCAGAGCTCCAGTGTGGCGCGCAGTGTATCCCAGAGCTCCAGTGTGTGCGCGCAGTGTATCCCAGAGCTCCAGTGTGTGCGCGCAGTATCCCAGAGCTCCACAGTGTGTGCGCGCAGTGTATCCCAGAGCTCCACAGTGTGTGCGCGCAGTGTATCCCAGAGCTCCACAGTGTGTGCGCGCAGTGTATCCCAAGCTCCAGTGTGTGCGCGCAGTGTATCCCAGAGCTCCACAGCATGTGCACTGTGCGCGCAGTGTATCCCAGAGCTCCACAGTGTGTGCGCGCAGTGTATCCCAGAGCTCCACAGTGTGTGCGCGCAGTGCATCCCAGAGCTCCAGTGTGTGCGCGCAGTGTATCCCAGAGCTCCAGTGTGTGCGCGCAGTGTATCCCAGAGCTCCAGTGTGTGCGCGCAGTGTATCCCAGAGCTCCACAGTGTGTGCGCGCAGTGTATCCCAGAGCTCCACAGTGTGCGCGCAGTGTATCCCAGAGCTCCACAGTGTGCGCGCGCAGTGTATCCCAGAGCTCCACAGTGTGTGCGCGCAGTGTATCCCAGAGCTCCACAGTGTGTGCGCGCAGTGTATCCCAGAGCTCCAGTGTGTGCGTGTGTGTCCAAGAGCCAGTACCTGCAGTCGGTCCGCTGACTAGGTTCTCCAGCGCTGGCTGCCCAGTGCCCCCTTCCTCCCCATTGGTTGGGCTCACGCTGGGGTGTCCATCCAGGGTCCACGGGGGGTGTGTGTGAAGGGACGCCGACTGGTCCCGGGACAGTACGTTCCAGTCTTTGGCCAGCACCTGGAGCAGCAGGAGCTGGAGGATGACCTGTGGGAGGTGAGCATGCGCAGAACAGAGCGGATGCGAGGAGAGCGTCGTCAGCGCTGCGGAGAGAATCCCCGCGACGCTCTCCTCACATCCGCTCTGTTCTGCGTTTGCTCACCTCCCACAGGTCATCCTCCAGGTCCTGCTGCTCTGCGCACGCAGTGACGGACTGCGTGGGAGCCGCAGCTTCGCGCGGGAATAGTCAAGGACAGCATTTCTTGTCGCCATAGCGACCTTGCGCCCTGGGTTTGTCGAGCCCTGCGTTAGAGGGGTCTGATATCTTTATATAAATATATATACTGGTCCATTATAAACCATTGTCTGGAAACCTAGACTGGAAGAAAGGAAATTCAGCCTAAAGCATAGGAAGGGTTATTTTACTGTGAGAACAATAAAGCTGTGGAATTCTCTGCCTGTTGAGGTGGTTGGGTCTGAGTCTGTACAGACTTTTAAACATTGACTGGATGACTTCCTGCAGACACAGAATATTAAGGGTTATAATATTTAATATGTGGGTAAAAGCTTCTTGATCCAAGGAGAAATCTGATACCAATCTGGGGTCTAGAAGGGATTTTTCCCAGTATGTTACATATTGGCGAGCGCTTCAGACTGGGGTTTTTTGCTTCTTTTGGATCAACAGCAGTAGGTGATGTGGGAGAGGCTGAACCCGATGGACGCATGTCTTTTTTCAGCCTGTGTAACTAAAGATATGTAAAACCAGCACTTTATTACTTCTCTTTAAAAATGGTCTGGTCGCTGTGTCTCTTCGTCCACAGAGCTGATGTCCCGATGAAAGTTCTGTGGTTGAGCTGAAACGTCGACCATACTTTTTTTTTATTTATTTTTTTACTTTGATGTGATATTTGAAGGCCCTGGAGTGCTGGCTTTCTTTAAATTTTATAAGACACACATATATATATATCTGTTTTAATCACTGTAATCGGCACTTAGTCTCTTAAAATAATTCCTTTTTTTTTTTCTTCGTGCCACAGAAATTTCGTATTTAGGTGGTTTTTTTTTATTTTTTTTTTATTTTTTTTTTTATATAAATTCTCATATTTTTGTGGCTCTGTGGTAGTTGGCCGCGTCGGATCCCCTTTTGAACCCAGCTGGTAGAGATTTGGGGAATCGTTTCTTTTGGGTCGGGGGGGGGGCGGTAGCCTGGTCTTTGTTGTGGTTATTCCCCGCCATCGCATCATGATCTCGGCGACCGCTGCGCTCCTACATTCTCGCTGGCTCTACAGGTTGTACTGGTCACACCTGAGTCAGTGGTCATCGTTGTTTTGATCACAGAAGCAGGTCTGCTGACCCCTGACCCCAGAAACCATTACCCCAAATTTCTCTCCATTCCATACACCAGGCGACATCCGTGAGAATAAGCCTCTGGCCGACTCGTCAAAATGCGTTTCATCGAGTGCCATCATGATTTAGTTCTTAGCTCCAGATCTGTTGGACTACATTTACCATGAGGATCAGCCAACGTAATGAGTAACCTGAGCATCATGGGAGATGTAGTACCAAAACATCTGCAGGGCCATGGTTGCCGATACCTGCTTTAAATAAAGTTGCGTGTTGCAGACGCTGCAGAAGTTCATCCAGGAGGCTTAGGCTGCTGTCAGACGAGCGTAGTGTTCACGTCCGTGATTGCGCCTAAAAGTACGTCCGTGATAGCATGAAAGAAAGTCCATTGGAGCCGACACATGAAGTACGTCCGCACTGAACTGCGGACGCATGACGGACGCTGCAAGAACGGACGAGGTTAGGAAGAACTAATACTGCTAGAACGGACGTGCGGAGTGCGCCGCGTCCACAACGTCTGCATAGCTTTGTGTGTGAGTGATGGAGCGAGGTCAGACGGACTGCATTTATACGTCCAGCATTTTTGACGGACAGAATGTTTTTTCATTGTAATTTATTTTTCCCTCCTACATCCGTCAAAAATAACTTCAGTGAAAAAAACTGACTGTGTGACCACTACTGCGTCATCCGTACTGACGATGTCCGTACTGCACGGACGTACAGTCCGTAGAAATCACGCTCGTCTGACCCTAGCCTAAATGGCAGGAGTGTTGGCGGATTCCTCTCTCCCGTTTTCGGGATCCTTTGTGTTTTGGTTTAACCCGGTTCCCCTTCGCCGTTGCCGGTTATGGGGAGACACGGCACTTGGGATAAAGCTTTTTGGATGAAAAGCTTCTCTCGTCTCTGCAGGATATTGAGCATCAAGGTTTTGGTCCCAGATGGACCTTTTTGTTCTCCCTGGAAGCCGCGCTTTCTGCTCCCTGCTGTGCGCGGTAGGGCTGTCAGATATTATCGTCCTCGCGATGCTGCCTCCCACGATACTGCATCGATTAACTCGGGCTGCTAATCGATTCATGGCCACGCCCCCTCCACCTCCTCCGTCTTTCCAGGAAGCGCTGGCTGTCCCGAGTCTCCTAACGTGCGGCACAGGATAAATCCTCTCCCATGTCTGCCTCTGAAGCTGCTCTGAAAAGTCTCCTAGATTGGGGCGGTGCGTCTCACGGTGTGGCCGTGCGGTGGCTGTGATCTAGCATTTTTTAGGGCGGTGCGTTTCGTGGTATGGCCGTGAGGTGGCTGTAATCGGGTGTTTTTTTTTTTTTTAGCGCAGGGTAGGTGCGTCTCGCGGTATGGCCGTGCGGTGGCTGTGATTGGGCATTTTTTAGTGCGGGGCGGTGCGTTTCACGGTATGGCCATGCGGTGGCTGTAATCGGGTGTTTTTTAGCACGGGGCGGTGCGTCTCGCGGTATGGCCATGCAGTGGCTGTAATCGGGTGTTTTTTTAGGCACGGGGCGGTCCGTTTCACGGTATGGCTGTGCGGTGGCTGTAATCGGGTGTTTTTTAGAACGGGGCGGTGCGTCTCGCGGTAAGGCCGTGCGGTGGCTGTAATCGGGTGTTTTTTAGCACGGGGCGGTGCGTCTCGCGGTATGGCTGTGCGGTGGCTGTAATCGGGTGTTTTTTAGCACGGGGCGGTGCGTCTCGCGGTATGGCTGTGCGGTGGCTGTAATCGGGTGTTTTTTAGGGCGGTGCGTCTCGCGGTATGGCTGTGCAGTGGCTGTAATCGGGTGTTTTTTAGCACGGGGCGGTGCGTCTCGCAGTATGGCCGTGCGGTGGCTGTAATCGGGTGTTTTTTAGCACGGGGCGGTGCATCTCGCAGTGTGGCTGTAATCGGGTGTTTTTTAGCACGGGGCGGTGCTTCTCGCGGTATGGCTGTGCGGTGGCTGTAATCGGGTGTTTTTTTAGAGCGGCGGCGGTGCGTCTCGCGGTATGGCCGTGCGGTGGCTGTAATCGGGTGTTTTTTAGCACGGGGCGGTGCATCTCGCAGTGTGGCTGTAATCGGGTGTTTTTTAGCACGGGGCGGTGCGTCTCGCGGTATGGCTGTGCGGTGGCTGTAATCGGGTGTTTTTTAGAACGGGGCGGTGCGTCTCGCGGTATGGCCGTGCGGTGGCTGTAATCGGGTGTTTTTTAGCACGGGGCGGTGCGTCTCGCGGTATGGCTGTGCGGTGGCTGTAATCGGGTGTTTTTTAGCACGGCGGTCGTGCGTCTCCAGTATGGCGTTTGCGGTGGCTGTAATCGGGTGTTTTTTAGCACGGGGCGGTGCATCTCGCAGTGTGGCTGTAATCGGGTGTTTTTTAGCACGGGGCGGTGCGTCTCGCGGTATGGCTGTGCGGTGGCTGTAATCGGGTGTTTTTTAGCACGGGGCGGTGCGTCTCGCAGTATGGCCGTGCGGTGGCTGTAATCGGGTGTTTTTTAGCGCTGGGCGGTGCATCTCGCAGTATGGCCGTGTGGTGGCTGTAATCGGGTGTTTTTTAGCGCTGGGCGGTACGGCCGCGCGGTGGGAATGCTGCGAGCCGGATTTATTGGGGAATCAGTGG
The DNA here is from genome assembly GCA_009667805.1 of Leptobrachium leishanense. Classification (NCBI taxonomy): domain Eukaryota; kingdom Metazoa; phylum Chordata; class Amphibia; order Anura; family Megophryidae; genus Leptobrachium; species Leptobrachium leishanense. The sequence goes on along the minus strand of CM019073.1, from coordinate 80,613,617 downwards.
GTGTTGGACGTTTCGAGTCTGAAACAGCAGCCGCAGCTGTAATAACATTTTAGAGTCCTGAGCGATGTTTATACCAACCGCAGTCTGTGACGGAGGGAGGCGATGCCGCGCCATCTGACTCTACTTATCTGGCGCTGTGCGTCCCCCTGCGGACCTGGCGTGGCATTCCCACGGGCACAGAGATGGTGGCACCCTGTGACCTTCAATTGGCTTCTCCCCCTGTGTGGCAAGTGGGCACAGTGGGCTGCATGTGGGTTTCTCATCACTATCCCCTAAATCAGGGGTCGTCATCCTCAGCCCTGTATGTGTTTTATAACTACATTTCCCATGAGGCTCAGCTGGACTAATGAGTGGCTGAGCATCATGGGAGACAGATCCCGTGGTCGCTGAATCCTGCCCTAAATCCAGTGTAAAATGATTCGGCCCCTGTGGGTCACAGGCGGGTACCTAGAGCCGCACCGGACCTGTCACCAACGCTAAAGTCCTTTTGGCTCCATATTTTGTACCATTACAGTGTATCCCAGAATCCTTTGCCCCTGCGGTGCTGAACCTTTCATTACTATTATTGCATTCCCAGAATCCATTGCAATCTATACACTGTCCTGCTTGGGGTATAGGCAGATGTGGCCCCGTTAGGGCCCGGAGCTCCATAATAGCACTGCTGTGCCTCAGCCCTAGTGTGTTCAGTCCAGGAGTCCCTCTGTGTGTTTTGGGGGTGACCAGTGGACCCTCCGGCAGTCAGCGGGGCTCTGTGATTATTTTTGCTGCCTCGCATTGCTCTGCATTCTGCTTTCCAGGCCGACGTGGGTTAAAGCTCAGCACTCTGTGTGTTTTGGGGCCTGGAGCTGAGCAGGAACTGACCCCGGGACCCGCTGAGATGTTCATCGGACTACAAATAAACAAGCTGTGATTTCACGGCATTCCGCAGAAATCTTCCTCGCGCTTAACTCCTTCCCTGCTGGGAGCCCGCGCAGGCACGTCAGTCCTCGTATACCCACTCCTTCATTTCAGCAAGTCGCGGGGTCCGGGTAACCTGTAGAGGGGTCGCAACGCGCAGACGCTTCTCTTCTTTTTCAGGGTTTAACGCCGTCCCGCTCGCTCTCATTCTTGCACCGTCTGACGTTGGCGCAGCCTTCCTAGGCATGAATGCAGACGGCGATGTGATGGGCCCCAGCCTGCTGTGATTACCCGCCTGGCAGGTAATCCCGGTCCTTTTGCGTGGTGTTTCCAGGGAATGTGTCCCCCCCCCCCCACACGCTTTCTGGGTGTTTTTGTGGAAACTGACAAAAAAATGATGAAAAATTAGATGGTCAGCTCACTCGTTAATAGGCGGCGCATGGCGAGCTCACTCCTTAATATGGCGGCATGGCGAGCTCACTCCTTAATATGGCGGCATGGCGAGCTCACTCCTTAATATGGCGGCATGGCGAGCTCACTCCTTAATATGGCGGCATGGCGAGCTCACTCCTTAATAGGCGGCGCATGGTGAGCTCACTCCTTAATATGGCGGCATGGCGAGCTCACTCCTTAATATGGCGGCATTGGCGAGCTCACTCCTTAATATGGCGGCCATGGCGAGCTCACTCCTAATAGGCGGCGCATGGTGAGCTCACTCGTTAATAGGCGGCGCATGGCGAGCTCACTCCTTAATATGGCGGCATGGCGAGCTCACTCCTTAATATGGCGGCATGGCGAGCTCACTCCTTAATATGGCGGCATGGCGAGCTCACTCCTTAATATGGCGGCATGGCGAGCTCACTCCTTAATATGGCGGCATGGCGAGCTCACTCCTTAATATGGCGGCATGGCGAGCTCACTCCTTAATATGGCGGCATGGCGAGCTCACTCCTTAATATGGCGGCATGGCGAGCTCACTCCTTAATATGGCGGCATGGCGAGTTCACTCCTTAATATGGCGGCACGGCGAGCTCACTCCTTAATATGGCGGCACGGCGTGTGGTGGCGCATGGCGAGCTCACTCGTTAATATGGCGGCACGGCGCATGGCAAGCTCACTCGTTAATTTGGGGGCACGGGGTATGGCGAGCTCACTCGTTAATATGGGGGCATGGCGAGCTCACTTGTTAATATGGCGGCACGGGGCATGGCGAGCTCACTCGTTAATATGGGGGCACGGCGAGCTCACTCGTTAATATGGCGGCACGGCGCATGGTGAGCTCACTCGTTAATATGGCGGCACTGCGCATGGCGAGCTCACTCGTTAATATGACGGCACAGGGCGAGCTCACTCGTTAATATGGTGGCACGGCGCATGGCGAGCTCCCTCGTTAATATGGCGGTGCGAGGCGTGGTGGAGCATGGCGAGCTCACTCGTTAATATGGCGGTGCGGCGCGAGGTGGCGCAGTACATATTTTGTCAGATCCTTCTCGGTCACACCGGGTCTTATTCCTCACCGGGAAGAAGCGGGTGTTGTTTGTAATATACGACCTATATCTTTACGGCTGAAATGAACGTCGTTTTGGTGAGGGACGCTCTGAACTCATTTAGCCGTGAGTCCTGTACGAAGGAAATCCAGTTTATTGTGCGGTAAAGTGCACCTGCCGGCAGCTGATGGGTGGATGTGAATCTCAAAGGCAATGCGGCCCCAAACATGTAACGTGCAGAAGCAATAAATCTTTTGGTCTTTGCGTGTTGAAGGTGATCATGGGAGAGGGGGTTGCGTGTTGAAGGTGATCATGGGAGAGGGGGTTGCGTGTTGAAGGTGATCATGGGAGAGGCGGTTGCGTGTTGAAGGTGATCATGGGAGAGGCGGTTGCGTGTTGAAGGTGATCATGGGAGAGGGGGTTGCGTGTTCAAGGTGATCATGGGAGAGGGGGTTGCGTGTTCAAGGTGATCATGGGAGAGGGGGTTGCGTGTTGAAGTGATCATGGGAGAGGGGGTTGCGTGTTGAAGGTGATCATGGGAGAGGGGCTTGCGTGTTGAAGGTGATCATGGGAGAGGGGGTTGCCTGTTGAAGGTGATCATGGGAGAGGGGGTTGCGTGTTCAAGGTGATCATGGGAGAGGGGGTTGCGTGTTCAAGGTGATCATGGGAGAGGGGGTTGCGTGTTGAAGGTGATCATGGGAGAGGGGGTTGCCTGTTGAAGGTGATCATGGGAGAGGGGGTTGCGTGTTGAAGGTGATCATGGGAGAGGCGGTTGCCTGTTGAAGGTGATCATGGAGAGGGGGTTGCGTGTTGAAGGTGATCATGGGAGAGGGGGTTGCGTGTTGAAGGTGATCATGGGAGAGGGGGTTGCGTGTTCAAGGTGATCATGGGAGAAGGGGGTTGCGTGTTGAAGGTGATCATGGGAGAGGGGGTTGCGTGTTGAAGGTGATCAATGGGAGAGGGGGTTGCGTGTTGAAGGTGATCATGGGAGAGGGGGGTTGCGTGTTGAAGGTGATCATGGGAGAGGGGGTTGCGTGTTGAAGGTGATCATGGGAGAGGCGGTTGCGTGTTGAAGGTGATCATGGGAGAGGGGGTTGCGTGTTCAAGGTGATCATGGGAGAGGGGGTTGCGTGTTGAAGGTGATCATGGGAGAGGGGCTTGCATGTTGAAGGTGATCATGGGAGAGGGGGTTGCCTGTTGAAGGTGATCATGGGAGAGGGGGTTGCGTGTTGAAGGTGATCATTGGAGAGGGGGTTGCGTGTTGAAGGTGATCATGGGAGAGGGGGTTGCCTGTTGAAGGTGATCATGGGAGAGGGGGTTGCGTGTTGAAGGTGATCATGGGAGAGGGGGTTGCGTGTTGAAGGTGATCATGGGAGAGGGGGTTGCGTGTTGAAGGTGATCATTGGGAGAGGCGGTTGCGTGTTGAAGGTGATCATGGGAGAGGGGGTTGCGTGTTCAAGGTGATCATGGGAGAGGGGTTGCGTGTTAAGGTGATCATGGGAGAGGGGGTTGCGTGTTCAAGGTGATCATGGGAGAGGGGTTGCGTGTTGAAGGTGATCATGGGAGAGGGGGTTGCGTGTTGAAGGTGATCATGGGAGAGGGGGTTGCGTGTTGAAGGTGATCATGGGAAGAGGGGGTTGCGTGTTGAAGGTGATCATGGGAGAGGGGGTTGCGTGTTGAAGGTGATCCAGGTAACGGAGGGAGGGGGGGTTGGCGTGTTGAAGTGATCCAGGTAACGGGAGGGAGGGGGGGTTGCGTGTTGAAGGTGTTCCTGGTAATGGGAGGGAGGGGGATGCGTGTTGAAGGTGATCCAGGTAATGGGAGGGAGGGGGGATGCGTGTTGAAGGTGATCCAGGTAATGGGAGGGAGGGGGGGTTGCGTGTTGAAGGTGTTCCTGGTAATGGGAGGGGGGGTTGCGTGTTGAAGGTGATCCAGGTAATGGGACGGGGGTGTCGGGGTCCAAAATGACTTCTCAGATGTACAGTATCCCTGTGTTTCACAGCTGTAATCCTCCGCGTGCGCGAGTAATGGGATGTGCTACTTTAATATTGATACATTTATCTTTGGTAGAACCAAGCCCTCCAATGGCGTGAGTTCCTGTGTCTTTGGGTGCAGGCCCATCCCCTGAGCAGATGTTGGATCCCCTGAGGATCTGTGTTTTTTTTTCTCTCTCTCGCTCTCTCTAAAATGCTGGTTGACACTTTTATGTTGGACCCGCCCAGTTTGGGGTAAATTGGGAAAATTGTAGAATAATTTTTTTTTGGGGTCTTGCTGTATTCCAGTATTTAAAGAGCTTTGCCTTTTGCCGGTGAGCGCTGGGCCTGATTGCGGGCGCAGTGTAACGTGGTGATTGCGGGCGCAGTGTAACGTGGTGATTGCGGGCGCAGTGTAATGTTCTTGAGGGCTACATATGTGACTGAGATGTCACATATGTTGTGATGAGAATTTATATCCTGTACGTGGCTCTGAGGGGTATAATCTGTACGTGGCTCTGGTATATTGTAGGTGGTCGCACATGAGGGGTTAATTATATACGTGGCTCTGGTATATTCTAGATGGGCGCACATGAGGGGTTAATTTTATACCTGGCTCTGGTATATTCTAGGTGGTGGCACATGAGGGGTTAATTCTATACGTGGCTCTGGTATATTCTATGTGGACGCACATGAGGGGTTAATTCTGTACGTGGCTCTGGTATGATCTAGGTGGTGGCACGTGAGGGGTTAATTCTATATGTGTCTCTGGTATATTCTAGGTGGTGGCACATGAGGGGTTAATTCAATACGTGGCTCTGGTATATTCTAGTTGGACACACATGGGTTAATTCGGTAAGTGGCTCTGGTATATTCTAGGTGGTGGCACATGAGGGGTTAATGCTATACGTTGCTCTGGTATATTCTAGGTGGCTCTGGTATGTTCTAGGTGGTCGCACATGAGGGGTTAATTCTATACGTGGCTCTGGTATAGTCTAGGTGGTGGCACATAAGGGGTTAATGCTATACGTTGCTCTGATATTTTCTAGGTGGCTCTGGTATGTTCTAGGTGGTCGCACATGAGGGGTTAATTCGATACGTGGCTCTTGTATATACTAGGTGGTGGCACATGAGGGGTTAATTCTATACGTGGCTCTGGTATATTCTAGTTGGACGCACATGAGGGGTTAATTCGGTACGTGGCTCTGGTATATTCTAGGTGGTGGCACATGAGGGGTTAATACTATATGTTGCTCTGGTATATTCTAGGTGGCTCTGGTATATTCTAGTTGGACGCACATGAGGGGTTAAGCGATACATGGCTCTGGTATATACTAGGTGGTGGCTCTGGTATATTCTAGGTGGTGGCACATGAGGGGTTAATTCTATACGTGGCTCTGGTATATTCTAGTTGGTCACACATGAGGGGTTAATTCGATACGTGGCTCTGGTATATTCTAGGTGGTCGCACATGAGTGGTTAATGCTATACGTGGCTCTGGTATGTTCTATGTGGACGCACATGAGGGGTTAATTCTATACGTGGCTCTGGTATATACTAGGTGGTGGCACATGAGGGGTTAATTCTATATGTGGCTCTTGTATATACTAGGTGGTGGCACATGAGGGGTTAATTATATACGTGGCTCTGGTATATTCTAGTTGGACACACATGAGGGGTTAATTCGGTACGTGGCTCTGGTATATTCTAGGTGGTGGCACATGAGGGGTTAATGCTATATGTTGCTCTGGTATATTCTAGGTGGCTCTGGTATATTCTAGTTGGACGCACATGAGGGGTTAATTCGATACATGGCTCTTGTATATACTAGGTGGTGGCACATGAGGGGTTAATTCTATACGTGGCTCTGGTATATTCTAGGTGGTGGCACATGAGGGGTTAATTCTATACGTGGCTCTGGTATATTCTAGTTGGTCACACATGAGGGGTTAATTCGATACGTGGCTCTGGTATATTCTAGGTGGTCGCACATGAGTGGTTAATGCTATACGTGGCTCTGGTATGTTCTATGTGGACGCACATGAGGGGTTAATTCTATACGTGGCTCTGGTATATTCTAGTTGGACGCACATGAGGGGTTAATTCTGTACGTGGCTCTGGTATGATCTAGGTGGTGGCACATGAGGGGTTAATTCGATACGTGGCTCTGGTATATACTAGGTGGTGGCACATGAGGGGTTAATTCTATACGTGGCTCTGGTATATACTAGGTGTGGCACATGAGGGGTTAATTCTATACGTGGCTCTGGTATATTCTATGTGGACGCACATGAGGTGTTTATTCTATACGTGGCTCTGGTATATTGTAGTTGGTCGCACATGAGGGGTTAATTCGATACGTGGCTCTGGTATATTCTAGGTGGTGGCACATGAGGGGTTAATGCTATACGTTGCTCTGGTATATTCTATACGTGGCTCTGGTATATTCTAGGTGGTGGCACATAAGGGGTTATTTCTATACGTGGCTCTGGTATATTCTAGGTGGTGGCACATGAGGGGTTTATTCTATACGTGGCTCTGGTATATTCTAGGTGGTGGCACATGAGGGGTTAATTCTATACGTGACTCTGGTATATTCTAGGTGGTGGCACATGAGGGGTTTATTCTCTACGGGACTCTGGTATAGGTGGTCGCACATGAGGGGTTAATTCTATACGTGGCTCTGGTATATTCTAGTTGGACGCACATGAGGGGTTAATTCTATACGTGTCTGGTATATTCTAGTTGTGGCACATGAGGGGTTAATTCTATACGTGGCTCTGGTATATTCTAGGTGGTCGCACATGAGGGGTTAATTCGATACGTGGCTCTGGTATATACTAGGTGGTGGCACATGAGGGGTTAATTCTATACGTGGCTCTGGTATATACTAGGTGGTGGCACATGAGGGGTTAATTCTATACGTGCCTCTTGTATATACTAGGTGGTGGCACATGAGGGGTTAATTCTATACGTGGCTCTGGTATATTCTATGTGGATGCACATGAGGGGTTTATTCTATACGTGGCTCTGGTATATTCTAGGTGGTGGCACATGAGGGGTTAATGCTATACGTTGCTCTGGTATATTCTATACGTGGCTCTGGTATATTCTAGGTGGTGGCACATGAGGGGTTTATTCTATACGTGGCTCTGGTATATTCTAGGTGGTGGCACATGAGGGGTTAATTCTATACGTGGCTCTGGTATATTCTAGGTGGTCGCACATGAGGGGTTAATTTTATACGTGGCTCTGGTATATTCTAGGTCAGGGATGGCAAACCTTTTTGAACCCGAGTGCCCAAACTGGATCGCTGAAACAACTTATGTGTCTCAAAGTGCCAACCCCGCAATTAGACCTGAATACTGATTTATTTTGGAAAAAACACTTCATACGACTGAATTATTTATGTGCTTAAGTCTTAGAAGAAAAATACAGTATAAGATGAATATGTTGCCCCCAGCTCACACATGGAAATATTTGCCCCCAGCTCACACATGAAAATATTTGCCCCCAGCTCACACGTGGATATATTTGTCCCCTGCTCACACATGGATATATTTGCCCCAGCTCACACGTGGATATATATTTACCCCAGCTCACACGTGGATATATATTGCCCCCAGCTCACACGTGGATATATATTGCCCCCAGCTCACACGTGGATATATATTGCCCCAGCTCACACGTGGATATATATTGCCCCCAGCTCACACGTGGCTAATATATTGCCCCCAGCTCACACGTGGCTATATATTGCCCCAGCTCACACGTGGCTATATATTGCCCCCAGCTCACACGTGGCTATAATATTGCCCCAGCTCACACGTGGATATATATTGCCCCCAGCTCACACGTGGCTATATATTGCCCCCAGCTCACACGTGGCTATATATTGCCCCCAGCTCACACGTGGCTATATATTGCCCCCAGCTCACACGTGGCTATATATTGCCCCCAGCTCACACGTGGCTATATATTGCCCCCAGCTCACACGTGGCTATATATGCCCCCAGCTCACACGTGGCTATATATTGCCCCCAGCTCACACGTGGCTATATATTGCCCCCAGCTCACACGTGGCTATATATTGCCCCCAGCTCACACGTGGATATATATTGCCCCCAGCTCACACGTGGCTATATATTGCCCCCAGCTCTAGGTGAGGGGTTAATTCTATATGTGGCTCTGGTAAATTCTAGGTGGTGGCACATGAGGGGTTAATTCTACACGTGACTCTGGTCTATTCTAGGTGAGGGGTTAATTCTATACGTGGCTCTGGTATGTTCTAGGTGAGGGGTTAATTCTATACGTGGCTCTGGTGGTATGTTCTAGGTGAGGGGTTAATTCTATACGTGGCTCTGGTATGTTCTAGGTGAGGGGTTAATTCTGTACGTGGCTCTGGTAGTATGTTCTAGGTGAGGGGTTAATTCTATACGTGGCTCTGGTATGTTCTAGGTGAGGGGTTAATTCTATACGTGGCTCAGGTATATTCTAGGTGAGGGTTTAATTCTATACGTGGCTCTGGTATGTTCTAGGTGGAGGCACATGAGGGGTTAATGCCGCAGTTGGTGTTTATTGTTGTGGCTCTGTGAGGTGTATTGCGTATGAGGGACGCGTTGCTGCAGGTCAGGCTCCCACAAGCCCTGTGTAAACGCGCACATGGGATATAAAGTCCACATGGCGGCTCTGCTTCTGACTAACCATGATACCCTGCCATGGCATATGTTGGCGCTTTATAAATAAATCTTACTAATGATGGTGACCCCTTTTAGCCGGCGGGTTTCGTATGTTGTGATCAGCCTGTGTCCCTCTAACCCACATGGTAACTTTTTCTCCATTCTTGCAGGATGGCCGAACCGCGCTTTAACAATCCGTATTTTTGGCCTCCACCTCCCACCATGCCCACCCAGGTAAGGTTAGACTCCGCCTTGTTCCCGCGCTGCCTGGCCGCGTCCCTGACCCCGAGGTGCAGCTCTCCGCACGCGTGAACTTACTGTCGGAGCCCTGTGTGTGGGAGAAAGCAGATGGTCTTCATGTGGTCAGGATGGAGCCACGTGAAAAATAATCTGTATATAACACCATCCCTTCCGTGATGTCGTGCGGCCCATACAAACCCGAGCGGCTCCGCGGCCCATACAAACCCGAGCGGCTCCGCGGCCCATACAAACCCGAGCGGCTCCGCGGCCCATACAAACCCGAGCGGCTCCGCGGCCCCGCGGCCCATACAAACCCGAGCGGCTTCGCGGCCCATACAAACCCGAGCGGCTCCGCGGCCCATACAAACCCGAGCGGCTCCGCGGCCCATACAAACCCGAGCGGCTCCGCGGCCCATACAAACCCGAGCGGCTCCGCGGCCCAACACCTGATACTCAATCCGTCCAAGCCGTCCTCCCGGCACGTTCTGGGTTCATTTTCACGATCAGAAAAGGAGCCCGGGGAATCGGTGAAAGCGCCCGGGCACTGCCATGTCTGCCGTTAAAATAATAGCTTTGCCCAAAACTGATTTTTTTTTCATGTAATCATGAAAGCGCCCCCTTCTGGCCACACACAGGAATCCTCATGCCACCGCGCGGACAAAATGGCATTTAATTCCAAGCCAAACCAGTATATATATTTTTTCCAGATTAACAAAATCTTGTTTTTTTTTCCTTAAAAAGTAGAAAATGTATATTTTTTTTTTTTTTAAAAAAAAAAAAAATCTTTCACCTTCCAGAATAATTTTTTGGGTGCGACGCCCTGACGTCCTGATTAGCCCGTGGTATGGGCGATCTTCACAGGGAGGGCTCAGCCACGTCATGACTGTATTATACCCCCCCCCCACGCCATGCCGTGCATCTCTTGGCGGTTGTGCCAGGTATGCGCAGGGTTGCCCCGGCACGCGCGCAGGGTTTCCCCTGTAGGCGCAGGGTTGCCCCGGCACGCGCAGGGTTGCCCCTGTAGGCGCACGGTTGCCCCGGCACGCGCAGGGACGTGCGTTTCTGCAGGAAATAACGTATATCTGACCAGTAAATGTTTAAAGAGTTCCTCTCGACGATGGACCAGGCCCCCAAAAACCAGATCCACGTACCTCCATCCTACATCACAACCCACGTCTCTGTTTATTTATAAAGCACCAACATGCTGTAGCGCTGCTTATGTGTGGGGCCGTTTCGTTGATGTACGGGGTCACATAGCGGGTCCTGGGTGTCCCTAGCGGATGTTTGGGGTGGGGGAGGGGCGGTGTATTTGTTGGCTGCTCGGCCTCGTTGTGCTGTTGTTTAAGGTCACGTTACACTATCCGTGTGTTTATGATTTGTAGCAAAGCTTTAGTGTTACATTGTGTTTCCTGATTGGTCAGTGGTAACCATGTGACGTGTCAAGCTGGGCGCCGCGTGCCGTGACCGGCATTTGGGGGGGTTTGCAGGAAAAGCCACGTGTGGAATGAATGCTGTTTAATGTGTATTTTAAAGGGGGAGGGGCGGTTGCAGAGGATGTAGAAAAATCCAATGTACACCCCTGTCTGATTTTTAAATCCCCTGATGTCGCCCTGTCTGTCCCGCGCCTTGTATTGCGCCCGTCACGTGATTACGCAGGGGGCGGGCCTCTTTGTGATTGGTGCAGGCTGGACGTGCGCATTCAGTGTCTCATTCCATTGTACGTGTCATTCTGTACCTGCGTCGCGTCTCGGGGGGGGGGGGGCACCTGGCCGGCCTCCCTCGGACCTTTACGGTTTTTTCCACATGGTACTAGGCTGGCATCGGCTGACGTGTCCTGATATACCCTGGATAAAATCTTCTCGTGCCCAGCGAGCGGCGAGAACCCAAATGCCCCGCAGCGTCTGCTTCACTAAAGCCCCGGACCTGCGGGCTGTATGACCCCATCCGAGGCCGTGACGGGTTTCTGATGGGTCTGTGGGGGGAGTCACCGGGCTGTCACCCCGGCAAGCACGACACTAACCTACATTTCACCGCGGGCCCCCTTAGCTTTCAGGGATCAGGCCTTCTCTGGGCGACTTTAACAAAGAGGTGAGTGGTGAACCAGCGCTGCGGTATATGTTGGCTCTGCTTTCCGCCTTGCTAACCTCTCTGCTTTCCGTTCAGTTGGACAACTTGGTGCTAATCAATAAGATCAAAGAGCAGCTGATGGCTGAGAAGATCCGGCCTCCTCACTTGCCGCCCTCGTCCGTCCCGTCGCAGCAGCCTCTGCTCATTCCATCGTCGCCCGCCGAAGGCAGCCAGTCCGTCATGTCCCTGCAAAAGCTCCAGCAAGTCCCAGGTCTGCACCCCCAGGCTGTCCCACAGCCAGACGTGGCACTGCACGCCCGACCAGCCACCAGCACAGTCACTGGTAATTTACACTATGGATACGGCAAGTGGGGGAACAGAGATACTTATGTAGGTGGGTAAATGAGCATCGGCGAGAAGGTACAATACGTGGCAGAGATTGCAAACTGTGTTGGACGGTGAGAGCTTGATGCGAGGGCCAGAGCTACACTTTCACGGCAGCCTATGGCAGGGCCTGACCAGTGTATGCCAACCTGAGGAGCCGGGCACAGCTGCCAGACTAGTCAAGCCCTGGCATAGGCTCTGCCAGCATGTTATAGCATTACTGTAAATCACCCAATATATCACAGGGGGAGGTAACTCCATGTGGCGCCGGCAGCAAGGAAGGCACCTGATGCCATTTATAACGTCGCCTGGCACCAAGGTTTAAGAAGGGAAGCGAGATGACAGGGACTGTGGCACGAGTAAAAATGCCCGTGGTAACACAGTTACAAGTATTTATAAAGCGCTAACAAGTTCCATAGCGGTGTACAATAGGAGTGAGCAGCATCGCCAGGCATGGGCACACAGGGAACGAGTACTGAATTCAGGCTTAGGGCGACGGGCAGCGCCAGCAGTAACATTGCAAGAAGGGTAGTAATGGGGAGATAAGGGCACGGGAAGGATTGATCCTAGAGACAAGCATGCAGGGAGGGTAATGCTGGCATCGGAGGGTAACGTTGGCACGGCAAGGATTTAATACTAAGGTGAAGCCATGCATAGCGGGTATTAATGCCAGCGATAGCGGCACATGAGCCAGTAAGTGGTGCTAATGACAGCGTGAGTTTCACACCAGTGTTAAACATGAATAGAAGAGGGTATTGGGTATTAATGGCCAGGAGAGGGGCACAGGGGGTACTAGTGGCCAGGAGAGGGGCACAGGGGGTACTAGTACCCAGGAGAGGGACACAGGGGGTATTAATGGCCAGGAGAGGGGCACAGGGGGTTTTAATGGCCAGGAGAGGGGCACAGGGGGTATTAATGGCCAGGAGAGGGGCACAGGGGGTATTAATGGCACAGATGGGGGTGCAGGGAGTATTTCTGGTTTCGGGGCCCCCCCTCACATACATATATCCCTCTTCCCGCACGCACGGCGGCCTGTGTGACTGGGCGCAGCTTTCTGTCTGCTTTTGTTGCGGATGTCGTTTTGTTCGTTGCTGTTTTATTTCTCTGATATTATTTGTCACGTTTTTCTTTCTCCTCTTTTTTTTATCGTTTTCTTGTTGCTCCTCACACCTTCTCGTTCTTCTCGCTTTCCAGGGCTGGGTCTGTCCTCCCGCACTAACGTTAGCACCTCAGAATCTAGCACCGGTACCACTAGCTGTACCCCCTCGACTCCCACCTCAAATAGTCAGACCAGGCTCATTGCCACCTCACCCACTCTCATCTCAGGGATCACGAGCACCCCAACGCTGGATTCCATAAAGACCATCCAGGGCCACAGCCTGCTGGGACCCACCAAGCCCGAGAGGGGACGCAAGAAGATCAAAGCCGAGCACCCTCCTGGACATCCTGTACTCGTCGTTCCGTACCCCATCCTGGCATCGGGAGATATCGGCAAAGAAGGAAAAACCTACAGGTTTGCTATCACCGCCGTAAGCTCGGGCAGCTGCGGGGGCCGCACCGGGCTCAGAAACCTCCACCCTCCAGATGTTTTGGAACTACATCTCCTGTGATGCTCAACCACTGTTCAAGCTAGCTGAGCCTCATGGGAAATGTAGTTCCAAAACACCTATATTATCCCCAAAGTGCAGAAAAAAAGCACGTCCCTGCTCTCCATACCCGCCAATAAAGTGTAAGCTCACCTGCCGACGTCACAGTTAAATTCTTAGTGAGCTGGCGTGTCCGTGTGCAGCTCGTCTTACCAGGCCGGGATTGATCAGCCCTGCACTCACTCATATTGCTTTTTTTGGGGGGGGAGGGTGGCTTCACAGTGAATCTTCTCCTGCCACTGCGTGGATCTTTGTCGGAGGTGCCGGCGTTTGTCGCTGTACGTGCAACATCTGCAAACACCAGCACCCTCTGATAAACCCCCAGCTGTCTGAGGACTAGAAAATAAAGGTTTTACGGGAAATGTTTAATTCTTTTTTTTCTCTCCCGTGATTGGTTTAGGTGCAAAGTTTGCCCTTTGACCTTCTTCACCAAATCCGAGATGCAGATCCATTCGAAGTCCCACACGGAGGCCAAACCTCACAAGTGCCCACATTGTTCGAAATCCTTCGCCAACGCTTCCTATCTCGCGCAGCATTTGCGTATCCACCTCGGCGTCAAACCCTATCACTGCTCCTACTGTGAGAAATCCTTCCGCCAGCTTTCCCACCTCCAGCAACACACCAGGTGCGTGGGGGGACCTGCAAGCCGGGGCCACCGGGTGGGACTTCCTGCAATAGACACACTTCTTTAAAGGTGCGCTCTACTCTTCCTGACCCCCATCTGGAGACATCACTGGGTGAAGTAGAGGAGTTTCCTCCTCCCCAACAGTGTCACCAACAGCCAGGATTTAGCATTTCCTGGTTGCCGATCACTAGTGATGTCACACACAGAGAGCGGCCGACGTCACCCTCAGACCAATCGCTGTAGTGAGCGTTCTCAGAGAGGCAACGATGGATCAGATCTGTGCATGCGCGTGCAGCTCTGATCCAACGCTCTGCGCAGGCGCTACGGAACTTGTGTGCGAGTCCCGCAGCGCTGCACGATTTGTGGCTCCTACTCTACACAAGTTGTATAGAAGAACAAACTGTGCAGAAAAGGGACTGCGGGTTGGGGAATCCTTGACCCGAAGAGGAGGAGCAGTGCGGCAAGGGGGGAAAAGAGGAGCAGCAGCGTGGCAAGGGGGGAAAAGAGGAGCAGCAGCGTGGCAAGGGGGGAAAAGAGGAGGAGGAGCAGCGCGGCAAGGGGGGAAAGGAGGAGGAGCAGCGCGGCAAGGGGGGAAAGAAGAGGAGGAGCAGCAGCGCGGCAAGGGGCAAAAGAGGAGGAGCAGCGCGGCAAGGGGGAAAAGAGGAGGAGGAGCAGCGCGGCAAGGGGGAAAAGAGGAGGAGGAGCAGCGCGGCAAGGGGGAAAAGAGGAGGAGGAGCAGCGCGGCAAGGGGGAAAAGAGGAGGAGGAGCAGCGCGGCAAGGGGGGAAAAGCGGAGGAGGAGCAGTGCGGCAAGGGGGGAAAAGAGGAGGAGGAGGAGCAGCAGTGCGCAAGGGGGGAAAAAGGAGGAGGAGAGCAGCAGCGTGGCAAGGGGGAAAAGAGGAGGAGCAGCGCGGCAAGGGGGGAAAAGAGGAGGAGCAGCAGCGTGGCAAAGTGGGAAAAAAAGGAGGAGGAAGACGCAGGCGGCAAGGGGGGAAAAGAGGAGGAGGAGCAGCGCGGCAAGGGGGAAAAGAGAGGAGGAGCAGCGTGGCAAGGGGGGAAAAGAAGGAGAGCAGCGCGGCAAGGGGGGAAAAGAGGAGGAGGAGGAGCAGCGCGGCAAGGGGGAAAAGAGGAGGGGAGGAGGAGCAATGCGCGGCAAGGGGGAAAAGAGGAGGAGGAGCAGCGCGGCAAGGGGGGAAAGAGGAGGAGGAGCAGCGCGGCAAGGGGGGAAAAGAGGAGGAGGAGGCAGCGCGGCAAGGGGGGAAAAGCGGAGGAGGAGCAGTGCGGCAAGGGGGAAAAAGAGGAGGAGGAGCAGCAGCGTGGCAAGGGGGGAAAAAGAGGAGGAGCAGCGGCAAGGGGGGAAAAGAGGAGGAGCAGCAGCGTGGCAAAGGGGGAAAAGAGGAGGAGGAGCAGGTTGGCAAGGGGGAAAAGAGGAGGAGCAGCAGCGTGGCAAGGGGGGAAAAGAGGAGGAGGAGCAGCGCGGCAAGGGGGGAAAAGGAGGAGGAGGAGCAGCGTGGCAAGAGGGGGAGAGGAGGAGGAGGAGGAGCAGCGCGGGAAGGGGAAAAGAGGAGGAGGAGCAGCGCGGCAAGGGGGGAAAAGAGAAGGAGGAGCAGCGTGGCAAGGGGGGAAAAGCGGAGGAGGAGCAGCGCGGCAAGGGGGAAAAGAGGAGGAGCAGCGCGGCAAGGGAGGAAAAGAGGAGGAGGAGCAGCAGCTTGGCAAGGGTGGAAAAGAGGAGGAGGAGCAGCAGCAGCGCGGCAAGGGGGGGAAAAGAGGAGGAGAAGCAGCAGCACGGCAAGGGGGAAATGAGGAGCAGCAGCGCGGCAAGGGGGAAAAGAGGAGGAGCAGCAGCGCGGCAAGGGGGGAAAGAGGAGGAGCAGCAGCGCGGCAAGGGGGGTAAAGAGGAGGAGGAGCAGCAGCGCGGCAAGGGGGGAAAAGAGGAGGAGCAGCAGCGCGGCAAGGGGGGAAAAGAGGAGGAGCAGCAGCGTGGCAAGGGGGAAAAGAGGAGGAGAAGCAGCGCGGCAAGGGAGGAAAAGAGGAGCAGTGCTGCAAGGGGGGAAAAGAGGAGCAGTGCTGCAAGGGGGGAAAAGAGGAGCGGCAAGGGGGGAAAGAGGAGGAGGAGGAGCAGCGCGGCAAGGGGGGAAAAGAGGAGGAGGAGCAGCGCGGGAAGGGGGAAAAGAGGAGGAGGAGCAGCGCGGCAAGGGGGGAAAAGAGAAGGAGGAGCAGCGCGGCAAGGGAGGAAAAGAGGGAGGAGAAGCAGCGCGGCAAGGGGGAAAAGCGGAGGAGGAGCAGCGCGGCAAGGGGGGAAAAGAGGAGGAGCAGCGCGGCAAGGGAGGAAAAGAGGAGGAGGAACAGCAGCTTGGCAAGGGGGAAAAAGAGGAGGAGCAGCAGCAGCGCGGCAAGGGGAAAAGAGGAGGAGAAGCAGCAGCACGGCAAGGGGGGAAATGAGGAGCAGCAGCGCGGCAAGGGGGGAAAAGAGGAGGAGCAGCAGCGCGGCAAGGGGGAAAGAGGAGGAGCAGCAGCGCGGCAAGGGGGGAAAAGAGGAGGAGGAGCAGCAGCGCGGCAAGGGGGGAAAAGAGGAGGAGCAGCAGCGCGGCAAGGGGGGAAAAGAGGAGGAGCAGCAGCGTGGCAAGGGGGGAAAAGAGGAGGAGGAGCAGCGTGGCAAGGGGGGAAAAGAGGAGGAGCAGCAGCGTGGCAAGGGGGAAAAGAGGAGGAGGAGCAGCGCGGCAAGGGGGGAAAAGAGGAGGAGGAGCAGCGTGGCAAGGGGGAGAGGAGGAGGAGGAGAGCAGCGCGGAAGGGGGAAAAGAGGAGGAGGAGCAGCGCGGCAAGGGGGGAAAGAGAAGGAGGAGCAGCGTGGCAAGGGGAAAAGCGAGAGGAGGAGCAGCGGGCAAGGGGGAAAAGAGGAGGAGCAGCGCGGGCAAGGGAGGAAAAAGAGGAGGAGGAGCAGCAGCTTGGCAAGGGTGGAAAAGAGGAGGAGGAGCAGCAGCAGCGCGGCAAGGGGGGAAAAGAGGAGGAGAAGCAGCAGCGCGGCAAGGGAAAAGAGGAGGAGCAGCAGCGCGGCAAGGGGGAAAGAGGAGGAGCAGCAGCGCGGCAAGGGGGTAAAGAGGAGGAGGAGGCAGCAGCGCGGCAAGGGGGGAAAAGAGGAGGAGCAGCAGCGCGGCAAGGGGGAAAAGAGGAGGAGCAGCAGCGTGGCAAGGGGGGAAAAGAGAGGAGAAGCAGCGCGGGCAAGGGAGGAAAAGAGGAGCAGTGCTGCAAGGGGGAAAAGAGGAGCAGTGCTGCAAGGGGGAAAAAGAGGAGCGCAAGGGGGGAGAGGAGGAGGAGGAAGGCAGCGCGGCAAGGGGGGAAAGAGGAGGAGGAGCAGCGCGGGAAGGGGGAAAAGAGAGGAGAGCAGCCGGCAAGGGGGAAAAGAGAAGGAGAGCAGCGCGGCAAGGGAGGAAAAGAGGGAGGAGAAGCAGCGCGGCAAGGGGAAAAACGGAGGAGGAGCAGCGCGGCAAGGGGGGAAAAGAGGAGGAGCAGCGCGCAAGGAGGAAAAGAGGAGGAGGAACAGCAGCTTGGCAAGGGGAAAAAAGGAGGAGCAGCAGCAGCGGCGGCAAGGGGAAAAGAGGAGGAGAAGCAGCAGCACGGCAAGGGGGAGAGAGTAGCAGCAGCGCGGCAAGGGGAAAAGAGGAGGAGGAGCAGCAGCGCGGCAAGGGGGGAAAAGAGGAGGAGGAGCAGCAGCGCGGCAAGGGGGGAAAGAGAGGAGAGCAGCAGCGCGGCAAGGGGGAAAAGAGGAGGAGCAGCAGCGCGGCAAGGGGGGAAAAGGGAGGAGCAGCAGCGCGGCAAGGGGGAAAAGAGGAGGAGCAGCAGCGCGGCAAGGGGAAAAGAGGAGCAGCAGCGCGGGCAAGGGGGAAAAGAGGAGAGGAGCAAGCAGCGCGGCAAGGGGAAAAGAGGAGGAGGAGCAGCGTGGCAAGGGGGGAAAAACGAGAGGAGGAGCAGCGCGGCAAGGGGAAAAGAGGAGGAGGAGGAGGGGGAGCAGCAGCGCGGCAAGGGGGAAAAGAGGAGGAGCAGCAGCGCGGCAAGGGGGAAAAGAGGAGGAGCAGCAGCGTGGCAAGGGGGGAAAAGAGAGGAGAAGCAGTGCTGCAAGGGGGAAAAGAGGAGCAGCAGCGCGGCAAGGGGGAAAGAGGAGAGGAGGAAGCAGCGCGGCAAGGGGGGAAAAGAGGAGGAGCAGCGCGGCAAGGGGAAAAGAGGAGGAAGCAGCGCGGCAAAGGGGGAAAAGAGGAGGAGCAGCGCGGGGCAAGGGGGGAAAAGAGGAGGAGGAGCAGCGTGGCAAGGGGGAGAGGAGGAGGAGGAGCAGCGCGGCAAGGGGGGAAAAGAGAAGGAGGAGCAGCGCGGGCAAGGGAGGAAAAGAGGAGGAGGAGGAGAAGCAGCGCGCAAGGGGGAAAAGCGGGAGGAGGAGCAGCACGGCAAGGGGGAAAGAGGAGAGGAGGAGGAGCAGCAGCTTGGCAAGGGGGAAAAGAGGAGGAGCAGCAGCTTGGCAAGGGGGGAAAAGAGGAGGAGGCAGCGCGGCAAGGGGGGAAAAGAGGAGGAGGAGCAGCGTGGCAAGGGGAGAGGAGGAGGAGGGCAGCGCGGCAAGGGGGAAAAGAGAAGGAGAGAGCAGCGCGGCAAGGGAGGAAAAGAGGAGGAGGAGGAGAAGCAGCGCGGCAAGGGGGAAAAGCGGAGGAGGAGCAGCACGGCAAGGGGGGAAAAGAGGAGGAGGAGGAGGAGCAGCAGCTTGGCAAGGGGGGAAAAGAGGAGGAGCAGCAGCTTGGCAAGGGGGGAAAAGAGGAGGAGCAGCGCGGCAAGGGAGGAAAAGAGGAGGAGGAGCAGCAGCTTGGCAAGGGGGGAAAAGAGGAGGAGGAGCAGCAGCAGCGCGGCAAGGGGGGGAAAGAGGAGAAGCAGCAGCGCGCAAGGGGGGAAAGAGGAGGAGGAGGAGCAGCGCGGCAAGGGGTGAAAAGAGGAGGAGGAGCAGCAGCGCGGCAAGAGGGAAAAGAGAGGAGCAGCAGCGCGGCAAGGGGGGGAAGAGGAGGAGCAGCAGTGCGACAAGGGGGGAAAAGAAGAGGAGGAGCAGCAGCGCGCGCAAGGGGGAAAGAGGAGGAGCAGCGTGGCAAGGGGGAAAAGAGGAGCAGCAGCGCGGCAAGGGGGGAAAAGAGGAGGAGGAGCAGCAGCGCGGCAAGGGGGGGAAAGAGGAGGAGGAGCAGCAGCAGCGTGGCAAGGGGGAAAAGAGGAGCAGCAGCGCGGCAAGGGGGGAAAAGAGGAGGAGGAGGAGCAGCAGCGCGGCAAGGGGGGAAAGGAGGAGGAGCAGCGCGGCAAGGGGGGAAAAGAGGAGGAGGAGCAGCGCGGCAAGGGGGAAAGGAGGAGGAGCAGCGTGGCAAGGGGGAAAGGAGGAGGAGCAGCGCGGCAAGGGGGGAAAAGAGGAGGAGGAGGAGCAGCAGCGCGGCAAGGGGGGAAAGAGGAGGAGGAGCAGCAGCAGCGCGGCAAGGGGGGAAAGAGGAGGAGCAGCAGCGCGGCAAGGGGGAAAGGAGGAGGAGCAGCAGCGCGCAAGGGAAAGGAGGAGCAGCAGCGCGGCAAGGGGGAAAGGAGGAGCAGCAGCGCGGCAAGGGGAAAGGAGGAGCAGCAGCGCGCAAGGGGGAAAGGAGAAGGAGCAGCAGCACGGCAAGGGGGGAAAGGAGGGAGCAGCAGCGCGGCAAGGGGGGAAAAGAGGAGGAGCAACAGCGCGGCAAGGGGGGAAAGGAGGAGGAGGAGCAGCGCGGCAAGGGGGGAAAGGAGGAGGAGGAGCAGCACGGCAAGGGGGGAAAGGAGGAGGAGGAGCAGCGCGGCAAGGGGGGAAAAGGGCGAGGAAAATCACCCAGAAAGAGGAAAATATATATTTTTTATATTTTGGCAGAGGTGTCACCAGGATCCGCCTAATTATTTAAGGGCAAAGAAAGGGACTCTCTGTTTTTTAATAGATTATCCCTTTAAGCATCAATTTGGTCGCACAAACTCCGGGCTGGCAGCGCAGAGCGTGCGATACCGCAGCTTTTATTATTACACGTTGATTCATGAATGGCCGGGCTGTGCCGCAGCGTCACGTAAAATATCTTCCCCCTTCACATCCAGCTGGGGGTCTCTGTGTAAAATGTCCGTTGGTGTAACTTACGGTGATTTTTTTTTTTTATTTGCTGTTATAGAATCCATACCGGTGACCGGCCCTACAAGTGTCCGCAGCCTGCCTGTGAAAAGGCCTTCACGCAGCTCTCCAACCTGCAGGTACGTGAGGAGCGCCCGTTATCCACGTGGTGGCCTGAGCGCCCCGTTATCCGGGTGATGGCCTGAGCGTCCCGTTATCCGGGTGATGGCCTGAGCGCCCCGTTGTCCGCGTGATGGCCTGAGCGCCCCGTTGTCCGCGTGATGGCCTGAGCGCCCCGTTGTCCGCGTGATGGCCTGAGCGCCCCGTGGTCCGCGTGATGGCCTGAGCGCCCCGTTGTCCGCGTGATGGCCTGAGCGCCCCGTTGTCCGCGTGATGGCCTGAGCGCCCCGTTGTCCGCGTGATGGCCTGAGCGCCCCGTTGTCCGCGTGATGGCCTGAGCGCCCCGTTGTCCGCGTGATGGCCTGAGCGCCCCGTTGTCCGCGTGATGGCCTGAGCGCCCCGTTGTCCGCGTGATGGCATCGCTTACAAAATCAGCAGCATCGCCGACTTAAAGGCAAAACGCCAGAAATCCCACAATGTCGCTATTCCCATCTACCTGCCTGGCACGGGCTGCGTTTTAGGTTCTTTCTCTGAATTCTTCCTGGTTTTTCCATTGGGAGAAAATAGAGGAAATAGCATTTATTTCTAAAAGTAGGGGAACAGGTTACAAATAAACGGCAACATCTCTATCATAGCATGTGCGTGCGTCTCTGTGTGTTGCGTGCGTCTGTGTTGTGCGTGTGCGTTGCGTCTGTGTGTGTGCGGTGTGCGTGCGTCTCTGTGTGTGTGCGTGTGCGTGCGTCTCTGTGTGTGTGCGGTGGCGTGCGTCTTTGTGTCGGCGTGTGCGTGCGTCTTTTGTGTGCGTGTGCAATGCGGTGCGTCTGCTGCATGTGTGCGTGCGTCCTGTGTGCAGTGTGCGTGCGTCTGTGTGTTGTTGTGCATGTGCGGTGCGTCTGTGTGTGTGCGTGTGTGTGCGGGTGTGGTCTGTGTGTGATTTGTGCATGTGCGTGCGTCTGGTGTGTGTGCATGTGCTGTGCGTCTGTGTGTGCGTGCGTCTGTGTGTGTGCGTGTGCGTGCGTCTGTGTGTGTGCGTGTGCGTGCGTCTGTGTGTGTGCGTGTGCGTGCGTCTGTGTGTGTGCATGTGCGTGCGTCTCTGTGTGTGCGTGTGCGTGCGTCTTTGTGTGTGCGTGTGCGTGCGTCTTTGTGTGTGCGTGTGCGTGCGTCTGTGTGTGTGCATGTGCGTGCGTCTCTGTGTGCGTGTGCGTGCGTCTGTGTGTGTGTGTGTGCATGTGCGTGCGTCTGTGTGTGTGCGTGTGTGTGCGTGTGCGTGCGTCTGTGTGTGTGTGTGTGCATGTGCGTGCGTCTGTGTGTGTGTGCATGTGCGTGCGTCTCTGTGTGTGCATGTGCGTGCGTCTCTGTGTGTGTGTGCATGTGCGTGCGTCTCTGTGTGTGCGGCGTCTCTGTGTGTGTGTGCGCGTCTGTTGTGTTGTGCATGTGCGTGTGTGTGTGTGTATACAGTTGTGTTCAAAATTATTCAACCCCCAATGCTGTAAAGGGTTTTAGGGAATTTAGTGACATTTGTAATGTGTATTCAGAATGAAATCCTACAAGGACTTTTAAAAACCATATGCAACTAAAATGACATCAATTGGTTTTGTAATACAGTAGTAAATGTTTCTTTTGTGAATTCTTCATTGACACAATTATTCAACCCCTTAAAGACTACCACTCTGAAGAACAGAGGTTCATTCAAGTGTTTCAATCAGGTATTGAAAACACCTGTGGATGTCACGGAGCAGCAATAAAGCATAATAAGCACCAATTAGGCAGCTTTAAAATGACTGTGATACTCAGCTCCTTCTAGACATTTACTGGTGTGGTTACAAACATGGTGAAGTCAAGAGAATGGTCCAGGAAGACAAGAGAAGAGGTGATTACTCTTCACAGGAAGGGCAATGGCTATAAGAAGATTGCAAAGATGTTAAACATACCAAGAGAGACCATAGGAAGCATCATTCGCAAATTCAAGGCAAAGGGCACTGTTGAAACGCTACCTGGTCGTGGCAGAAAAGAAGATGCTGACTTTGACTGCTGTGCGCTACCTGAAGCGTAGAGTGGAGAAAAGTCCCCGTGTGACTGCTGAGGAACTGAAAAAGATTTGTCAGATGTGGGTACTGAAGTTTCAGCTCAGACAATACGGCGCACACTGCGTAATGAAGGCCTCCATGCCAGAACTCCCAGGCGCACCCCCTTGCTGTCTCCAAAGAATAAGAAGAGTCGACTGCAGTATGCCAAAAGTCATGTGGACAAACCACAGAAGTGTTCTGTGGACTGATGAAACAAAATTAGAACTGTTTGGGCCCATGGATCAACGCTATGTTTGGAGGAGGAAGAACAAGGCCTATGAAGAAAAGAACACCTTGCCTACTGTGAAGCATGGCGGGGGGTCAATCATGCTTTGGGGCTGTTTTGCTTCTGCAGGTACAGGGAAGCTTCAGCCGTGTGCAAGGTACCATGAATTCTCTTCAGTACCAGGAGATATTGGATGACAATGTGATGCAGTCCGTCACAAACCTGAGGCTTGGGAGACGTTGGACCTTTCAACAGGACAATGATCCCAAGCATACCTCCAAGTCCACTAGAGCATGGTTGCAGATTAAAGGCTGGAACATTTTGGAGTGGCCATCGCAGTCACCTGACTTAAATCCGATTGAGAACCTCTTGGTGGGACTTAAAGAAAGCAGTTGCAGTGCGCAAGCCTAAGAATGTGACTGAACTGGAGGCTTTTGCCCATGACGAATGGGCGAAGATACCTGTAGATGGCTGCAAGACACTTGTGTCAAGCTATGCTTCACGTTTAAAGCTGTTATAACTGTAAAAGGATGTTGTACTAAGTACTAAGATTGAATGTCACTTGGGGGTTGAATAAAACTGATAATGATGTGAGCACAGAAAAGACATTTGTGGTTATTTCATTATAAATGTTATGTTATATTTGTCTGACCTACACGTGCCTCTTTGATTTAATTGTAAGCAAGATGACTGAATGATCAAAATCAATGTCAAACTGGCCAAAACACTCAATTTCAGTGGGGGTTGAATAATTTTGAACACAACTTTATGTATTAGCAATCAATAAATGGGGTTGTGCTTGGTGCCGGTTAGTGTTGGTGACGCCGCACGTGCTGCCATTTTATTGATGTTTTATTCTGCCTCGCTTTATCCGCAGTCTCACCAGCGGCAGCACAACAAGGACAAACCGTACAAGTGTCCCAACTGCTACCGAGCGTACTCGGACTCAGCGTCCCTGCAGATCCATCTCTCTGCGCACGCCATCAAGCACGCCAAGGCTTACTGCTGCAGTATGTGCGGCCGGGCCTACACGTCTGTGAGTATCACGCGGTCTGGCAACACGCGGAGTTACAGGAGGATGTGCTGAGATATAGTGACATACACTGCTCGCTTATATTAATACATCGCTCTCTCTCTGCTCTCTCCTTCCACTCCTCTCGCTTGCCTTCCACTTGATCACTATCGTTTGTTCTCCACTCTTTTGCTCACCTTCTGTTGCTCGCTCCCCTCCTATTGCTCACTCCCCTCCTATTGCTCACTCCCTCTTGCTGCTCCCCTCTTCTCTTGCTCACTCCCTCTTGCTCGCTCCCTCTCGCTGCTCCCCTCTTCTCTTGCTCACTCCCTCTTGATGCTCCCCTCTTCTCTTGCTTGCTCCCTCTCGCTGCTCCCCTCTTCTCTTGCTCGCTCCCTCTCGCTGCTCCCCTCTTCTCTTGCTCGCTCCCTCTCGCTGCTCCCCTCTTCTCTTGCTCGCTCCCTCTCGCTGCTCCCCTCTTCTCTTGCTCGCTCCCTCTCAATGCTCCCCTCTTGCTCGCTCCCTCTCAATGCTCCCCTCTTGCTCGCTCCCTCTCAATGCTCCCCTCTTGCTCGCTCCCTCTCAATGCTCCCCTCTTGCTCGCTCCCTCTCAATGCTCCCCTCTTGCTCGCTCCCTCTCAATGCTCCCCTCTTGCTCGCTCCCTCTCAATGCTCCCCTCTTGCTCGCTCCCTCTCAATGCTCCCCTCTTGCTCGCTCCCTCTCAATGCTCCCCTCTCCTCCCCTCTTCTTTTGCTCGCTCTCTCGCTGCTCCCCTCTTCTCTTGCTCTCTCGCTGCTCCCCTCTTCTCTTGCTCTCTCGCTGCTCCCCTCTTCTCTTGCTCTCTCGCTGCTCCCCTCTTCTCTTGCTCTCTCGCTGCTCCCCTCTTCTCTTGCTCTCTCTCGCTGCTCCCCTCTTCTCTTGCTCGCTCCCTCTCGCTGCTCTCCTCTCGCTGATCCTCTCTTCTCTTGCTCGCTCCCTCACTGCTCCCCTCTTCTCTTGCTCGCTCCTCTCGCTTCTGCCCTCTTCTCTTGCTCGCTCCCTCTCGCTTCTGCCCTCTTCTCTTGCTCGCTCCCTCTCGCTGCTCCCCTCTTCTCTTGCTCGCTCCCTCTCGCTGCTCCCCTTTTTTCTTGCTCGCTCCCTCTCGCTGCTCCCCTTTTTTCTTGCTCGCTCCCTCTCGCTGCTCCCCTCTTTTCTTGCTCGCTCCCTCTCGCTGCTCCCCTCTTTTCTTGCTCGCTCCCTTTCGCTGCTCCTCTTTTCTTGCTCGCTCCCTTTCGCTGCTCCCCTTTCTTGCTCGCTCCCTCTCGCTGCTCCCCTCTTTTCTTGCTCGCTCCCTCTCGCTGCTCCCCTCTTTTCTTGCTCGCTCCCTCTCGCTGCTCCCCTCTTTTCTTGCTCGCTCCCTCTCGCTGCTCCCCTCTTTTCTTGCTCGCTCCCTCTCGCTGCTCCCCTCTTTTCTTGCTCGCTCCCCTCTCGCTGCTCCCCTCTTTCTTGCTCGCTCCCTCTCGCTGCTCCCCTCTTTTCTTGCTCGCTCCTCTCGCTGCTTCTCTTTCTTGCTCGCTCCCTCTCGCTGCTCCCCTCTTTTCTTGCTCGCTCCCTCTCGCTGCTCCTCTTTTCTTGCTCACTCCCTCTCGCTGCTCCTCTTTTCTTGCTCGCTCCCTTCGCTGCTCCCTCTTTTCTTGCTCGCTTCCTCTCGCTGCTCCTCTTTTCTTGCTCGCTCCCTCTCGCTGCTCCTCTTTTCTTGCTCGCTCCCTCTCGCTGCTCCCCTCTTTTCTTGCTCGCTCCCTCTCGCTGCTCCCCTCTTTTCTTGCTCGCTCCCTCTCGCTGCTCCTCTTTTCTTGCTCGCTCCCTCTCGCTGCTCCTCTTTTCTTGCTCCGCTCCCTCTCGCTGCTCCCCTCTTTTCTTGCTCGCTCCCTTTCGCTGCTCCTCTTTTCTTGCTCGCTCCCTCGCTGCTCCCCTCTTTCTTGCTCGCTCCCTTTCGCTGCTCCCCTCTTTTCTTGCTCTTCTCGCTGCTCCCCTCTTTTCTTGCTCGCTCCCTCTCGCTGCTCCCCTCTTTTCTTGCTCGCTCCCTCTCGCTGCTCCCCTCTTCTTGCTCGCTCCCTCTCGCTGCTCCCCTCTTTTCTTGCTCGCTCCCTCTCGCTGCTCCTCTTTTCTTGCTCGCTCCCTCTCGCTGCTCCCCTCTTTTCTTGCTCGCTCCCTCTCGCTGCTCCCCTCTTTTCTTGCTCGCTCCCTCGCTGCTCCCCTCTTTTCTTGCTCGCTCCCTCTCGCTGCTCCCCTCTTTTCTTGCTCGCTCCCTCTCGCTGCTCCCCTCTTTTCTTGCTCGCTCCCTCTCGCTGCTCCCCTCTTTTCTTGCTCGCTCCCTCTCGCTGCTCCCCTCTTTTCTTGCTCGCTCCCTCTCGCTGCTCCCCTCTTTTCTTGCTCGCTCCTTCTCGCTGCTCCCCTCTTTTCTTGCTCGCTCCCTCTCGCTGCTCCCCTTTTTTCTTGCTCGCTCCCTCTCGCTGCTCCCTCTTTTCTTGCTCGCTCCCTCTCGCTGCTCCCCTCTTTTCTTGCTCGCTCCCTCTCGCTGCTCCCCTCTTTTCTTGCTCTCTCGCTGCCCCTCTTTCTTGCTCGCTCCCTCTCGCTGCTCCCTTCTTTTCTTGCTCGCTCCCTCTCGCTGCTCCCCTCTTTTCTTGCTCGCTCCCTCTCGCTGCTCCCTCTCGCTGCTCCCCTCTTTTCTTGCTCGCTCCCTCTCGCTGCTCCTCTTTTCTTGCTCGCTCCCTCTCGCTGCTCCTCTTTTCTTGCTCGCTCCCTCTCGCTGCTCCCCTCTTTTCTTGCTCGCTCCCTCTCGCTGCTCCCTCTTTTCTTGCTCGTCTTTCGCTCCCTCTCGCTGCTCCCCTCTTTTCTTGCTCGCTCCCTCTCGCTGCTCCCCTCTTTTCTTGCTCGCTCCCTCTCGCTGCTCCCCTCTTTTCTTGCTCGCTCCCTCTCGCTGCTCGCTCCCTTGCTGCTCCCCTCTTTTCTTGCTCGCTCCCTCTCGCTGCTCCCCTCTTTTCTTGCTCGCTCGCTCCCTCTGCCCCCATTTTTGCTTCTGTCTTCCAGGAGACCTATTTGATGAAGCACATGTCCAAGCATACGGTAGTGGAGCACCTGGTCAACCATCATTCTCCTCAGAGGACCGAGTCCCCTGGAATTCCTGTCCGGATCTCCCTCATCTAGAGGGGACTGGGATTTCTGGGCTTTGGGGGCCATTCTCTCCTCCATCACCCCCCCCTCCCCATTCCAACCATCCAAGGAAACTGCCTGCCCTCTTGCTGCCAACCGGGGATCAAGTAACTCGATGAAGGAAACGTCAGGAGTCGGACCCCCAGCCCCACTTTCCTCATCGGACGGATTGCTAGCCTTTTTGGCGACGGATTCGTTTTGCTGTCGCACCAGTTTCCGTCTCCATTGGACAAGTGTTGGCCCCGCGGGGAACGAAGGGGTTTGCTCGATTCGTTTTGTTTTTATAAACTCTCTGCAACAGGTTATTCGGAGACGCCTGGACCGACGCGTTTTACAAACACAACTTTGTTTAGTGGATTTTACCTCTGGATTCGCTCCTGCTCTTTGGATTCCCTCGGGATTACAGGCCTTTTTCTGATTCGTGACACAGAAGCCTCGCTCGGGCCGGCTTGGATGCCCCGTCGGCGTCACAGCAGCGGCGTGGTGACATCACACAAGCTTCTGGTGGGGCTGCCTGTGGGAGCGAGTCTGTTCGGGGCCTTGCATTGTTTTTTCCAGACACGGTTTAGTGACTTGCGACGTCCCGCGGCCGATAAAGCACTTTGAATCACTCGCATTTTCTATCTGGTTTAGTTTTTTTTTTTCTTTCTTCAGTTTTTTAACATATGAGAAAACCATAAAAAAAATAAATTCCTATTTATTGGCCAAGATTTTGGTGCTGCTAATTGGGGAAAGTTCACATTCAGAGCGAGGAGGAGAGGACTTGTTTCAATGCTGTTTTCCCCTTCTGGCCTCCAAATAGCTGAATTGTAGCTGGGGACCCCTTCCTCGCACCCCCGGATCGAGTGCCCTCCTCGCACCCCCGGATCGAGTGCCCTCCTCGCACCCCTGGATCGAGTGCCCTCCTCGCACCCCCGGATCGAGTGCCCTCCTCGCTGCCCCGGATCGAGTGCTCTCCACGCGCTGACAGAGCGGGTTTCTCTGTGTATGGAAAAATATGAGACCGGTCTGTGGGTCTGAGACCGCGGACAATGCGGGGCCGGCGCTTGCTTGACGGACCTCGGACACCTCCTGTTTCCTCTGCAGGTCCTGTTCACGTTGCTGAGCGTAAAACAGTTTGTCGTTTTAGGGTTTTGACCAAAATATCAGAGCGCGCCCTCTGCCCGGTGCGTTTTGCCTGTTCGGCGCCGGCGGTCGGGTCGCTCTGCGTTATTTTTCTAATTCTAGGTATACGGTTGCGTTCGTTGGTATTTTGCAATAAGGCACTTAAACCCGTAGTACATGTTTGTGGCCGAGGAGTTTTTGTTGTACATAGAGAAGACGAGCGCAGCCCCCCCATCCCCCTGCTCACCATAAAAAGCCACGTGCCAAGCGAGCGCCCCCCGTGATCCCAGGCGGGCACACGGACATTAAAAGCTGGATTTATGAGGGCGATGCCAGACATTGAGTCCCGCTGACATCTCCTGGGTGTGCGTCCTGGAAGCTTTCACTGCTGAGGTCGGATGTGACCGGAGCACTGTGGGGTTGTACCGGTCTGGCTGGAGAGACGCACATTTAAAGCGTACCTGCCCGCGGGGGGCGCCTCCACCTCTCTGGAAACCTTGTCACAGCAGCCTGCACTGTGATCGGCGCCGCCATGCCGAGGTTTCCCTGTCGGGCATTAGTCCTGCTTTCCCGGACAGTTCGTAACAAGTGTTGTGGAGGTATCAACCCCCCCCCCCCAAGCAGTGACCGCGTCCTGCAGCCCGGCATTCCCGCAGCCAGACACGGTCAGGGTCACACGCAGTGATTTTCCTACAGATGTCTCTTTCCCCCCCCCCTATTACACTATATAAAGCTCCAGCAGGTTCCACGGCGCAGTACAAACTATTTACCCATCATACAGCGTCGTGTTACCTCCGTATCCCCAGAGCAGGTTTTAGGAGCAGTTACAGAAATTTTGCATTTCTTGCTGAAAAAAAGTCCAAACATTTTCTGATTCGTTTCTGAGCATCACCCGATCAGGTGACGTCTCTGCGTGTGCGCGTGTATGTGCGCGATTCTCTGCGTGTGTGTGCGAGTCTCTGCGTGTGTGTGCGAGTCTCTGCGTGTATATATATAACAATAGATACGGCCGCGCTCTGAATAAAAGGCATTAAATCACGTTGAAAAGCAGAATCTGGTTATCGAGGCTCCTGCGAAACGACGCGATTCTTCTTTGAACGTGATTTAATAAATTTTATTCAGAGCGCGGCCGTATCTATTGTTACTTTGTGTCGCACACAGAGGCCAGCAACGGGTTTCTTGTTACTTTGTGTCGCACAGAGGCCGAGCAACGGGTTTCTTGTTACTTTGTGTCGCACAGAGGCCGAGCAACGGGTTTCTTGTTACTTTGTGTTGCACAGAGGCCGAGCAGCGGGTTTCTTGTTACTTTGTGTCGCACACAGAGGCCGAGCAATGGGTTTCTTGTTACTTTTCCATTGAAAGGTGTTGCTGGAACCCTGCTCGATGGTGTGTGTGTATACACCGCCCCCCCCCCTCTGTATTGTGCCGTGTAAGGGGGGGGGGGGGGTTTGTAACAGACGTAACATTTTAATAGAAGCCTGAAATGAAATTGTTTCCCAAAAAATATCAATTATCTTCAGGTTCTGCAGATCTGGTCAGCACGGTGTTTATTCGGCCGTATCCTCTCTCTGCCCCGGGGGGGTCAGCATATATATATGGATTAAAAAATGGGTTTAATCTAGAGGTTTTAGGGGACGCAGCTTGGATTTTGTTCCCGCAGAGGATGTTTCACTAACGGGAGTGGAAATACAGGGTGACCCCCCCCCCCCGTTCATTAAATCGGGGCACAGGGACGGGCTGGGGGTTACATTGTTTAATATTTTTTTGTGGGAGACAAAGGGATCTCTGCGCTTTGAGATAAAACCTGCACATTAAGGGCCTTAAAATCCGGTACATTCTTGGTGCGAGCCGTGAGTTAAATCCGGCCCCGGTGACTCCTCCGTTTTGGTTCAATGATCTATATTTGATAATAAGTTATTACTTTTTCCCAGATTATGATCATGCTGGTGTCTCTGAGAGCGGCCGCGGTGACAGGACCGGCGGTTTAGCTCAGGCAGATCGGAGAGCGGTGACAGGACCGGCAGTTTAGCTCAGGCAGATCGGGGAGCGGCTGCGTTTGGCCATACCGGCCATGAGATCAGCCCATCTCTCTGGGTATAATGTGAGCGTCCGGCGTCATTCGGCTCTTGTAAACAGTTACAGTAGATACTGGTCTTCATCGTTGGAGCCTTTTGGGCCCAAATGGAAGAAGATTCGCCGTCTAGTCTATAGCCCGGAGTCTGGTTCTAGCATCATATGGCGTGTAGCGCCTGCACCGGTTATGGTACATCCTCGTCTCTCCAGTTTGATCTTTGAGGCTCAGATGGAAGTGGATTCATCGTTGAATCTGGAGCCGCGGCTGCTCGTGTTGTCTGGGTGTCAGAGATTACGTGTCTCCTCCTGTCGGTGTCTTGTAGGTGAGGATGTGACGCAGCGGCATGAACCGCGACGCCAATTCTACAGCCTGAAAAAATCCATACGAGCGATAAACCTAAAGACAGAGGGTCCCGGGTACTGGACATTTTCAGATGAGCACAAGAGGACGGAAAAGGGGTCCCCACTTCAGAGAGAGCCGGTATTAAAGGCGCGGGGTCCCCGCTTCACAGAGAGCGCCAGTATTAAATGCAAGTGGTCCCCATTTCAGAGAGAGCGCCGGTATTAAGAGCAAGGGGTCCCCGCTTCACACACAGCTTGTATTAAAGGTGAGGAGTCCCCGCTTCACAGAGAGCGCTGGTATTCAAGGCGAGGAGTTTTGTCCGTCACGTTCCTTGGAGAGGCTCGTTGGTTTCCACTTAATGATTCATAATGTGGCCTTTTTCTAACTTAGGGTAAATCCACTTGGTACAAGTTTTGGGGAGGTTCCCATCTTCTTTTCTTCGGAGAAGCTCCATGTTACTGGTTTCTGAGAGCTTCTCCACAACCTTTGCATTGCAGAAGCTCTTGGTTACCGGTCCAGGTGAGGTTCCCCGTGTTCCTTTCTTTCGGAAAAGCTTCTTGTTACTAGTTTTTGAGAGGTTCCCCACATTTGTCGTTTCTTCAGACAAGCTCCTCGTAAATCTGTTTTGAGGGATTCCCCACTTTTATTGTTGCTTTTTAGAAGCTCTTCATTCCTAGTTTTTGAGTGGTTCCCTATGTTCCTTTCTTTGTAGAAGCTCCCTGCTCCCAGTGTTTGAGAGGTCCTCCACCATCCTCTCTCTGGAGAAGCTCCCAGTGTTTGAGAGGTCCTCCACCATCCTCTCTCTGGAGAAGCTCCCAGTGTTTGAGAGGTCCTCCACCATCCTCTCTCTGGAGAAGCTCCCATTGTTTGAGGTGTCCTCCACCATCCTCTCTCTGGAGAAGCTCCCATTGTTTGAGGTGTCCTCCACCATCCTCTCTCTGGAGAAGCTCCCAGTGTTTGAGGTGTCCTCCACCATCCTCTCTCTGGAGAAGCTCCCATTGTTTGAGGTGTCCTCCACCATCCTCTCTCTGGAGAAGCTCCCAGTGTTTGAGAGGTCCTCCACCATCCTCTCTCTGGAGAAGCTCCCAGTGTTTGAGAGGTCCTCCACCATCCTCTCTCTGGAGAAGCTCCCAGTGTTTGAGGTGTCCTCCACCATCCTCTCTCTGGTGGAAGCTCCCAGTGTTTGAGAGGTCCTCCACCATCCTCTCTCTGGAGAAGCTCCCAGTGTTTGAGGTGTCCTCCACCTTCCTCTCTCTGGAGAAGCTCCTCGTTACTAGTTCTTGAGCGATTCCTTCTCGTTGCCGTCTTGTAAAGTCTTGGTCACACAAGTCAACGGAAATTTCTCGAGAGCTAAAAGATCAAGAATCTTGTCCCTCCCCTGCCCCGCCAAATCCTAATTTATTCCTGATTAGTATCTCTCGTTCTGATCGTTTAATAATCCCCGGAATTAATTGTGGAACCAACCGAGAAGCCGCCATCTTTCTAGAACATTAATTCCTCCCGCCTTGGAAGCCCTGCCCCGTATTCCGGATAATCCGGCAGAACCGTCAGATTTTCCAATTTTAGTCGTCGTTTCTCCCGTGAACTGTCTCTATAATGTTTTATGGTGATCGGTGAAGCGCGGTTACTCTGCGCCGCTGCCACCGCAACGCCATTTAGCCAACAAACCATTATTACCTTTTCATAAAGTCGTTTTGGAGATTTTCTTTATTTTTGGGGCTTTTTTTGCCCTGTTTTTGGTGAATCCTGAGTCCCTGGTGAGAGTTTCTGTACCGCCGGACACATTGTAAAACTTTTGGAGCAAAACTGAATATTTACAAAAAAAAAAGCTGAAATTCGTTGCCCAACCAGCAGTATTGTTTAACCCCTCGTGTGCTCCTCGTTTTCTGTTGGCAAATCGAAATTTATCCACCCCACCACAAGGACCACCACGGGGCGCCTGGCCGTCCTACAACTCCACAGTGCTGTACGCAGCTCTATATCGCGCTCTGTAAAGTGCTTTTTTTTTTTTATATATATATATATATATATTTCTCTCCCTCCCCCAACCCCCCCCCCCCCCTAGAAAATTTGCACAATTTGGGTTTCTGGCTGATTCCATTCGATGAAAAGTCCCGAGCCCCCGGCCAGGTCTCTGTATAAACCCCCACCCCCGCGCGTCCACGCCGGGCAGGAAGAGGCGCAGCAGATGCGGACCTGTTATTTTTATACTCGTTTTAAGCCTTAATTATATTGTTATCAGTTGTATGTTTTATTATCCTTTTTAGTTTTTTTTTAATTGTCGTTTAGGCTGAATTTTTTGGCTGCTCTGCTTCTAATGTGTTGTGTAAAGGTTATGCAGACCGAATTTACCCGTCGGCATGTTAATACTGTGTAAATACTCTAATATACATATTAACACTTTTTTTTTTGTTTTGTTTGTTTTTTTTATATGTAAAATACAAGCCACATGTATTTAGAGCCTAGCTATCTCATGAAATAAAATTCTAGGGGGAAGATCGTCCTGTCTGCTCTCCAGGAAGACGTTCAGGACGCAAAAAAAAAACTAAAAGGAAAAAAAAAAAAACCAGAATTAGGTCACGGCTGAAATACCAGTTTGCGTTATGTATAAAAAAAATGAAAATGGGGGAAAAAAAGTTTAAAAGTTGCTATTTGTATCTGTTGTGAAAATAAACCTGTAAATGCAATGTTTGTAAATCGCTTTCTGTCTCTGTATTTGTTTACCTCTTCTTTTTTTTTTTTTTTTGATGGGCGGAGCTATATGGGGGAGGAGTTATCCCTGGGACGTGGGAAAACTCTTTTTCGAGTGGAACGGGAACACGGTTACAAGTTTTTATAAAGCGCTAACAGGTTCCGTAGCGCAGTGCAGAGGGAACACGCAAATTATTCCCTGTTGCGGGAAACGGGAAGGTGATTTATCGCAGTAGCGCTGTATACTTTATTACAGAAAACGTTTCTTTTTAATTTGTTGTTACTGGTATCGTCTGAAAGGCCGGACTCTTGTCTTTCAAATGACGCTGCTCTTGGCCTTCTGGGACTTGTGGTTCTCCTGTAATGGGATTTCCTTGGGAAACCCCTTTCTGACATCATCATGCCCTTACGCAATGATGTCAATGGGTGGGGGAGGTTTGCAATGACTCGACGAGTGCGTCTGCTGCACAGTGCAGGAGCACTGAGTGTCGCGCTAAATACAGTCCCTCGAGAGACGCCGCTGCCCTGGAGGTGACGCCCAGTGTTTCCTGAGCGAGTGGGGGATTCTGGGAAGTAAAAGGATGGGCTTATTGCCGATACTGATCCTCGGAGCGCATTTTATAAAATGTATATAAATGTGACATTTTGTGGCGGTTTCTGTAATTCCAGGCTCTGCTCCTGCAGTAGATCTGAGACCCGGGTGCTCAGCCGTGGCCCTCCCAGATGTTTCGAAACTATAATCCACAAACACGACGACTGGCTGAGCATCATGGGATATGTAGTTGCAAATCAGCCAGAGGGCTCGAGGCTGAGCAGCGAATGTTAGAATAATCTTACAAAGCCGCTGCGATTCGATCACAGGACGTCGCTTATTAAAATGGAATTGTTCCCCGAATTAAAGCTTTTCCCTCCATCTTAAAACGGAACCCCCCCCCCGGTCCAGGAATGGGCCCCGCAGGCAGCGTCAGGTCAGGGTTGGAGGTGTTTTTAGTCCCAGGGTGGTGACGTGTCCCAGTTTATACCTTGACGATGTTACAGCGTGGGCGTACGTTGTTGCTGCCTGTAATGATACGCGGTGACAGTGTACCCTGTGCTGTGCAATAAGTGATCTACAGAGGTCTCAACAGGATTTGGGGCTTTTTTTTTCCTCTTGAAATGAGGAGGGGGGGGGGGTACACAGGAGAGATAGGGGGGGCACGGGAGACAAAGGGGAGGTTTTGGGGGGGGGACAGAGGGTGATTGCTTATGGAAAGAAAGGGTCCGGGCGATCATTTATAGACGCGGCGAGAAAAAGACTGAGGAGAAACGAAAAATCAAACAAGCGAAGGGAAACCTGCCTGAACGACGCTAAAAAATGCAGCCAGGCCAGTCCGACCGCTCGCTGATCCCCTTTTATCCCCGTCCCCCTCCCCCAACTTAAAAGGGAACAGGACCTGCCCCTTTCACATGAAGCTCAGAAGCCGTGATGATCCGGTGGAGGAAGCGCGTGGTCTCCTTCATTGGTAACTTGTGTCACTGCCGGCGTTCTCCAACCAAGGGGCAAAACCCCAACCACCAATGTGCAGGTGATCATGTCGTACCTTCCAGGCGCGGCAGCCCCGAGTAATTCCATCACTGTCACCGCAAGCTGGACCCATTCACATCCGGTGACTGCTGCGGCTTAAAGGAAGGCTGCAGCGTGTTGTCTGAGTGAGCCCAAGGCACGTTTAAAACTGAACTAAGGGTTAAACCGGGGGGGGGGGGTAAAATTTAACCATGTCCTTTCTGAAGAGACACAGCTTTGTGTCTCAATGTAAAGTCGCGTTCGTCATGGCGGCGGCAGGTGCCGCAGAGATACAGATTGAGTCACAATAACCAGGTGCAACGGAACCGCAATGTTTCCTAAATGAAGGGGTTTTTCACCAACCTCCGAACCGGCTCCGAATCTCACCGGATGCTGAATTTCACCGTATCCGCAACTTCGGGGCAAGTCGTCTATTACTAAATGCAGGTGAAATACGGTGCGATTCAGCGGCGCCGGACGTGACTACAGAACCATTGGTTTATTCACAGGACGCCAAAAGGACCGGATTTTTGGTGATTTGATTCAAACAGGTTTAAAATGTAATAAGTCTCTTAATTTAAAAGCTATTTATTTTGTAACAGACTTTTTCTATTATATTTTGATTTAACCCTTTAGAGGCTTCCTATTTTCTCTTCAGTTCGGTGGAATTCAGAGGCCAATTTAGCGGGTTTTTCACCGGTGTCTGATAACGGCTTTGGCGACTCATTTCAGAATACGGTGACCGTTCGCCGAATATAGAATCGCCGCAGTGCGGAGAGAAGCTGAACACGTTATCACCGTCATTTATATGACGCCAACAGTTTCCGCAGCGCTTTACAATAACTAAAGGGAACGAGATAAACGGACATAGGATGGAAACGAGGTGTAGAGGGGCCTGCTCATAGGAGCTTACAGTCTAGAGGAAGACGCGGGGAGTTTTACTGGACGGCAGGATCATTAGTGCCGATGGTTCGGGAAAAGTGGGGCCATAGAAGCGGCTTCAATCCTGTGTGAGTAGGTGAGCAGAGGGAGGAGCTGCGTCAGTGATGTGGTACAATAATCTGAAGAGATGGGTTTTGAGGGATTTCTTGAAGATCAGGGAGAGTTTGATGGGGCGAGGCTGGTCATTTCACAGGACCGGAGCTGCCCTTGAAGTCTTGGAGGCGAGAGTTGGCTGTGCACGTGTAGACAGATGACAGGCGGAGATCGCCCACCGACCGGAATTTTCTAGATGAGACGTGCTTGCTGAGTAACGAAGGGTTGAGTTATGGATAGAGCTGACAGGTCGGCCATGTTTTCCTGGACACACAGTTTATTCAGGCTGATGGGCAGGACATGAAAACTGCCACCCTACAGCATGTATAAATGGATACGCTGCAGGTGAGAAATCCCAGGTGACCGGCCTTGATTTCCTTCCTGCAGCGCATGAATTATACATGTTGCAGGGCAGCACATTTTCCTCTGCATGAAATCGTAATGTGTCCAGGAAAATATCGCCGACCTGGCGACCCTAGTTAAGAAGCAATTTGAACGTGAGCGTATTTCAAACTGTATCCTGGAATGTACAGGAAGCCAAAGGAGGGACCGGCAGAGGGGGAGGTACAGGAAGCCAATGGAGGGACCGGCAGAGGGGGAGGTACAGGAAGCCAATGGAGGGACCGGCAGAGAGGGAGGTACAGGAAGCCAATGGAGGGACCGGCGGAGAGGGAGGTACAGGAAGCCAAAGGAGGGACCGGCAGAGGGGGAGGTACAGGAAGCCAATGGAGGGACCAGCAGAGGGGGAGGTACAGGAAGCCAAAGGAGGGACCGGCAGAGGGGGAGGTACAGGAAGCCAATGAAGGGACCGGCAGAGGGGGAGGTACAGGAAGCCAAAAGGAGGGACCGGCAGAGGGGGAGGTACAGGAAGCCAAAGGAGGGACCGGCAGAGGTACTGGCAGAGAGGGGAGGGCCCGGCAGAAAGGGGAGGTACTGGCAGAGGGGGAGGTACACGAGGTGCGTCTGGTGAGAAAAACCAAGCCTGGCGCCTGCATTCATTAGATTGCAAAGGGGCGATACCGGAGTTGGGCCAATGAAGGAGCGAGTTGCAGTAATCAAGCTGTGAAATGACGCGCGCAATCTCTGTGTTTTGGGACCAGACCCCCTTAGTGTCAATTTCCCAGCGGCCGGAGAGCGACTCCAAGAGAACTTGTTTAAAAACACCGGTTCGAGAGGAGAATAAAGAAATGCCGGCTCGAGTCAACCGAGATTTTGATTTGGTGAAGACGGCCCAGAACACGCCCGGCAATAAACAGGACTGGCTGAAGGACACGGAACACGCAGCAACAAGTAAATCAGACCAGGTTTAATGGAAATACAAAAGCGCTCACAGTAAAATTTGTAAAGAAACGAAATTCCTGCCGAATACAAAAAGCTGCAGCTTCAACGCCGGCTTTTGGGATTTTTAAACCCCCCCCCCCATAGATTTGGTAACAGCAGGGGATTGGTTTGGCTGGCGAGAAAATAATAGAAATCAAGCTTCTTCTCCTGAAAGATTTAACCCAGCGATGTGATGCTGCGATGCCCAGCAGGACACGGGGCTTTTTGACGAAGAAATGTGCCAGTTGTGGACACGGCCTGTTCTCCGGCACCGGCCACCAGCCTTTCTGCTTAACACCCCCAACCACCATCCACATACATATGCCCAGACCTCCACCTATAACACCCCCCCCCCCGTGCCGGCTGCGTAACGACCAAAAAACTAAAGAGACCTAGAGCAAAGATAAAATCTATAGAAAATGATGTAAAAAAAGTAAAAACCTGCAGAAAATGTAAAAAGTCAGTGATTTTAGGGTTGGGGGTTTCACCTCTGCCCCGCGTGAAGGCTCGGACGTCTCCCATCGCTCTGCGCACGTCGATCCACGAAAAAAGGTGGTTTCACTCCCAGCGCCAGCCTGGGGAAGGTCCAGTGTCTACGTTAGCTGAATGCGCCAGCCCGTCCTGGGCGCGAGGAGGTGCCGAATCACCCGGCCCGTCCTGGGCGCGAGAAGGTGCCGAATCACCCGTCCTGGGCGCGAGGAGGTGCCGAATCACCCGTCCTGGGCGCGAGGAGGTGCCGAATCACCCGTCCTGGGCGCGAGGAGGTGCCGAATCACCCGTCCTGGGCGCGAGGAGGTGCCGAATCACCCGTCCTGGGCGCGAGGAGGTGCCGAATCACCCGTCCTGGGCGCGAGGAGGTGCCGAATCACCCGTCCTGGGCGCGAGGAGGTGCCGAATCACCCAGCCCGTCCTGGGCGCGAGGAGGCGCTAAATCATCCAGCCCGTCCTGGGCGCGAGGAGGCGCCAAATCACCCAGCCCGTCCTGGGCGCGAGGAGGCGCCAAATCACCCAGCCCATTCTGGGCGCGAGGAGGTGCCGAATCACCCAGCCCGTCCTGGGCGCGAGGAGGCGCCAAATCACCCAGCCCATCCTGGGCGCCGAATCACCCAGCCCATCCTGGGCGCGAGGAGGCGCCGAATCACCCAGCCCATCCTGGGCACGAGGAGGCGCCGAATCACCCAGCCCATCCTGGGCGCGAGGAGGCGTTTCTGGCCGCTCGGCGTCTTATAAAGAGATAATCCAATACAAAATAAAAGAATCTGGAACTAGATCAGGATTCACACACTTTGCAAAAGTGATTTTTGTCCACAGCGTTGCCCGCTGTAAAGTCCCGGGAGGGGGGGCGGGGGCGCGTTTCAGGAGTCTTTGAGGGTGCTGATGCGGGCGTAGATCTTCAGGGCCGGGCCCAGTTTGATGTTCATGGCGCTCATCAGGTGCTCTTCCCGCAGGAGGAGGAGAGCTTGACCGTCGATCTCCTGGGCGCGGAACTCCTCGGAGATCTCCTGGCATCCTGCGGGGGGGGGGGGGCACAGACGTCACGTGTTACAAACAGAGAGTGGGTCACAGCGACAGAAAGATCCTACAAAACGACGACACCCCCCCCCCCCCCGTGCAGCTCTGTCATAACGTCATTAGGTACGTCACGGCTCTGCTCCTCACATGTCCGTTAATATGTGTCCAGGAGACCACGACTTACTATTTCATGCAGAGGGGGAGCTCAGGGAAAAGTGCTGCCCTGCACCATGTATAACTCATATTCTACAGGAAGGAAATCAAGGCAGGTCACCTGGGATTCCTTCCTGCAGTGTATGGATTATACATGCTGCGGGGTGGCATTTTTCATGCACTGCCCATCAACATGAATAAATGTGTCCAGGAAAACATGGCCGACCTGGTGACTCTACGTGTTGGTTCGTGAATCATATCTGCACAGGTACAATACAAAGACACACGGAGGCTCAGGAGGACACACGGAGGCTCAAGAGGACACACGGAGGCTCAAGAGGACACACGGAGGCTCAAGAGGACACACGGAGGCTCAAGAGGACACACGGAGGCGCAAGAGGACACACGGAGGCGCAAGAGGACACACGGAGGCGCAAGAGGACACACGGAGGCGCAAGAGGACACACGGAGGCTCAAGAGGACACACGGAGGCGCAAGAGGACACACGGAGGCGCAAGAGGACACACGGAGGCGCAAGAGGACACACGGAGGCGCAAGAGGACACACGGAGGCGCAAGAGGACACACGGAGGCTCAAGAGGACACACGGAGGCTCAGACACAGAGCGTCAGGGCGAGCTGCTCACCTGGCAGAGAGCGAATGAACTCGTACACGTCCTCCACCTTCCAATGCGTGGGGCTGCTGGAGAGGAAGCCGGGGCTGAGGGGTCGCCTCTCGTCGTGCAGCTCCAGCTCGCGTTCACTCAGCTGTTGGGAAAGGTACGAGCTGGCCGAGAGGGGAGACAGGGGCTCCTCGTAGCTGGAGATGTCCGAGCCTCGGCTGGAGTCCTCCTGGCTGTTCCCATCCTTCATGGCGGTGGGATTGGATAACGGCATGGCGCTCGCCGGCAGGATGGGTCCAGACAACTGCGGCAGAGGAGAGATCACCTGAAATCACCGCGGCAGAATAAATCCCCCCCAATAAAAACCCACCAAACCATTTCACAGATTTACTGACTGGACGCTCATTAACCCCGCGCGCTCCAGCACCAGCCAATACACACATAATCCCAGAATCAGACCTGCACCTCTGCCGGGGAGGAGGAACGAAGAGCAGTCACTGGCCGTGAACATGAGCCATAATGAAAGGTTAAAGCGCGCCCCGGGCGGCCTCACCGCGCGAGACATTCCCTTCATCCTGTCTTATAGTTTGCAATAATCAGGTCTTATTTAACCCCTTAGTGACCGGGCGGTTTTACCATTGTCTGTCCGGAAGCGCCTGCTGTTTCTGCGCGGTTTGTGTTTAGTTTCCTCTTACTGGTTTATGGAACCCTCACATATTATACACCGGTTTTCTCGCCATTAAACAGACTTTCTAAAAGATTTCTAAACAAATTTGTTCGAAACTTTAATCCCCAAAATCTACAGCCGCCTCAAATCGCCGGATAAAAGGAGTTTTGAAATTTTGTCCTTAGTTTAGAAATAACCAATTTTTACATGTTTTAGATTTTTAACCCCTTCACTGCTGAGCCATTACACCTCTGTGTGCTGAGCTCATCATATTTAACACCTTAAGGACCAAGGGTCCTTAAAAAGTCAATGCATTTATGACAGAACAGTTTCGTCATTGGTCCATAAGGGGTTAAATGTGATTTGAAATCCTGTTATTTATTTTTTTAACACCAAACATGGTCAGGTTCAACCTCTGGCCTTTCCAAACATGAACCTCCATCTGCCACCGATCGGGAGATACAGGGGTCCAAAGGAAATCCCTCTGCAGCTAGGGGGTTAATTGCCCAACTGACGCACATGCGCAATGACATCAGGGGGGGGCACCTCCAGAGAGGGGAGTATCGAGAGGATGAGGGTTTAAAACCCATGACATTCCTGGTATGTCATTGGTCCTCAAGGGGGTTGATGCTTGGTGTGATGCAAGGCGAGGCATTTAACCCCTTCACTGCCAAGTGATTTCCCAAAAAACCCAGTCAGGATCCAGAGGCTCTTTGGGAAATCATTCGGCAGTAATAAATATTTGGAGATATTCCCCCGGCGTATTCCTCCCTGTGATAATCCATGTGTCCGGGAGATGTCGCCACTTGCTGGCTAAAAGGAGTTACTGCAGCTCAGGTCTCGACGCAGGATCCGCTGGTTTTATAAAGTGTCAGCTCTTCGGGCATCACGTCCAGGCTGCTTTAGCGGCAGGTTCTGGATCTCCGTACTTTTTATTGCCCTTTAACCCCTTCCTGACCGTTTTGTTCTGTCACGCGAGAAAACGTGTGCCAGTCTGTAGCGGGATTTACACCGTTGCCGGGTCCCTGGCAGGAAACCCCCCCCCCCATGTGACAGAACCCGTGCAATGAACCAGGCTCAGCCGCCGCAAAAACACCGAAACTGCTCAGAAAAAAAATCTTAAGCCGCATCACTAAGGGGTTAAAAACCATAAAGTATATTCCCTGCCGTTACAAACATTGGTGCTGTCATTGGTTCCCGTCACACACAGATATACACGAGCTGCCGGTACCAGTTTCTTGGCGTCGGCGTTGAGGTTCCGTGCGATTCCTTTGCGCGGTTTCCTTTTTGTGGGTTTCGGACTTTTCTGCGCTTTACTGCGCGCGGGATGGAAGAGCCCCATGCGTTTGGTGCAGCCCACATTATACCTGCGACAAGTGAAGAGCATAGAAAGAGGTTATTGACGGGTGATTCCGGGGAGACATCGGAGCAGGACTCCGGGTGAGCGTGTGGCGATGCCGTCTCTACCCGTATCCCCCGGTCAGCCCCGCAAAGGCATTTTGTACAATATACAACGAACCGAAGAGATAAGATCCTGAACGTCACATTTCCTGCACCTCAAAAAAGGCAGATTTTGGAGGAGGACCGCCCCCCCCCCCCTCCGGACGCCCCCAGGATGACATATTGAGAAACGCTACGGCAGCCGCCATTCCTTTTCTGACCAGCGGATGTGCCCTCATCCATTTCTTGGGGTCAAAGACCCCGCAATGCACTAAGATCACCAGTGGCCCGCGTGGGCTTTTCTTCCTCACCCCAGGATTGATCGTGATCACCAGAGGGTCTATTCACTAAAGGGTGACGTCTGGAGAACCGGCAGGAGAGGAGAACAATCTAGACCAAATAGACGATTCAGAAAGTGAGATAAAAGGGGAGAATTTTTCCTGATTTGGCTTTTTTTCACCTTTGATTTTTGCGTTTCACCGTTTAGTGAATAGACCCCGTCTGCGTCGCTCACCGTTTCCTCTGGTTTTTGGGATAATCTATATCCATTGATCAGATCAATACCCAACACCGCGCACACAAATCACCCCAAAGCGCGCGCCGGTCCCAGTTACTCACCGTTTGGCGCAAACCATGGAGCAGAACCTCTTGGAGCGTTTGAAGTTGTACTCGAAGTCCACTTGGCCGCAGAGCTCGCATTGCAGCGTGGGGCCGTCCACGTCTTTGGATTCTGTAAACGTAAGGACAGAGGAAACGCTCAGAGCAGATTCTCACGACCCGCGCCTGGCGAACCGACCCGGCAATCACCGCGACACGCTGGAAAGCAATGACCCGGACCGCAGGGAGTACCTTGAGCGTAAGTCTCCTCCATCTCCGAGTCGGTGGTGGTGGTGGTCGTGTTGTTGTCCTGATGGGGCGGTTTCTCGACCAGAACGCCCTGTTTGGAAGTTTGCCGGGATCCCACCAGAAGCGAGGGCCTCCCCATCTGTCTCGGAAGAGAAGCTGCCGTCAGGACCGACATCTAAGTGAAAACCCGCCCGCCTGGTCATGAAGATATTTACCCCCCCCCCCAGCATGAAGGACAGAGGGTTGCGGGGGTCACATCCCAGAGAAGACGGGGGCACCAGGGCAGGCCATGGAGAGCAAATCCACCTCTACCCCTCTGCTGCGCCATGCAGGACCAAAGCCTTCATACGCCGTGACCCGGAAATTGCTGGTGTAGGTTTTGGTGGCTTTCTCTGCCAGAGCATTGGGGGGAGGGGCCAATCTGTAGGGCCGGCAGGAGGGAGCGGGAGGGGGTGTGAAGGGACAGGAGGGGGTGGGGCAGGAGGAGGTGTGAAGGGGCAGAAGTGGGAGGGGGTGTGAAGGGACAGGAGGGGGGGGGCAGGAGGAGGTGTGAGTGGGTGGGGCAGGAGGAGGTGTGAAGGGGCGGAGAGGGTTGTGAGGGGGTGAGAGGAGGTGTGAAGGTGCGGGAGGGGGTGTGAAGGGGCGGGAGGGGGTGTGAAGGGGCGGGAGGAGGTGTGAAGGTGCGGGAGGGGGTGTGAAGGGGCGGGAGTGGTGGAAGGGCGGGAGTGGGTGTGAAGGGGCGGGAGTGGGTGTGAAGGTGCAGGAGGGGGTGTGAAAGGGCAGGAGGGGGTGTGAAGGTGCAGGAGGGGGTGTGAAGGTGCAGGAGGGGGTGTGAAGGTGCAGGAGGGGGTGTGAAGGTGCAGGAGGGGGTGTGAAAGGGCAGGAGGGGGTGTGAAAGGGCAGGAGGGGGTGTGAGGGGGCAGGAGGGGGTGTGAGGGGGTGTGAAGGTGCAGGAGGGGGTGTGAAGGTGCAGGAGGGGGTGTGAGGGGGCAGGAGGGGGTGTGAGGGGGCATGAAGGTGCAGGAGGGGCTGTAAGGGGGTGTGAAGGTGCAGGAGGGGGTGTGAAGGGACGAGCAGCTCTCCGAGATGAGAGCACACTGAAAGCAGAAACCCTCAGCGGGACGGACGAGCAGTCAAGGTTACAGGGATATGGGCGGCTCCTGGTGCAGCAAGGGGGGAGGGTGATGATGGATAGGGGGGGGGTGATGTATACGGGGGGTGACGATGGATACGGGGGGGTGATTGGATACGGGGGTGATGATGGATACGGGGGGGGGTGATGGACACGGGGGGGTGATGATGGATACGGGGGGGGGTGATGGATACGGGGGGTGATGATGGATACGGGGGGGGTGATGATTGGATACGGGGGGTGATGATGGATACGGGGGGGTGATGACACGGGGGGTGTGATGGATACGGGGGGGGGTGATGGATACGGGGGGTGATGGATACGGGGGTGATGATGGATACGGGGGGTTGATGGATACGGGGGGTGATGGACACGGGGGGGGTGGTGATGGATACGGGGGGTGGTGATGGATACGGGGGGGTGATGGATACGGGGGGGGTGATGGATACGGGGGGTGATGGATACGGGGGGGTGATGGATACGGGGGGGGTGATGGATACGGGGGGGGTGATGGATACGGGGGGGGGTGATGGATACGGGGGGGGTGAGATACGGGGGGGGGGGTGATGGATACGGGGGGGGTGATGGATACGGGGGGTGATGGATACGGGGGGGTGATGGATACGGGGGGGGTATGATACGGGGGGTGATGGTACGGGGGGGGGTGATGGATACGGGGGGGTGATGGATACGGGGGGGTGATGGATACGGGGGGGTGATGGATACGGGGGGGGTGATGGATACGGGGGGGTGATGGATACGGGGGGGTGATGATGGTACGGGGGGGGAATGGATACGGGGGGGGATGGATACGGGGGGGGTGATGATGGATACGGGGGGAATGGATACGGGGGGGGTGATGATGGATACGGGGGGGGGGGTGATGGATACGGGGGGGGATGGATACGGGGGGGTGATGGATACGGGGGGGGGTGATGGATACGGGGGGGGTGATGATGGATACGGGGGGAATGGATACGGGGGGGTGATGGATACGGGGGGTGATGATGGATTACGGGGGGTGATGGATACGGGGGGGGTGATGGATACGGGGGGGGTGATGGATACGGGGGGGGTGAGGGATACGGGGGTCTCAGTGTCTGAGCAGAAGGAGAGGAAACCCAGTAAGTGGAGAAGGAGTCTGCGCGCCGCGTGTTCACCTCCAGCCATTAGAGACCCCCCGGGCCCTGTAAGAGTCGGAGCGGGGGGAGACACACGCGGGAATAATACACATGTCTGCGCGGCCGGACTCACCTCGGAGACGCCTCTGCTCCCGCGTGACTGAAAAGCAAAACCAAAATCAATGACACGAGAAGAAAATGCTCAAACACATCACACACAGCACAAAGGGGCGCCGGGGCAGCCGGGGCACGGGATTCAGCAGACACACAATAACAGCGTCATAAAAATGATTAGGATATAATATATATACAACACGGGGGGGGGGGGTTAAGGGGGTCATTCGCTAAAACGCACAGGGGCAGAATCCTGGTGTTTGCAGCTTCCGGTCAGAATGGAGACGTTATTACTCTCTGTGCCGCTGCGAGACCCGGTGCGTCTACCAGGGGGGGGGGGGTTGTTTGGGTCTGTATTACCAAAATGATATGACTTTGCCCTGACCCCCCCCCCGGTGACACGTGCCCACCCATTGCCCCTCTGGACGTGAGAGCAGGTGGTCTTACCGGGAAGGGCTGGGCTCCCTCCTGGATCACAAAGCCCTCGATGACGTGGGTGAGGATCTGGGGCCGC
This sequence comes from Leptobrachium leishanense, assembly GCA_009667805.1. Classification (NCBI taxonomy): domain Eukaryota; kingdom Metazoa; phylum Chordata; class Amphibia; order Anura; family Megophryidae; genus Leptobrachium; species Leptobrachium leishanense. The sequence continues at coordinate 80,568,653 of CM019073.1, read as the reverse complement.
ACCACGGCCTGCGGCGGCTTGTTCTCGCAGTTCTTGGCGGAAGAGCCGGTGGCGGCCGCGGCCACCGGGGAGGAACCATTCCCGGAGGTCATGTCCGGCGCTGGTTGTGGGGCGGGATTGGAAAAGACCGGCTGACTGGTGCCTGCCAGGAGAGAAAAGAAACGGGTGAATGTGGAGAGAAGCACCAACAGATCAGCCACGGTGCCACCCCAACCCATGGCCCTGACGGCAGGGATTGAGCGCCGGCTCTTCATGGGTTGCACGGGGCATAACTGGCATCACTGGGTCTGAGACACAACGTGCAACTCCCTGGAAGCGGAAGATACAAACCAAGAGCGTTTACACCAGCCGCGGCGTCTGGCAGCGAGGGCTTCCCGCGGCACCGCAGCCACCTCAACGCCACTTCAGCGAGGCTGGCTGAGTGTCCTGAAAGATCTAACGCAACGAGGTCACACAACACCGCACTGTGCTAGGACACACAAAGGACGAACACACACACACAAACATCACAGGACACCACATCAAATCACACAGACAGACACGACGCACACAGGACAATCACAACATACACGACACACACACCACATCGCAAAACCCAGACAACTTCAACCGAAACAACGGCTGGAAGCACAGCAAAATCTACGACCGATAACACCGGTTGCGCTGCACGGATAAGGTCGCCGAGTACCAAGCACCGAGCTGGACCATGTCGGCAGAAACAATGGTGGAAGTTACGGTGAGACGTGCGGCAGCTCCCAAAGCAGTGAATTCACTGGAGTTTGGCTGCGCTTGCTCCACCGTGACTCACCTGCAGCGATCCTTATCCTTTGCCACGAGGACCTCAAACCCTGGCGCCCCCCCCCCACCACCACCAGATGAGTCTGAACTACAGCGACAAGCATTTATAAAGCGCCAACAAGTTCCGCAGCGCTGCACAATGGCAGAGACAGGATATCAGATATACACACACAGTTACAGTAGGAGACCCTGCTCGAGAGCTTACAATCTTAAAGGGACTACAACTCCCATGATTCTCTGGCCATTTATTACATTGAAAGAATTCTGGGAATTGTAGGCATTAAACATCTGAAGGGCCGGCGTTTGAGATCCCTGCTCTACCACCTCCGCTGGAAAGCAGCGCAACGCCCCCATCACCTCTTATCTGCACGGAAACGCATCAAGAACAGGAATATAATAACACCAGGACTGCCACCCCGCACTATGTATAATCCATACGCTGCAGGTGAGGAATCCCAGGTGACCTTCCTTGATTTCCTTCCTGCATCGCATGAATTATACATGTTGCAGGGCAACACTTTTCCCAGTGCTCCCTCTGCTTGAACTAGTGATAGGTGTCCAGGAAAACATGGCCGACCCGGTGACCCCCCCCCCCAAGGCATTCCCCTTTATCCGTCGTGGTGTTATATATGTATCGGTGCCGTTACACAGGGGTTTAATACGGTGTGTGTTTATGCTATAATGTTACCATGTATAGGTCTCTGTTGTGACATTGCGGCTTCTGAAGAGGTTCCGCATCATCCAGGACTCCCCAAAAAGCAGGCGATACGGGCAATTTATCCGGAATTAGGACACGGTTTGCAAAATGACACCGACTGGTATTAACTTGCCATACGTTAAACTCCCCGCGTCTTCCTCAACCCCTCTAGATTGTAAGCTCCTGTGAGCCGGGCCTCTACACCTCTGGTTTCCATCCTGTGTCCGTTTATCTCGTTCCCTTTGGTTGTTGTAAAGCGCTGTGGAAACTGTTGGCGCCATATAAATGATAATAATACGTCCCTCCCCAGCCTATGCAGGCTTCATACTGCAGGGCAGCACTTTCAGGCAGCACCCATCAGCAGAGGAACACATAACCAGCCTCCACGGCAAAAGACCCCCCCCCCCCCAGAAATCATAGAGCGAGCAATGAACCCTTGGACACGGAGGAGCAGAGCGGCGGCAGCGAGTCCCGGCACCACTAATGGAGTAGTGGGAACAGGTGCTGGCGTTGAGGCCACAGAGAGCCGGGAGGAGCCGCCGAGAGGAGCCACCGGGAGGAGCCGCCGGGAAACTTTCTGTCACTTCCCACTGCAGCTCCTCACCCCGAACTGGAAGTAAAGCGGCCGACATGTGCAAAACTCCCAGGAGAAGTCATCCCAAATATTAATCAGCCCCCCCCGAAATGACATTACTGCAGGAGACCCCCCCCCCCAGTCCCGAAGCTGACCTGTCCTCACCCTCCTCAGTCCAGGTCCCAGGTGAGGGGGGCTCACGCTCCGCTGGTGGTCAGTGGTGAGGGGGGCTCACGCTCGTGGTGTCAGGGTGAGGGGGGCTCACGCTCCGCTGGTGGTCAGTGGTGAGGGGGGCTCACGCTCCGCTGGTGGTCAGTGGTGAGGGGGGCTCACGCTCCGCTGGTGGTCAGTGGTGAGGGGGGGGGGTTCACGCTCCGCTGGTGGTCAGTGGTGAGGTAGGGAGTGTCCCCTGCCCCCTCTCGCTGGGGTCCTCAGGCACCGCATGGTCTTTTGTTGTGGTCAGAGAGAGATGGGGGTCTGGGTTGTCCCTTCCGGCCGGACACCCTGCCCGGGAGCCGCAGGCCTCAGCCTTAAAGCCGGCACATTGTCCAAACACGGCCCCCTCACCCAGCTTCCATGAGACAATGAATGAGCTGCTCAGTCTTTGTAAGCCCCCCCTGCGTGAGTTCAGCCGCCCGGCCCCTCGCTCCATCCACCAATCCCACCGCCCCGGCACGGCCAGAGAGGAGGAATCAGAAAGGAAAACAAGAGGGAGGAGACAACCACAGCAGCTGCTCCACAACACAACCAGCTGGCCCTGTGTGTGTGTCTGCCCTGTGTGTGTGTCTGCTCTGTGTGTGTGTCTGCCCTGTGTGTGTGTCTGCTCTGTGTGTGTGTGTGTGTGTCTGCTCTGTGTGTGTGTGTGTCTGCCCTGTGTGTGTGTGTGTGTGTCTGCTCTGTGTGTGTGTCTGCCCTGTGTGTGTGTCTGCTCTCTGTGTGTGTGTGTGTGTGTGTCTGCCCTGTGTGTGTGTGTTTGTGTGTGCCCTGTGTGTGTTTGTGTGTTTGTGTCTGCCCTGTGTGTGTGTTTGTTTGTGTCTGCCCTGTAGGTGTGTCTGGTTGTGTCTGCCTTGTGTGTGTCTGCCCTGTGTTGTGTGTGTGTGTGTCTGCCTCTGTTGTGTGTGTGTGTGTGTGTGTCTGCCCTGTGTGTGGTGTGTGTGTGTGTCTGCCCTGTGTGTGTGTGTCTGCTCTGCGTGTGTGTGTCTGCCTGTGTGTGTGTGTCTGCCCTGTGTGTGTGTTGCCCTGTGTGTGTGTTGTCTGCCGTGTGTGTGTGGTGTCTGCCGTTGTGTGTGTTGTGTCTGCCGTGTTGTGTGTGTCTGCCCTGTGTGTGTGTGTCTGCCCTGTGTGTGTCTGCCCTGTGTGTGTGTGTGTCTGCCCTGTGTGTGTGTTGTCTGCCCTGTGTGTGTGTCTGCCCTGTGTTGTGTGTGTCTGCCCTGTGTGTGTGTGTCTGCCGTGTGTGTGTGTGTCTGCCTGTGTGTGTGTGTCTGCCGTGTGTGTGTGTGTCTGCCGTGTGTGTGTGCTGCCGTTGTGTGTTGTGTGTGTCTGCCCTGTGTGTGTTGGTGTGTCTGCCTGTGTGTGTGTGTGTGTGTGTGTCTGCCCTGTGTGTGTGGTGTGTGTTGTGTGTCTTGCCCTGTGTGTCTGCGTGTGTGTGTGTGTTGTGTGTGTGTGTCTGCCCTGTGTGTGTGTGTCTGCCTGTGTGTGTGTGTCTGCCCTGTGTGTGTGTGTGTCTGCCCTGTGTGTGTGTGTGTCTGCCCTGTGTGTGTGTGTCTGCCGTGTGTGTGTGTGTCTGCCGTGTGTGTGTGTGTGCTCGCGTGTGTGGTGTGTCTGCCCTGTGTGTGTGTGTCTGCCCTGTGTGTGTCTGCCCTGTGTGTGTGTGTCTGCCCTGTGTGTGTGTGTCTGCCCTGTGTGTGTGTCTGCCCTGTGTGTGTGTGTCTGCCCTGTGTGTGTGTGTCTGCCGTGTGTGTGTGTGTCTGCCGTGTGTGTGTGTGTCTGCCGTGTGTGTGTGTGTCTGCCGTGTGTGTGTGTCTGCCGTGTGTGTGTGTGTGTGTCTGCCCTGTGTGTGTGTGTGTGTCTGCCCTGTTGTGTGTGTGTGTGTGTGTGTGTGTCTGCCCTGTGTGTGTGTGTGTGTGTGTCTGCCCTGTGTGTCTGCGTGTGTGTGTGTGTGTGTGTGTGTGTGTCTGCCCTGTGTGTGTGGTGTGTCTGCCCTGTGTGTGTGTGTCTGCCCTGTGTGTGTGTGTGTGTCTGCCCTGTGTGTGTGTGTGTCTGCCTGTGTGTGTGTGTGTCTGCCCTGTGTGTGTGTGTGTCTGCCCTGTGTGTGTGTGTCTGCCCTGTGTGTGTGTGTCTGCCCTGTGTGTGTGTGTCTGCCCTGTGTGTTGTGTTTGTGTCTGCCCTGTGTGTGTGTGTTGTGTTTGTGTCTGCCCTGTGTGGTGTGTCTGCCCTGTGTGTGTGTGTCTGCCCTGGTGTGTGTGTCTGCCCTGTGTGTGTGTGTCTGCCCTGTGTGTTGTGTGTGTGGCCCTGTGTGTGTGTGTCTTGCCCTGTGTGTGTGTGTCTGCCCTGTGTGTGTGTCTGCCCTGTGTGTGTGCGTTTGTGTCTGCCCTGTGTGTGTGTTTGTGTCTGCCCTGTGTGTGTGTTTGTGTCTGCCCTGTGTGTGTGTGTGTTTGTGTCTGCCCTGTAGGTGTGTCTGCCCTGTGTGTGTGTGTGTCTGCCCTGGTGTGTGTGTGTGTGTCTGCCCTGTGTGTGTGTGTTTGTTTGTGTCTGCCCTGTGTGTGTGTCTGCCGTGTGTGTGTGTGTGTGTGTCTGCCGTGTGTGTGTGTGTGTGTGTGTGTCTGCCCTGTGTGTGTGTGTGTCTGCCCTGTGTGTGTTGTGTGTCTGCCCTGTGTGTGTGTGTGTCTGCCCTGTGTGTGTGTGTGTCTGCCGTGTGTGTGTGTGTGTTCTGCCGTGTGTGTGTGTGTGTGTGTGTGTTGTGTCTGCCCTGTGTTGTGTGTGTGTGTCTGCCCTGTGTGTGTGTGTGTGTCTTGTGTGTGCCTGTGTGTGTGTGTTGTGTGTGTGTCTGCCTGTGTGTGTGTGTGTGTGTGTCTGCCCTGTGTGTGTGTGTGTCTGCCCTGTGTGTGTGTGTGTGTCTGCCCTGTTGTGTGTGGTGTCTGCCCTGGTGTGTGTGTGTCTGCCCTGTGTGTGTGTGTCTGCCCTGTGGTGTGGTGTCTGCCCTGTGTGTGTGTGTCTGCCCTGTGTGTTTGTGTCTGCCCTGTGTGTGTGTGTTGTGTCTGCCCTGTGTGTGTGTTGTGTCTGCCCTGGTGTGTGTTGTTTGTGTCTGCCCTGTGTGTGTGTGTTTGTGTCTGCCCTGTGTGTGTGTGTTTGTGTCTGCCCTGTGTGTGTGTGTTTGTGTCTGCCCTGTGTGTGTGTTTGTGTCTGCCCTGTGTGTGTGTGTTTGTGTCTGCCCTGTGTGTGTGTGTGTGTTGCCCTGTGTGTGTGTGTGTGTGCTGTGTGCTGTGTGTGTGTGTGTCTGCCCTGTGTGTGTGTTTGTGTCTGCCCTGTGTGTGTGTGTTGTTGGTCTGCCCTGGTGTGTGTGTCTGCCCTGTGTGTGTGTGTGTCTGCCCTGTGTGTGTGTGTGTCTGCCCTGTGTGTGTGTGGTCTGCCCTGTGTGTGTGTGTGTCTGCCCTGTGTGTGTGTGTGTCTGCCCTGTGTGTGTGTGTGTGTCTGCCCTGTGTGTGTGTGTGTGTGTCTGCCCTGTGTGTGTGTGTCTGCCCTGTGTGTGTGTGTCTGCCCTGTGTGTGTGTGTCTGCCCTGTGTGTGTGTGTCTGCCCTGTGTGTGTGTGTCTGCCCTGTGTGTGTGTGTCTGCCTGTGTGTGTGTGTTTGTGTCTGCCCTGTGTGTGTGTGTTTGTGTCTGCCCTGTGTGTGTGTGTTTGTGTCTGCCCTGTGTGTGTGTGTTTGTGTCTGCCCTGTGTGTGTGTGTTTGTGTCTGCCCTGTGTGTGTGTGTTTGTTTGTGTCTGCCCTGTGTGTGTGTCTGCCCTGTGTGTGTGTGTGTCTGCCCTGTGTGTGTGTGTGTCTGCCCTGTGTGTGTGTGTGTGTGTCTGCCCTGTGTGTGTGTGTGTGTCTGCCCTGTGTGTGTGTGTGTGTGTGTCTGCCCTGTGTGTGTGTGTGTCTGCCCTGTGTGTGTGTGTGTGGTCTGCCCTGTGTGTGTGTGTCTGCCCTGTGTGTGTGTGTCTGCCCTGTGTGTGTGTGTCTGCCCTGTGTGTGTGTGTCTGCCCTGTGTGTGTGTGAATGTGCTTGCGCGTTTGTGTGTGTGAATGTGCGTGAGTGTTGCCAGGTCGACCATATGTTCCTGGACATATAATATATTCATGTAGATGTGCAGTGTATGAAAAATGCCACCCTGCAGCCTGTATAATCCATACACTGAAGGTGAGAAATCATAAAAGGGATCCCGGGTGACCTGCCTTGATTTCCTTCCTGCAATGTATGGATTATACAGGCTGCAGGGTGGCATTTTTCATGCACTGCCCATCTACATGAATATATTATATGTCCAGGAACATATGGTCGACCTGGCAACACACACACACATTCACACACAGGGCCGGAGCAAATTCACACACAGGGCCGGCGCACATTCACACACAGGGCCGGCGCACATTCACACACAGGGCCGGCGCACATTCACACACAGGCCCGGCGCACATTCACACACAGGGCCGGCGCACATTCACACACAGGGCCGGAGCACATTCACACACAGGCCCGGCGCACATTCACACACAGGCCGGAGCCACATTCACACACAGGCCCGGCGCGCATTCACACACAGGCCCGGGCGCGCATTCACACACAGGGCCGGAGCACATTCACACACAGGCCCGGCGCGCATTCACACACAGGGCCGGAGCACATTCACACACAGGCCCGGCGCACATTCACACACAGGCCCGGCGCACATTCACACACAGGGCCGGAGCACATTCACACACCGGGCCGGAGCACATTCACACACAGGGCCGGCGCACATTCACACACAGGCCCGGCGCACATTCACACACAGGGCCGGAGCACATTCACACACAGGGTCGGAGCACATTCATACACAGGGCCGGCGCACATTCACACACAGGGCCGGAGCACATTCACACACAGGGCCGGCGCACATTCACACACAGGGCCGGAGCACATTCATACACAGGGCCGGAGCACATTCACACACAGGGCCGGCGCACATTCATACACAGGCCCGGAGCACATTCACACACAGGGCCGGCGCACATTCACACACAGGGCCGGAGCACATTCATTACACAGGGCCGGCGCACATTCACACACAGGGCCGGAGCACATTCATTACACAGGGCCGGAGCACATTCATACACAGAGCAGCACTTTTCCCTGAGCCCCCTCCTCTGCATGAAATAATATTATGTGTCCTCCTAATTGTCGCGCATGTGAAGCAGGATCTGGGGTCTGTATTGCAGCATGGGGGGGGGGGCATGGCAGCGAATCTCCCAGAATTCCTCATTTTCCAGAATTCTTGGCCTGGAGTCACCCGCCTGGTTATACCTGCTCTCCTACATTCATAACCCCCCCCCCCAGCGTCCTGTAAATACCCAAAAACACAACTGGCCCAGTGTATGGATTATACAGGCTGCGGGGTGGCATTTTTCATGCACTGCCCATCAGCATGAATACATTATGTGTCCAGAAAACATGGCCGACCTGGGGACTCTAGTTTTGGGGAGACGCAGCAGCAGGCTGGGTGTTGTGTTTTTGGGGATACATTAGTATATATCCCTGTCTGTAGCACTACATGCGCAGGCGCCCCCTACAGGTCACAGCACTGATTGCAGATAGGGGTGCGGGGGGTCACGTGTAGACACAGGAACGTCAGACATGTGTGGGGAAGATGCTCGTCAGGAGCTGGGCCCCCGCAGAGACCCAGGGATCACACGCCCGCCCCGGGTATCACACGCCCGCCCCGAGGTTTGCCTGCCCGCCCCGGGGACCACACACCCACACGCCCGCCGCGGGGATCACACGCCCGCCCCAGGGACCACACGCCCGCCCCGGGGACCACACGCCCACCACGGGGTTCACACGCCCGCCACGGGGCTCCCATAAACACCATCTATTAATTAACGCCCGTGGACCCACGAGGCGCTCGCTGATTATCTCCTCGGTCAAGACGTCTCGATTCAGCTCGTTATACAGCGCGGCGGCGTCACGGCTTCATCTCGCCCTTTTCTCCTGATTTGGGGATTATTTTTCCTCCCGTTAAATGGTTACAGGGCGAGCGTCATGTGATCACGGAATATTTGGAGTGCGATAAACACACGAGATAAAGCGATGCCCAAAAGAAAAAAGCGACGACGCAGAGAAACTGGAAACGGGGAAAATGCACAAATAACGCGGATTTTATACGAATTCCCATAAATAACCAGAAACGGCAGAAATGAGATTAAAACTGGTCTCCGGCACCACGAAACCTCCTCTAAATCCATATATTCAACGTGGGGGGGGGGGTTGTGTTACCGTTTGCCGGGGGTCTGTTAAGCTCCGGAGGGTCTGTAACGGTGGCGGCAGGTCGGGGTGGAGACGGCACGCCCAGAGACGCGGGGACGAGAGGCGGACCAATGGACAGATCCCTCGGCGTGTGGGTTTGATACTTCTGAGCGGCTTCCAGGGACTGCGAGGTCTGAAACAGAGGCAGAACATGCAGGTTATGAAGCGCACCCCGTGTTTACCCCCCAAATTCATTCCATGAGAAGAAAAGATTAAAAAGAGGATTTTACCTGGTGCACAAAAATAATAACATCTCATAAAACACTTTATTTTACGCCCAGGCAGAAAAAATAATAATACACGTTTATGATACAAGTGCACGGGTCAGCGAGACACGCACAGGAGATGCAGGATTATTGCGCCCCCTGTGGAGAAACTAAACTGCCAGTGAGATCTTCCTCCTGACCCCCTGTATTACTGTAAAGAAGCTACAAGGAGGAGCCCCCACCCTTACGGTAACAAAAAGCTCAACAGGCATGATGCGGCACATACAGATACAAGGTGTTGCTGTAATTGCCATACACAGGCATTATGCAGCACATACAGATACAAGGTGTTGCTGTAATTGCCATACACAGGCATTATGCAGCACATACAGATACAAGGTGTTGCTGTAATTGCCATACACAGGCATTATGCAGCACATACAGATACAAGGTGTTGCTGTAATTGCCATACACAGGCATTATGCAGCACATACATATACAAGGTGTTGCTGTAATTGCCATACACAGGCATTATGCAGCACATACAGATACAAGGTGTTGCTGTAATTGCCATACACAGGCATTATGCGGCACATACAGATACAAGGTGTTGCTGTAATTGCCATACACAGGCATGATGCGGCACATACAGATACAAGGTGTTGCTGTAATTGCCATACACAGACATTATGCAGCACATACAGATACAGGGTGTTGCTGTAATTGCCATACACAGGCATTATGCAGCACATACATATACAAGGTGTTGCTGTAATTGCCATACACAGGCATTATGCGGCACATACAGATACAAGGTGTTGCTGTATTTGCCATACACAAGCATTATGCAGCACATACAGATACAAGGTGTTGCTGTAATTGCCATACACAAGCATTATGCAGCACATACAGATACAAGGTGTTGCTGTAATTGCCATACACAGGCATTATGCAGCACATACAGATACAAGGTGTTAGTGTAATTGCCACACACAGACATTATGCAGCACATACAGATACAAGGTGTTAGTGTAATTGCCACACACAGACATTATGCAGCACATACAGATACAAGGTGTTGCTGTAATTGCCATACACAGGCATTATGCGGCACATACAGATACAAGGTGTTGCTGTAATTGCCATACACAGGCATTATGCAGCACATACAGATACAAGGTGTTGCTGTAATTGCCATACACAGGCATTATGCAGCACATACAGATACAAGGTGTTGCTGTAATTGCCATACACAAGCATTATGCAGCACATACAGATACAAGGTGTGGCTGTAATTGCCATACACAGGCATTATGCAGCACATACAGATACAAGGTGTTGCTGTAATTGCCATACACAAGCATTATGCAGCACATACAGATACAAGGTGTTGCTGTAATTGCCATACACAGGCATTATGCAGCACATACAGATACAAGGTGTTGCTGTAATTGCCATACACAGGCATTATGCAGCACATACAGATACAAGGTGTTGCTGTAATTGCCATACACAAGCATTATGCGGCACATACAGATACAAGGTGTTGCTGTAATTGCCATACACAGGCATTATGCAGCACATACAGATACAAGTGTTGCTGTAATTGCCATACACAGGCATTATGCAGCACATACAGATACAAGGTGTTGCTGTAATTGCCATACACAGGCATTATGCAGCACATACAGATACAAGCTGTTGCTGTAATTGCCACACACAGGCATTATGCAGACATACAGATACAAGGTGTGGCTGTAATTGTCATACACAGGCATTATGCAGCACATACAGATACAAGGTGTTGCTGTAATTGCCATACAAAGCATTATGGACACATACAGATACAAGGTGTTACTGTAATTGCCATACACAGGCATTATGCAGCACATACAGATACAAGGTGTTGCTGTAATTGCCATACACAGGCATTATGCAGCACATACAGATACAAGGTGTTGCTGTAATTGCCATACACAGGCATTATGCAGCACATACAGATACAAGGTGTTGCTGTAATTGCCATACACAGGCATTATGCAGCACATACAGATACAAGGTGTTGCTGTAATTGCCATACACAAGCATTATGCAGCACATACAGATACAAGGTGTGGCTGTAATTGCCATACACAGGCATTATGCAGCACATACAGATACAAGCTGTTGCTGTAATTGCCACACACAGGCATTATGCAGACATACAGATACAAGGTGTGGCTGTAATTGTCATACACAGGCATTATGCAGCACATACAGATACAAGGTGTTGCTGTAATTGCCATACACAAGCATTATGCGGCACATACAGATACAAGGTGTTACTGTAATTGCCATACACAGGCATTATGCAGCACATACAGATACAAGGTGTTACTGTAATTGCCATACACAGGCATTATGCAGCACATACAGATACAAGGTGTGGCTGTAATTGCCACACACAGGCATTATGCAGCACATACAGATACAAGGCGTTGCTGTAATTGCCATACACAGGCATTATGCGGCACATACAGATACAAGGTGTTGCTGTAATTGCCATACACAGGCATTATGCAGCACATACAGATACAAGGTGTGGCTGTAATTGCCATACACAGGCATTATGCAGTACATACAGATACAAGCTGTTGCTGTAATTGCCATACACAGGCATTATGCGGCACATATAGATACAAGCTGTTGCTGTAATTGCCATACACAGGCATTATGCGGCACATATAGATACAAGCTGTTGCTGTAATTGCCATACACAGGCATTATGCAGCACATACAGATACAAGGTGTTGCTGTAATTGCCATACACAGGCATTATGCAGCACATACAGATACAAGCTGTTGCTGTAATTGCCATACACAGGCATTATGCAGCACATACAGATACAAGGTGTTGCTGTAATTGCCATACACAGGCATTATGCAGCACATACAGATACAAGCTGTTGCTGTAATTGCCATACACAGGCATTATGCAGCACATACAGATACAAGGTGTTGCTGTAATTGCCATACACAGGCATTATGCGGCACATACAGATACAAGCGGTTGCTGTAATTGCCACACACAGGCATTATGCAGCACATACAGATTTTCCATTTTCCCCTGAATTTAAAGGGTAACGAAGCTGAGCAGCCCAAGTTTTAAATGAAAGGTTATATTTTTCAGCATGAAGTACTTGGCAGTGAAGGGGTTAATACGTGTGCCTGACGCGGAGACGCCCGGTGATATCTGTAAAGCCGGACGCTGTCTATTAAAGCATTGTTTAAAGAAAGCGAGTGAAACCTCCCGCGCTCGCTACACGTTGTGGCCTCATTGGACGCGCTTACCGTCCCTGCAGGCGCCTGGATGTGCAGGATAACCGTGGAGCTCTGCGAGAGCGGCGGGCACTGCATGGTGGTCTTCTGCCCGTCTTGCAGGAGCCTGCAGGCCTGGGTAACCGGCACATGGATCGCAGGGCTGTGTCGCTGTCCATTGGATTCCGTGCACGCGGCGTGGGCTTCCAGATGGGACGTCGCCGGCGGGATGCCGAGACACGGACCCACCTGAGGCTGCTGGTGGAGGGGCTGGAGAGGGGAACTGATCTGGGCCACGGGGAGGACCGGGCGAGGCTGTATCTGCTGCTGGTGCTGAATGACGAACTGGTGCTGGACCTGCTTCTGCTGCATCATCTGGTGCGAGTACGCTGAGGGGGAGAAGGGAAAGGATTAATTCACCGGGTGCGGCGCGGCACGTCCCTCCGTCCCCGGCTGCACCAACAACAACAGCCTGGAATTTACAGTCCTAGGTGAGCGAGACGCACGATGACGTCTGTCTGTCTGCGACATGGAGTTTGTGTTTTTGGAGCTGCCGGCCCTGTGGTTCGTATCATCGCTGGACCGTCGCCAGCTCTCTGTATTGTGCACCGGATCTCTATACCGAGGTATCACTCACCCGGGACGACCCGCTCTGCGTCGCTGGTGATGACCTCAGCGTTCAGGGTACAGGAGCGAGTGAGCGCGTGCGTTTTCTACGTGGAACATTTTTTTGTTTTGAGTCTATTCATGCTGAAAGTCACAATGCGCGGCGGCGGCTGAGTGCTACTAACTTATTAATGACACTTTAAAGCCCACCGGTTCCATGACGACGGCTTCACCGCCACAAGAGAAGACAAACTGTATCTATAGCAGTGACCGTATACAATGTGTCACACACAGACCCCCCCCCCATACCTAATACAGGGGGAGAAGCTCTTATATAGAGTACACAGGTATGCCATTAGGTTTTGGGCGGTGACGCCGCGAGAGCGACAATCCCCGACACCCCCCCAGGTCATGTGACGGGGCTAAACGATTAAAACCCTTCACCCTCCAGGCGGTGAATTACGTGAATTTATGTACACGGTTTCGGAGGCCGCGGGGATTGAATCATTTTATGTACACGTTACGGAGGCGGCGGGGATTGAATCCTCATTTTATGTACACGGTTTCGGAGGCCGCGGGGATTGAATCATTTTATGTACACGTTACGGAGGCGGCGGGGATTGAATCCTCATTTTATGTACACGGTTACGGAGGCCGCGGGGATTGAATCATTTTATGTACACGGTTACAGTGGCCGCGGGGATTGAATCATTTTATGTACACGTTACGGAGGCCGCGGGGATTGAATCATTTTATGTACACGTTACGGAGGCGGCGGGGATTGAATCCTCATTTTATGTACACGGTTTCGGAGGCCGCGGGGATTGAATCATTTTATGTACACGTTACGGAGGCGGCGGGGATTGAATCCTCATTTTATGTACACGGTTACGGAGGCCGCGGGGATTGAATCATTTTATGTACACGGTTACAGTGGCCGCGGGGATTGAATCATTTTATGTACACGTTACGGAGGCCGCGGGGATTGAATCATTTTATGTACACGTTACGGAGGCCGCGGGGATTGAATCATTTTATGTACACGTTACGGTGGCCGCGGGGATTGAATCATTTTATGTAGACGGTTACGGAGGCGGCGGGGATTGAATCCTCATTTTATGTACACGGTTACGGAGGCCGCGGGGATTGAATCATTTTATGTACACGGTTACGGAGGCCGCGGGGATTGAATCATTTTATGTACACGTTACGGTGGCCGCGGGGATTGAATCATTTTATGTACACGTTACGGAGGCGGCGGGGATTGAATCCTCATTTTATGTACACGGTTTCGGAGGCCGCGGGGATTGAATCATTTTATGTACACGTTACGGAGGCGGCGGGGATTGAATCCTCATTTTATGTACACGGTTACGGAGGCCGCGGGGATTGAATCATTTTATGTACACGTTACGGAGGCGGCGGGGATTGAATCCTCATTTTATGTACACGGTTTCGGAGGCCGCGGGGATTGAATCATATGTACACGTTACGGAGGCGCGGGGATTGAATCCTCATTTTATGTACACGGTTTCGGAGGCCGCGGGGATTGAATCATTTTATGTACACGTTACGGAGGCGGCGGGGATTGAATCCTCATTTTATGTACACGGTTACGGAGGCCGCGGGGATTGAATCATTTTATGTACACGGTTACAGTGGCCGCGGGGATTGAATCATTTTATGTACACGGTTACGGTGGCCGCGGGGATTGAATCATTTTATGTACACGTTACGGAGGCCGCGGGGATTGAATCATTTTATGTACACGTTACGGAGGCCGCGGGGATTGAATCATTTTATGTACACGTTACGGTGGCCGCGGGGATTGAATCATTTTATGTACACGGTTACGGAGGCGGCGGGGGATTGAATCCTCATTTTATGTACACGGTTACGGAGGCCGCGGGGATTGAATCATTTTATGTACACGGTTACGGAGGCCGCGGGGATTGAATCATTTTATGTACACGTTACGGTGGCCGCGGGGATTGAATCATTTTATGTACACGGTTACGGAGGCTGCGGGGATTGAATCCTCATTTTATGTACACGGTTACGGAGGCGGCGGGGATTGAATCCTCATTTTATGTACACGGTTACGGAGGCGGCGGGGATTGAATCATTATATGTACACGGTTACGGAGGCCGCGGGGATGGAATCATTTTATGTACACGGTTACGGTGGCCGCGGGGATTGAATCATTTTATGTACACGTTACGGAGGCCGCGGGGATTGAATCATTTTATGTACACGTTACGGTGGCCGCGGGGATTGAATCATTTTATGTAGACGGTTACGGAGGCGGCGGGGATTGAATCCTCATTTTATGTACACGGTTACGGAGGCCGCGGGGATTGAATCATTTTATGTACACGGTTACGGAGGCCGCGGGGATTGAATCATTTTATGTACACGTTACGGTGGCCGCGGGGATTGAATCATTTTATGTACACGGTTACGGAGGCTGCGGGGATTGAATCCTCATTTTATGTACACGGTTACGGAGGCGGCGGGGATTGAATCCTCATTTTATGTACACGGTTACGGAGGCGGCGGGGATTGAATCATTATATGTACACGGTTACGGAGGCCGCGGGGATGGAATCATTTTATGTACACGGTTACGGTGGCCGCGGGGATTGAATCATTTTATGTACACGGTTACAGTGGCCGTGGGGATTGAATCATTTTATGTACACGGTTACGGTGGCCGCGGGGATTGAATCCTCATTTTATGTACACGGTTACGGAGGCCGCGGGGATTGAATCCTCATTTTATGTACACGGTTACGGTGGCCGCGGGGATGGAATCATTTTATGTACACGGTTACAGTGGCCGTGGGGATTGAATCATTTTATGTACACGGTTACGGTGGCCGCGGGGATTGAATCATTTTATGTACACGGTTACAGTGGCCGCGGGGGTTGAATCATTTTATGTACACGGTTACAGTGGCCGCGGGGATTGAATCATTTTATGTACACGGTTACAGTGGCCGCGGGGATTGAATCATTTTATGTACACGGTTACAGTGGCCGCGGGGATTGAACCGAGGAGGAAGCCCCCTGGGGTAAATCCGTCTCTTACCTGGAGCGATAATGGAGTGTGCCGAGACCGGAGCCAGGGGTCGGCCGTTTGTCGCGGCTCTGCTGTCCACACTCTGGCTGTCGAGCTTCTTCTGAGTGTCGGAGGGGTCACCGGCTCCTCCTCGGCCGGCCGGTAATAACACGTGTCCCGCTGGCTTGGCGTGAGAGGCGCTGCTGATAGTTTGGAGGTTGCTTGTGGGGGGCTTCATGGCCAGGCTGGGAAGGTGGGATTGTGTGCCGAGTGTCCCCGCTGCCGCGATGTGCTTCCCTCGGACTGCCAGATTCTGGACCTGAAACACAGACGGTAACATCTGCACCAGCACCTCGCACGACTCCTGCGTGAATTCACCGCGAGGTGGCGCAGAAATACGCAGTCAGACCGGAATAAAGAACGCAGCCTGGCCGAGCCGGAGGTCGCCGCTTTGTCGATCTTTAAGGGGTGGGGGTTATTTATTAATTTCGTACACACGCGGTGCTCACCTGAGTGCTGCAGACAGGGGTTTGCGTGACGCCTCCGGCGCTGACCTCAGACTGGACGCTGGTCACGGTAGCTGTAGGTGTGAAGATGAGCTGTGGGGACGGACGGTTCAAACACATTAATTCCTGCAGAGCTTTTTATTCAGGCTCTGCACTAATTAGAGATTGCGCACACCACCCTGCATGCAGCGCAGGCATAACCTCAGGTGGTGACTGCAATACGGACGTGAAGCTGATGATCCCACCAGACCAGTGCCTGAAGGTTTTCCACCTCCTTGTGAGGTTTCTCCATCATTTCTGCCCCTTACCATCTGTGCGCGCAGGTACATCTGGGCCTGGCTGGCGCTGAGCGCATTCGATGCGGGGTTTCCCAGAAGCACGGTCTGTGGAGAAACACCTGAGGAGGAGGACGTTGGCGTGGAGGTTGCGCTCTGCGCACGGCTGATGATTTGAGGAGACGTGGTCAGGTTTATCTGTTGGATGAAACAAAACGTGTGATCTGTTTATCATCATCTGTAACGTAACAGCGTCAGAGGCTCACCCCGAAAAACCACCGGCCAGGCCCAGAGTACGTACACCAAGAAGGTCCATCCAGGTACCGGCCAGGCCCAGAGTACGTACACCAAGAAGGTCCATCCAGGTACCGGCCAGGCCCAGAGTACGTACACCAAGAAGGTCCATCCAGGTTCCGGCCAGGCCCAGAGTACGTACACCAAGAAGGTCCATCCAGGTACCGGCCAGGCCCAGAGTACGTACACCAAGAAGGACCATCCGGGTGTAGACTGAGATGAGGAGTATGGCCGGTTTCTGGACAGAACATGCTGATCCGGTGTTCATGGTTCAATAAACCATGCTGAGGATCATCTACCTCTCACCTCCCGCACATCTCACATCCCGCACCTCGCACATCCCGCACCTCGCACATCTCACATCCCGCACCTCGCACATCTCACATCCCGCACCTCGCACATCTCACATCCCGCACCTCGCACATCTCACATCCCGCACCTCGCACATCTCACATCCCGCACCTCGCACATCTCACATCCCGCACCTCGCACATCTCACCTCCCGCACATCTCACCTCCCGCACATCTCACCTCCCGCACATCTCACCTCCCGCACATCTCACCTCCCGCACATCTCACCTCCCGCACATCTCACCTCCCGCACATCTCACCTCCCGCACATCTCACCTCCCGCACATCTCACCTCCCGCACATCTCACCTCCCGCACATCGCACATCCCGCACATCCCGCACATCTCACATCTCACCTCCCGCACATCTCACATCTCACCTCCCGCACATCTCACATCTCACCTCCCGCACATCTCACATCTCACCTCCCGCACATCTCACATCTCACCTCCCGCACATCTCACATCTCACCTCCCGCACATCTCACATCTCACCTCCCGCACATCTCACCTCCCGCACATCTCACCTCCCGCACATCTCACCTCCCGCACATCTCACCTCCCGCACATCGCACATCCCGCACATCGCACATCCCGCACATCTCACATCCCGCACAGCTCACCTCCCGCACAGCTCACCTCCCGCACATCTCACCTCCCGCACATCTCACCTCCCGCACATCTCACCTCCCGCACATCTCACCTCCCGCACAGCTCACCTCCCGCACAGCTCACCTCCCGCACCTCTCCTACCTCCCGCACCTCACCTCCCGCACCTCTCACCTCCCGCACCTCTCACCTCCCGCACCTCTCACACTCCCGCACCTCTCACCTCCCGCACCTCTCACCTCCCGCACCTCTCACCTCCCGCACCTCCCACCTCCCGCACCTCCCACCTCTCACCTCCCGCACCTCTCACCTCCCGCACCTCTCACTCCCGCACCTCTCACCTCCCGCACCTCTCACCTCCCGCACCTCTCACCTCCCGCACCTCTCACTCCCGCACCTCCCACCTCCCGCACCTCCCACCTCCCCACCTCCCGCACCTCCCACCTCCCGCACCTCCCACCTCCCGCACCTCTTCACCTCCCACCTCCCGCACCTCTCACCTCCGCACCTCTCACCTCCGCACCTCTCACCTCCCGCACCTCTCACCTCCCGCACCTCTCACCTCCCGCACCTCTCACCTCCCGCACCTCTCACCTCCCGCACCTCCCACCTCCGCACCTCCCACCTCCCGCACCTCCCACCTCCCGCACCTCCACCTCCCGCACCTCCCACCTCCCGCACCTCCCACCTCCCGCACCTCCCACCTCCCGCACCTCTCACCTCCCACCTCCCGCACCTCGCACCTCTCACCTCCCGCACCTCGCACCTCTCACCTCCCGCACCTCTCACCTCCCGCACCTCTCACCTCCCGCACCTCTCACCTCCCGCACCTCTCACCTCCCGCACCTCTCACCTCCCGCACCTCTCACCTCCCGCCACCTCTCACCTCCCGCACCTCTCACCTCCCGCACCTCTCACCTCCCGCACCTCCCGCACCTCTCACCTCCCGCACCTCTCACCTCCCGCACCTCTCACCTCCCGCACCTCTCACCTCCCGCACCTCTCACCTCCCGCACCTCTCACCTCCCGCACCTCTCACCTCCCGCACCTCTCACCTCCCGCACCTCTCACCTCTCACATCCCGCACCTCTCACATCCCGCACATCTCACATCCCGCACATCTCACATCCCGCACATCTCACATCCCGCACATCTCACATCCCGCACATCTCACATCCCGCACATCTCACATCCCGCACATCTCACATCCCGCACATCTCACATCTCACATCCCGCACATCTCACATCCCGCACATCTCCTCTTTGTCAATCTCTACACCGGCTCCTGTTTCCTTTAGAATCCATTTCAAATTAATGGTGCTCACGAACAAAGCTCTCCATACTGCGGCGCTGTCTACATCGCCTCCTTTATTAGCAGCTACATCTCATCCCGGTCAATGATCTGACGCCATCAGTTCCTCGTACCCGCACCCCCACCTTCAAGACTTCTCCCAAGCTGCACCCTTTCTATGGAACCCCCCCCCCACACCATCATACTATACTCTCCCCGTCTCTCCAGTCCTTCAAGAAGTCTCTGAAAACTCTTTACTTTAGGGAAGCCAATCAGCTCACTCCATGATCCCCCCATGGTTAATTTCCTGCTCCATCTTCCCAATCAGCCCACATACACCCCAATACTTCATGCTCTCTAGTCACCCTCACCTAGCGTGTCACCACTCTCCTCTTAGATTGTAAGCTCTTGAGCAGGGTCCTCTCGCCTACAGTTCTGTGAGTTTAACTTGTATGTATATTGTTATTCTGTCTCACCCATTGTACAGCGCTACGGAACTTGTTGGTGCTTTACAAGTACCTGAGCCTAAGAGCTGCAGTGACATCTAGTGGCTATAACAGAGACTGCACTTCCAGAGCTGCCAATCACAATGCAACCCATTCCCTGCTCATTTCTGCAAGATAACAGCTTCTGATGCTGAAACGAATGGGTTAATAATGGCCGTATCGCTGGTGCTTTAATTGGGCAATTAGTTATAGGAGTTTATATATGTCTTACACCTCCTCCCTTATTAGCACCTGGGCGCTTCACTCGGTCATTATACTCTCCTTCATAAAATTACTGTCTCAGGTCACTCTAAAACATGGGATGGAGAGGAGCCCCGGCCTCTCAGTAGACCATGGGATGCAGAGGAGCCCCGGCCTCTCAGTAGACCATGGGATGGAGAGGAGCCCCGGCCTCTCAGTAGACCATGGGATGCAGAGGAGCCCCGGCCTCTCAGTAGACCATGGGATGCAGAGGAGCCCCGGCCTCTCAGTAGACCATGGGATGCAGAGGAGCCCCGGCCTCTCAGTAGACCATGGGATGCAGAGGAGCCCCGGCCTCTCAGTAGACCATGGGATGCAGAGGAGCCCCGGCCTCTCAGTAGACCATGGGATGCAGAGGAGCCCCGGCCTCTCAGTAGACCATGGGATGCAGAGGAGCCCCGGCCTCTCAGTAGACCATGGGATGCAGAGGAGCCCCGGCCTCTCAGTAGACCATGGGATGCAGAGGAGCCCCGGCCTCTCAGTAGACCATGGGATGCAGAGGAGCCCCGCCTCTCAGTAGACCATGGGATGCAGAGGAGCCCCGGCCTCTCAGTAGACCATGGGATGCAGAGGAGCCCCGGCCTCTCAGTAGACCATGGGGCAGAGGAGCCCCGGCCTCTCAGTAGACCATGGGATGCAGAGGAGCCCCGCCTCTCAGTAGACCATGGGATGCAGAGGAGCCCCGGCCTCTCAGTAGACCATGGGATGCAGAGGAGCCCCGGCCTCTCAGTAGACCATGGGATGCAGAGGAGCCCCGGCCTCTCAGTAGACCATGGGATGCAGAGGAGCCCCGGCCTCTCAGTAGACCATGGGATGCAGAGGAGCCCCGGCCTCTCAGTAGACCATGGGATGCAGAGGAGCCCCGGCCTCTCAGTAGACCATGGGATGGAGAGGAGCCCCGGCCTCTCAGTAGACCATGGGATGGAGAGGAGCCCCGGCCTTCAGTAGACCATGGGATGGAGAGGAGCCCCGGCCTCTCAGTAGACCATGGGATGGAGAGGAGCCCCGGCCTCTCAGTAGACCATGGGATGGAGAGGAGCCCCGGCCTCTCAGTAGACCATGGGATGGAGAGGAGCCCCGGCCTCTCAGTAGACCATGGGATGGAGAGGAGCCCCGGCCTCTCAGTAGACCATGGGATGGAGAGGAGCCCCGGCCTCTCAGTAGACCATGGGATGGAGAGGAGCCCCGGCCTCTCAGTAGACCATGGGATGGAGAGGAGCCCCGGCCTCTCAGTAGACCATGGGATGGAGAGGAGCCCCGGGCCTCTCAGTAGACCATGGGGTGCAGAGGAGCCCCGGCCTCTCAGTAGACCATGGATGGAGAGAGAGCCCCGGCCTCTCAGTAGACCATGGGATGGAGAGGAGCCCCGGCCTCTCAGTAGACCATGGGGTGCAGAGGAGCCCCGGGCCTCTCAGTAGACCATGGGGTGCAGAGGAGCCCCGGCCTCTCAGTAGACCATGGGATGGAGAGGAGCCCCGGCCTCTCAGTAGACCATGGGATGGAGAGGAGCCCCGGCCTCTCAGTAGACCATGGGATGGAGAGGTCCTCTCTCCATTAACCTGTGCTGGGATACGGGCTCAGAGGATCCAGATCTGCTTCCAAGATCGCTGCATTTTACTCCATACGAGCTCATAAGCAACCGATGACCTCACTCTTACTCTGCCCATGTGTAAAGAAGGAACGCATGCAGGGTCGGACGCTTTTACTTACGCTTTGGGGCTGGGAGAGGTTTTGCTGAGACACGCTGGTGACAGGAGGGGTTCCCTGCCGGCCGGCAGCCAGACCTGCCTGAAAATAAATGACACGTGTTATAAACCCTGCACCATGAATTGTTCCTATATACAGACATACAAATGCAAGAGTGACTGGCATGACGTCTCTGCGCCCTCACCTGCTGCGCGGCTGCGAGGCTCTGGAGCTGTGCGCTGCTCAGGTGCTGCTGCTGTTGCTGTTGCTGTAGCGCTGCCGTCTGCAGCATTAGGTGCTGTTGCTGCGCCGCGTACATCTGCTGCAGGTACTGAGCGGCCGTGCTGGGCTGGCGGTGCAGAGCCTGCTGGATCACCTGTTAGAAGACAAACCCAGAGACAGCTTCATCCTCCTGCGCACAACGCCGGGTATCGAGCACAGAAAACACGCGCGGCAGGAAAAGAAAATCATCACGAAGCAAAGAACTCGCTGACCGGACCCGGAGAACCAGAAAACCGTCACTAAAGGACAGAAAGCGGCTGCCATCATGACTGGGCACACAGCAAGGGTAACCTATCAAATCCTGCTGTGATCACCCTGTAACCCATACCATGCCAAGCCCCGAGTAATTCATACCAAGCCCCGAGTAATTCATACCAAGCCCCGAGTAATTCATACCAAGCCCTGCCCGAGTAATCCATGCCCCGAGTAATCCATGCCAAGCCCCGAGTAATCCATGCCAAGCCCCGAGTAATTCATACCAAGCCCCGAGTAATTCATACCAAGCCCCGAGTAATTCATACCAAGCCCCGAGTAATTCATACCAAGCCCAAGCCCCGAGTAATCCATGCTAAGCCCTGCCCGAGTAATCCATGCCAAGCCCTGCCCGATTAATCCATGCCAAGCCCTGCCCGAGTAATCCATGCCATGCCGAGTAATCCATGCCATGCCCCGCCCGAGTAATCCATGCCATGCCCCGCCCAAGTAATCCATGCCATGCCGAGTAATCCATTCCATGCCATGCCGAGTAATCCATGCCATGCCCCGCCCGAGTAATCCATGCCATGCCCGAGTAATCCATGCCATGCCAAGCCCCGAGTAATCCATGCCATGCCCCGAATAATCCATGCCGTGCCCTGAGTAATCCATGCCAAGCCCTGCCCGAGTAATCCATGCCCTGCCCGAATAATCCATGCCCTGCCCCCAAGTAATCCATACCAAGCCCCAAGTAATCCATGCCGTGCACCGAGTAATCCATGCCAAGCCCGAGTAATCCATGCCATGCCCCGAGTAATCCATGCCATGCCCCGAGTAATCCATGCGATGCCCTGAGTAATTCATACCAAGCCCCAAGTAATCCATGCCAAGCCCCGAGTAATCCATGACCTGCCAGAGTAATCCATGCCATGCCCCGAGTAATCCATGCCATGCCGAGTAATCCATGCCATGCCCCGAGTAATCCATGCCATGCCCCGAGTAATCCATGCCATGCCCCGAGTAATCCATGCCATGCCCGAGTAATCCATGTCATGCCCGAGTAATCCATGCCCGCCCGAGTAATCCATGCCCCGCCTGAGTAATCCATGCCCCGCCCGAGTAATCCATGCCATGCCCCGAGTAATCCATGCCATGCCCCGAGTAATCCATGCCCTGCCCGAGTAATCCATGCCATGAGTAATCCATGCCATGCCCCGAGTAATCCATGCCCTGCCCGAGTAATCCATGCCCCGAGTAATCCATGCCATGCCCCGAATAATCCATGCCATGCTGAGTAATCCATGCCATGCCCCGAGTAATCCATGCCATGCCCCGAGTAATCCATGCCATGCCCCGAGTAATACATGCAATGTCAAGTCCTGTCCGAGCAATGCATGCCAAGCCCGTCGTAACGCATGCCATGACAAGCCCTGCCCTTCCTTGACATGATTGACGCACACTGCATATTATGCCCTGTGCAAAACAACTCCAAATCCTTCCCCGAATGACGCAAACACCAAGTCATGCACCGGAATCCCTTAATCCAGCACTGACCCGAGCCATGCACACCTCACCATATGCTGCCGTGCACACCACTGCAATAAGCCCTACGCCGCACCATGCCCACTTCTCCTGCCATCCAGAAAGCAGAGTGAGAGACTCCCAGAGTATTCATTCCCACCTGAGAAGAGCGGCGTGTCCTGCGTGCAGGTTCTGGAGCCGGGCTGGCGGTGTGTGCTCAGCAGCCCGTGTTGTGCTGGTGTGCCGTCCCATTGATATGGAAACTCAATCCATCACATTACTGACAGCAGAATGAAAGGAGCGCTCGGCAGTAAACAGAGGCTCTAACGGCGCCTCGTGCTGGTTTGTGCAGCTCTAACGGCGCCTCGTGCAGCTCTAACGGCGCCTCGTGCTGGTTTGTGCAGCTCTAACGGCGCCTCGTGCAGCTCTAACGGCGCCTCGTGCTGGTTTGTGCAGCTCTAACGGCGCCTCGTGCAGCTCTAACGGTGCCTCGTGCTGGTTTGTGCAGCTCTAACGCGCCTCGTGCAGCTCTATACTAAACGGCGCCAGTCGTGGCTGGTTTTGTTCGTGCAGCTCTAACGGCGCCTCGTGCTGGTTTGTGCGGTTTAAGGCGCCTCGTGCTGGTTTGTGTGGTTTTAATTAACAAACGGCGCCTTGTTGCTGGCTTTGTGCGGTTTTTAACGGCGCCCTCGTGTGGTTTGTGCGGTTTTAAACGGCGCCTCGTGCTGGTTTGTGCGGTTTTAATGGCGCCTCGTGCTGGTTTGTGTGGTTTAATTAATGGCGCCTCGTGCTGGTAATTGTGCTGGTTTTAACGGCTGCCAAACGGCTCGTGCGTTTTTTAATGGCGCCTCGTGCTGGTTTGTGCGGTTCTAACGGCTCCTCATGCTGGTTTGTGCGGTTCTAAACGGCGCCTCGTGCTGGTTTGTGCGGTTCTAAACGGTGCCTTGTGCTGGTTTGTGGTCGGGTTCTAAACGGTGCCTGCGTGCTGTTTAACGGCGCCTAAAATCGTGCTGGTTTGTGCGGTTCTAACGGTGCCTCGTGCGGTTAAATCGTGCTGGTTTGTGCGGTTTAAATTCCTAACAAACGGTGCCTCGTGCTGGTTTGTGCGGTTCTAACGGTGCCTCGTGCGGTTTTAATGGCGCCTCGTGCTGGTTTGTGCGGTTCTAACGGCGCCTCGTGCTGGTTTGTGCGATTCTAACGGTGCCTCGTGCGGTTTTAATGGCGCCTCGTGCTGGTTTGTGCGGTTTTAACGGTGCCTCGTGCGGTTTTAATGGCGCCTCGTGCTGGTTTGTGCGGTTCTAACGGTGCCTCCTGTGCGGTTTTTTAATGGCTTTCGTGCTGGTTTGTGCGGTTCTAAACGGCGCCTCGTACGGTTCTAACGGCGCCTCGTGCTGGTTTGTGCGGTTCTAACGGCGCCTCGTGCTGGTTTGTGCGGTTCTAAACGGCGCCTCGTGCTGGTTTGTGCGGTTCTAACGGCGCCTCGTGCTGGTTTGTGCGGTTTTAACGGCGCCTCGTGCTGGTTTGTGCGGTTTTAACGGCGCCTCGTGCTGGTTTGTGCGGTTCTAACGGCGCCTCGTGCTGGTTTGTGCGGTTTTAACGGCGCCTCGTGCTGGTTTGTGCGGTTTTAACGGCGCCTCGTGCTGGTTGTGCGGTTCTAAACGGCGCCTCGTGCTGGTTTGTGCGGTTCTAAACGGCGCCTCGTGCTGGTTTGTCGGTTTTAACGGCGCCTCGTGCTGGTTTGTGCGGTTTTAACGGCGCCTCGTGCTGGTTTGTGCGGTTTTTAACGGCGCCTCGTGCTGGTTTTAACGGCGCCTCGTGCTGGTTTTAACGGCGCCTCGTGCTGGTTTTAACGGCGCCTCGTGCTGGTTTTAACGGCGCCTCGTGCTGGTTTTAACGGCGCCTCGTGCTGGTTTTAACGGCGCCTCGTGCTGGTTTTAACGGCGCCTCGTGCTGGTTTGTGTGGATTGTAAAGGCAGGATACATTCGGCCGCAGTGTTTCCCATGAGCGGTGTCATGGAATAACCAGGCACGCAGGGGGTTAATCACTTTACATCAAACCTTGGAAAGGAGGCTGAGGTCAAGGGTTAAGAATGTTGAAGAGGTTACTGACTGCTATTCACCTACACAATCACAGGACACAAACCCTCCAGCACTAAGGGGCACCTGGGCCCCGGCTACCACCAGCCCCATCAATCACTTCCCCTCGGATCCCAGGTGATCCATCATGTCTGGGGGAAAAGAGGGGGGGGGGTCACACTGTGCCAGGAGCCACGGGGGGGGGGTCACACTGTGCCATGAGCCACCAGGGGGGGGGGGTCACACTGTGCCATGAGCCACCGGGGGGGGGGGTCACACTGTGCCATGAGCCACCGGGGGGGGGGTCACACTGTGCCAGGAGCAAAGAGCCACCGGGGGGGGGGGTGTCACAACTGTGCCAGGAGCAAAGAGCCACCAGAGGTCACGCTGTGCCAGGAACACGGAGCCACCAGGGGGGGCCACACTGTGCCAGGAGCAAAGATCCACCACGGGGTCACAATGTGCCAGGAGCACGGAGCCACCGGGGGGGGGGGTCACACTGTGCCAGGAGTTAAAAAGGCTCTTATTGTGCCCGAGCAGGGAGACAGTCACACTGCAGCCTGCAGAAGATGAAGCGAGGTACAAGCTGGGACTCACATTTCCACACGGGAAGGTGCAAGAAAACAGACTGTATGAAAGGTGAATCCTGCAAACACTGAGCAGCAAATCCTATCACCCGTGCTGTGCTTCACATATCCTGCAAACCTGGCCTGTCAGGGGGACCCGAGGACAGGTTTGGGAATCACTGCTTTACAGGTTTCCCCGGCGGGAGGGGGGGGGGGGTATTGTATTAGAGCCACATACAGCTGGAATTCCTCGTTAGATACTTTCTGCACCATAATATCTTGTGTCTGGTTACACGTTTCTCTATTTTACTGGATGAAGCTTAAACCCCCGAGAAATGTCAAGTGTAACGTGTGCGACGATCGCTACGTCTGATGTGATATTTCCCACATTGCATTGCGTGGTGGGGGTGTAGGTGGATGTCAGCTTCTGGCTGCATGCTGAGCGCTGTTCAATGCTTTTTATAAATACGGATACACACACTGTATGAAAGCTACATACACATAGTAACAGAGCAGCAGAGTGGGGCAAGAAAAGCTGTGTAACTGCGCTAGAGAAGAAGAGGAGGAGCAGGGTAGTAAGGGTAGCGTAATAGGAGGAGCAGAGTAGTAAGGGTAGCGTAACAGGAGGAGCAGAGTAGTAAGGGTAGAGTAACAGGAGGAGCAGAGTAGTAAGGGTAGAGTAATAGGAGGAGCAGAGTAGTAAGGGTAGAGTAATAGGAGGAGCAGAGTAGTAAGGGTAGCGTAATAGGAGGAGCAGAGTAGTAAGGGTAGCGTAATAGGAGGAGCAGAGTAGTAAGGGTAGCGTAATAGGAGGAGCAGAGTAGTAAGGGTAGAGTAACAGGAGGAGCAGAGTAGTAAGGGTAGCGTAATAGGAGGAGCAGAGTAGTAAGGGTAGAGTAACAGGAGGAGCAGAGTAGTAAGGGTAGAGTAATAGGAGGAGCAGAGTAGTAAGGGTAGCGTAATAGGAGGAGCAGAGTAGTAAGGGTAGAGTAACAGGAGGAGCAGAGTAGTAAGGGTAGAGTAATAGGAGGAGCAGAGTAGTAAGGGTAGAGTAACTGGAGGAGCAGAGTAGTAAGGGTAGAGTAATAGGAGGAGCAGAGTAGTAAGGGTAGAGTAACTGGAGGAGCAGAGTACCAAGGGTAGAGTAACTGGAGGAGCAGAGTAGTAAGGGTAGAGTAACTGGAGGAGCAGAGTAGTAAGGGTAGAGTAACTGGAGGAGCAGAGTAGTAAGGGTAGAGTAACTGGAGGAGCAGAGTAGTAAGGGTAGAGTAACTGGAGGAGCAGAGTAGTAAGGGTAGAGTAATAGGAGGAGCAGAGTACCAAGGGTAGAGTAACTGGAGGAGCAGAGTAGTAAGGGTAGAGTAACTGGAGGAGCAGAGTAGTAAGGGTAGAGTAATAGGAGGAGCAGAGTACCAAGGGTAGAGTAACTGGAGGAGCAGAGTAGTAAGGGTAGAGTAACTGGAGGAGCAGAGTAGTAAGGGTAGAGTAACTGGAGGAGCAGAGTAGTAAGGGTAGAGTAATTGGAGGAGCAGAGTAATAGGGGTAGAGTAAGAGGAGTAGGTTAGTAGGGGTTGAGTAACAGGAGGAGCAGAGTACCAAGGGTAGAGTAACTGGAGGAGCAGGGTAGTAAGGGTAGAGCAACAGGGTAGTCAGGGATAGAGCAACAGGAGGAGCAGGGAGGTAGGGGGTAAAGCAACATGAGGAGCAGAGTAGTAGGGGTAGAGTAAGAGGAGTAGCGTAGTAGGGGTTGAGTAACAGGAGGACCAGGGTACCAAGGGTAGAGTAACTGGAAGAGCAGGGTAGTAGGGGGTAGAGCAACAGGAGGACCAGGGTAGTAGGGGGTAGAGTAAGAGTAGTAGGGGTAGAGCAACAGGAGGAGCTGGGTAGTAAGGGTAGAGAGAGAGATTACAAAAGGGAATTGCATGTGGCAGAAGGAGCAGAGTAGCGTGTAATAAAGAGATGGCGCAGCACAGAGTAGTAAAGGCAGCAGAGTATATTGGCGGCTGTCAGAGTAACCAGTATAGTAGAAGTAAAGTAATAGTATAGTAAAAGGAAGTGCAATATAAGAAGCCGGGAGAAGGCTCTCGCAGAGTGGTTAGGGTGTAATGACAGGGGCAGATATTCCGTTAAAACACATGGCAGTGCAGGTGTGTTTCCGTGTTACCTGCACAGCTTGCCGGTCGGGCATCCCGCTGTAAACTGGTAATGAAGGAGTGGCCTGGCGGCCATTGGTGCTGGCGGTGCTGCAGGATGGGGGGGTGCTTTGCTGATCGTTCTCCATTTTCTTGGTGTCACTGATACGTTCCCAATATAAAGCGATGCAAAGCGTGGCAGCCGGCTGCAGAGATATAAAGGGTTAAATATAGTTATTATACAGTGGTAAAGCATTGTGCAACACACAGGGGGTTTACGGCACATCTCCGTGACTCTAACAACACACAGCACAGAGTACACCGGCCCCTTGGGTATCCAGCGCACCAAGACCACAAGATTATTTTAACATGGTCAGAGTGCCCCTTTAAAGGTAACGCGATCCCCTTCCTGCAGGACGTCATGTGACCCTGTGCCAGGACGCCATCTAGTGTTTAGAACCTTTCGTCCCAGCAAGATTT
Source organism: Leptobrachium leishanense (assembly GCA_009667805.1). NCBI lineage: Eukaryota > Metazoa > Chordata > Amphibia > Anura > Megophryidae > Leptobrachium > Leptobrachium leishanense. Next base: position 80,539,865 of record CM019073.1, on the reverse strand, counting down.
CTGTAAATGATGGAAAATTCTATCTTTTAATGGTCTCAGAATAAGAATCTCAAATTTGCCATTTTATCCAAAATTTAGGAATCCACTGCACACCTCACTGCAAAAAAACCCAGGGTTACGATAATGTATTCTTTCAATGAAAAGTGCTCAAGAGTGAAAGGGTTAAAGAACAACTGAAAATAATCTTACAAGTCTTAACCGGATTTATGAAGGGGTTAACGGGACACTGCAAGGACATTAAGAGTGATGCCCAGTCCAGGAGGATTCACTAAAACCCTCTGTGTGCGTGTGAGGTGCCCCGCACCCCGCTGCGCCCCGGCAGCTCAGACTGCGCAGGATTTCGGAGTTCTAGCGTTTTTCTATTTTCTGCATTAAAAGGTCTTCTGCTGCGGCTGCAAACTCATCTTTCATTCATTTTAATCAAGGATGGGAACAAAACCTTTCAGATGCACAGGTACAAGCATTTACAAGCAATACAAAAAGACAGTGTCTCGATCCTCATTTTCCTACAGAGCACCGCAGTTATGGAATAACCTCCCAGATGCCATCAAATCTTCCCCCAGTCTAAAGTCACTTAAGAGCTCCTTATTAACATACCTCAATACAGAATGCGCCTGTAAACATGTAACACAGTGACTATATACAGAATGCGCCTGTAAACATGTAACACAGTGACTATATACAGAATGCACCTGTAAACATGTAACACAGTGACTATATACAGAATGCACCTGTAAACATGTAACATAGTGACTATATACAGAATGCGCCTGTAAACATGTAACATAGTGACTATATACAGAATGCACCTGTAAACATGTAACATAGTGACTATATACAGAATGCACCTGTAAACATGCAACAGTGACTATATACAGAATGCACCTGTAAACATGCAACAGTGACTATATACAGAATGCGCCTGTAAACATGCAACACAGTGACTATATACAGAATGTGCCTGTAAACATGCAACACAGTGACTATATACAGAATGCACCTGTAAACATGCAACACAGTGACTATATACAGAATGCACCTGTAACTGTAAACATGCAACAGTGACTATATACAGAATGCACCTGTAAACATGCAACAGTGACTATATACAGAATGCGCCTGTAAACATGTAACATAGTGACTATATACAGAATGCGCCTGTAAACATGTAACATAGTGACTATATACAGAATGCACCTGTAAACATGCAACAGTGACTATATACAGAATGCACCTGTAAACATGTAACACAGTGACTATATACAGAATGCACCTGTAACTGTAAACATGCAACAGTGACTATATACAGAATGCACCTGTAAACATGTAACACAGTGACTATATACAGAATGTACCTGTAACATAGTGACTATATACAGAATGCGCCTGTAAACATGTAACATAGTGACTATATACAGAATGCACCTGTAAACATGTAACATAGTGACTATATACAGAATGCGCCTGTAAACATGCAACACAGTGACTATATACAGAATGCGCCTGTAAACATGCAACACAGTGACTATATACAGAATGCACCTGTAAACATGCAACACAGTGACTATATACAGAATGCACCTGTAACTGTAAACATGCAACAGTGACTATATACAGAATGCACCTGTAAACATGCAACAGTGACTATATACAGAATGCACCTGTAAACATGTAACACAGTGACTATATACAGAATGCGCCTGTAAACATGTAACATAGTGACTATATACAGAATGCGCCTGTAAACATGTAACATAGTGACTATATACAGAATGCACCTGTAAACATGCAACAGTGACTATATACAGAATGCACCTGTAAACATGTAACACAGTGACTATATACAGAATGCACCTGTAACTGTAAACATGCAACAGTGACTATATACAGAATGCACCTGTAAACATGCAACAGTGACTATATACAGAATGCACCTGTAAACATGCAACAGTGACTATATACAGAATGCACCTGTAAACATGTAACACAGTGACTATATACAGAATGCACCTCTAAACATGTAACAGTGAATATATACAGAATGCACCTTAAACATGTGACATAGTGACTATATACAGAATGCTCCTGTAAACCTGTAACATAGTGACTATATACAGAATGCACCTGTAAACATGTAACACAGTGACTATATACAGAATGTACCTGTAAACCTGTAACATAGTGACTATATACAGAATGCGCCTGTAAACATGTAACATAGTGACTATATACAGAATGCACCTGTAAACATGTAACATAGTGACTATATACAGAATGCGCCTGTAAACATGTAACATAGTGACTATATACAGAATGCACCTGTAAACATGTAACATAGTGACAATATACAGAATGCACCTGTAAACATGTAACAGTGACAATATACAGAATGCACCTGTAAACATGTAACATAGTGACTATATACAGAATGCACCTGTAAACATGTAACATAGTGACTATATACAGAATGCACCTGTAAACATGTAACATAATAACTTTATTTCCTACATATTTATTTTCTGTTAATCTGTATATTTGTGTTTTTAATATTTTGCATTTTACTATTTTATATTTCTGTAACAATTCAATGTTCTTGAATCCGGGACAAACTGAAAACCAGAGAAATCTCAATGTATCCGTCCTGGGAAAATACTTCATAAATAAATTTAGAAAGAGCCAACAAATTCTGTGGCGCTGTACAATGGGTGAGACATAACAAACATACATACAAGTTAAACACACAGAGCAGTAGGAGAGAGGATCCTGCTCGAGAGCTTACAATCTAAGAGGAGAGAGGACCCTGCCCCAGAGCTTACAATCTAAGAGGAGAGAGGACCCTGCCCCAGAGTTTACAATCTAAGAGGAGAGGGGATCCTGCTCGAGAGCTTACAATCTAAGAGGAGAGGGGACCCTGCCCCAGAGCTTACAATCTAAGAGGAGAGAGGACCCTGCCCCAGAGCTTACAATCTAAGAGGAGAGAGGATCCTGCCCCAGAGTTTACAATCTAAGAGGAGAGAGGATCCTGCCCCAGAGTTTACAATCTAAGAGGAGAGAGGATCCTGCTCGAGAGTTTACAATCTAAGAGGAGAGAGGATCCTGCTCGAGAGTTTACAATCTAAGAGGAGAGGGGATCCTGCTCGAGAGCTTACAATCTAAGGGATCTGCTATCAGTTACCAGCAGTGCGCCGCACTGGCAGCATTGCCCATAGAGACCCACTGGCTACATTGAGTGTTCTCAATCCCACATGACTGGGGAAGGACACTGGAAACTATTTGATCCCAGTCTCCTTCTGCAAGAGAGTGGCACATGCAGATCGCACCCTCTCAGATCAGATACACAGAGCACTCCCTCTATACAGAGCACCCCCACTATACACAGAGCACTCCTTCTATACACAGAGCACCCCCACTATACACAGAGCACTCCCTCTATACACAGAGCACTCCCTCTATACACAGAGCACCCCCACTATACACAGAGCACTCCCTCTATACACAGAGCACTCCCTCTATACACAGAGCACTCCCTCTATACACAGAGCACTCCCTCTATACAGAGCACCCCCACTATACACAGAGCACTCCCTCTAAGTGATAGCACCTCTCTATACAGAGCACCCCCACTATACACAGAGCACTCCCTCTAAGTGATAGCACCTCTCTATACAGAGCACCCCCACTATACACAGAGCACTCCCTCTAAGTGATAGCACCTCTCTATACAGAGCACCCCCACTATACACAGAGCACCCCCTCTAAGTGATAGCACCTCTCGATACAGAGCACCCCCACTATACACAGAGCACCCCCACTATACACAGAGCACTCCCTCTATACACAGAGCACTCCCTCTATACACAGAGCACCCCTATAAGTGATAGCACCCCCTATAAGTGATAGCACCTCTCTATACACAGAGCACCCCCTATAAGTGATAGCACCTCTCTATACAGAGCACCCCCTCTATACACAGAGCACTCCCTCTATACACAGAGCACCCCCACTATACACAGAGCACTCCCTCTATACACAGAGCACTCCCTCTATACACAGAGCACTCCCTCTATACACAGAGCACTCCCTCTATACACAGAGCACCCCTATAAGTGATAGCACCCCCTATAAGTGATAGCACCTCTCTATACACAGAGCACCCCCTATAAGTGATAGCACCTCTCTATACAGAGCACCCCCTCTATACACAGAGCACCCCTCTATACACAGAGCACTCCCTCTATACACAGAGCACTCCCTCTATACACAGAGCACCCCCTCTATACACAGAGCACCCCCTCTATACACAGAGCACCCCCTATAAGTGATAGCACCTCTATTTTTGCAAGAAGAGAAAAAAAACAACATAAAAAGGCCTCTGAAAGGCCGATGACCGGCAGCATAAAAAAGACGCATGATGATTGGGGCAAGGAGTCAGGTAATGTATCCCGGGGTCCGTGTAACCCTTTATTGTCACAGCTGCTCCTTCTATTTACACTCCGGCCAGACACCTCTAATTTAGCCCACCACCCCATCTATTTTCCCACTTGTCACATGTCCCCCTCTAATTTTGGACATGTACCCCATGTTTTCCTCTGTCAATACGTCCCTCTCTGTTTCCACATTTTTCCCATGTTCCTCTCTGTTTCCAGAGCAGGACCCCCCCCCCCATTTATATCAAGTCACATGTCTGTGCACACGTGCTGTATGCTCCCATTATGTAACATCTGACAGGGTCACATCTTGTGCCTCGTGTACCCCCAGTACTGCCACAATGTACCCCTCCCCCCAATTCTACTGCCACAATGTACCCCCTCCCCATTCTACTGCCACAATGTACCCCTTCCCCCAATTCTACTGCCACAATGTACCCCTCCCCCATTCTACTGCCACAATGTACCCCTCCCCATTCTACTGCCACAATGTACCCCTTCCCCCAATTCTACTGCCACAATGTACCCCTCCCCATTCTACTGCCACAATGTACCCCCTCCCCATTCTACTGCCACAATGTACCCCTCCCCCCATTCTACTGCCACAATGTACCCCCTCCCATTCTACTGCCACAATGTACCCCTCCCCCCAATTCTACTGCCACAATGTACCCCCCCCCATTCTACTGCCACAATGTACCCCTTCCCCCAATTCTACTGCCACAATGTACCCCTCCCCCCATTCTACTGCCACAATGTACCCCTCACCCCATTCTACTGCCACAATGTACCCCCTCCCATTCTACTGCCACAATGTACCCCTCCCCCCAATTCTACTGCCACAATGTACCCCCTCCCCATTCTACTGCCACAATGTACCCCTTCCCCCAATTCTACTGCCACAATGTACCCCTCCCCCATTCTACTGCCACAATGTACCCCTCCCCCCATTCTACTGCCACAATGTACCCCTCCCCCCATTCTACTGCCACAATGTACCCCCTCCCATTCTACTGCCACAATGTACCCCTCCCCCAATTCTACTGCCACAGTGTACCCCTCCCAATTCTACTGCCACAATGTACCCCTCCCCCCAATTCTACTGCCACAATGTACCCCCTCATTCTGCCACAATGTACCCCCCATTCTACTGCCACAATGTACCCCTCCATTCTACTGCCACAATGTACCCCCCCAATTCTGCCACAATGTACCCCCAATTCTACTGCCACAATGTACCCCTCCCCCCAATTATACTGCCACAATGTACACCCTCCCATTCTACTGCCACAATGTACCCCTCCCCCCAATTCTACTGCCACAATGTACCCCTCCCCCCAATTATACTGCCACAATGTACACCCTCCCATTCTACTGCCACAATGTACCCCTCCCCCCAATTCTACTGCCACAATGTACCCCTCCCCCATTCTACTGCCACAATGTACCCCTCCCCCATTCTACTGCCACAATGTACCCCCATTCTACTGTCACAATGTACCCCCCCATTCTACTGCCACAATGTACCCCTCCCCCCATTCTACTGCCACAATGTACCCCTCCCCCCAATTCTACTGCCACAATGTACCCCTCCCCCCAATTCTACTGCCACAATGTACCCCCCATTCTACTGTCACAATGTACCCCCCCCATTCTACTGCCACAATGTACCCCTCCCCCCATTCTACTGCCACAATGTACCCCTCCCCCCAATTCTACTGCCACAATGTACCCCTCCCCCATTCTACTGCCACAATGTACCCCCCCATTCTACTGCCACAATGTACCCCCCCCCCCATTCTACTGCCACCTGCTAATTTACTACTATGTAAAGTGGCTATTAACCTCTCTGCGTTAACCTGGCATGCCGGGCGTTAAAAAAGCAGTGGTATATGTGTGTCCTGGAGGTGAAGGGCTCATTGACAACACAGTGAGCTGGCCCAGCCATTGAACAGCGCAGTCCCCGGAGCCCCCCCCCCACTGACCTGGCACAGGACGAGGGGCCGCCTGTCGCCTCTGCGAGCACCTCTCTCCCCTGGCAGGTCTGGCCTCTCCGCTGCCCATAGGAAGGGCAGACTCCACCTCGCTGCCTCCCCATAGCAGCCCACATCAAAGGCAGCACATTTCCTGCAGCCGGGGGAGGGGGCAAGCAGGGGGCTCCATTAAAATATGCCACATCTCTGGCAAGGCTGTAATCACATTAGCATATGTGAGCAAGGCCAGGCTGGATCCTCCTCACACCGGCCTGTAGAAGGCCTCCTCTCACATGGACGGGAGACTCACCGGCCCACGGACACAGGGCCTCTATCCATGCCAGACAGCTGTCCTGCTCGGCGTCCACACCGGATATCTCTCACCAAACCACAATCCACGCCGGACATCGCTGCCCTCAATCCACGCCGGACATCTCTGCCCTCAATCCACGCCGGACATCTCTGCCCTCAATCCACGCCGGACATCTCTGCCCTCAATCCACGCCGGACATCTCTGCCCTCAATCCACGCCGGACATCTCTGCCCTCAATCCACGCCGGACATCTCTGCCCTCAATCCACGCCGGACATCTCTGCCCTCAATCCACGCCGGACATCTCTGCCCTCAATCCACGCCGGACATCTCTGCCCTCAATCCACGCCGGACATCTCTGCCCTCAATCCACGCCGGACATCTCTGCCCTCAATCCACGCCGGACATCTCTGCCCTCAATCCACGCCGGACATCTCTGCCCTCAATCCACGCCGGACATCTCTGCCCTCAATCCACGCCGGACATCTCTGCCCTCAATCCACGCCGGACATCTCTGCCCTCAATCCACGCCGGACATCTCTGCCCTCAATCCACGCCGGACATCTCTGCCCTCAATCCACGCCGGACATCTCTGCCCTCAATCCACGCCGGACATCTCTGCCCTCAATCCACGCCGGACATCTCTGCCCTCAATCCACGCCGGACATCTCTGCCCTCAATCCACGCCGGACATCTCTGCCCTCAATCCACGCCGGACATCTCTGCCCTCAATCCACGCCGGACATCTCTGCCCTCAATCCACGCCGGACATCTCTGCCTCAATCCACGCCGGACATCTCTGCCCTCAAACCAGCCGGACATCTCTGCCCTCAAACCAAGCCGGACATCTCTGCCCTCAAACCAAGCTGGACATCTCTGCCCTCAAACCAAGCCGGACATCTCTGCCCTCAATCCACGCCGGACATCTCTGCCCTCAATCCACGCCGGACATCTCTGCCCTCAAACCAAGCCGGACATCTCTGCCCTCAAACCAAGCCGGACATCTCTGCCCTCAAACCAAGCCGGACATCTCTGCCCTCAAACCTCAATCCACGCTGCACATCTTTCCCACCAAACCGCACTGGACACACTTAACCAAATCTAAATCTAATATGGACATCTCTCTCGCCAAACCTCAATCTACAATAATAAGGTCTCTGACCAAACACCACATCAGACATCTCTCACCAAATCCCAATCCACACCAAGCATCAATCCTCCAAAACCTCAAAGCACTCTGCATCTCACTCAAAATTTAATCCATAAACAGGCCCATCTTGCCCAGCCTTAAACCACATCAGCCAGCTCGTTCACCAAACTTCAATCCACACCAGTGTACCTCTCGACACCCATGGACGTCTTGCACACCAACCAACGGTGACCATCTGACCTCTTCGCAGGCTAGCCATCTAGCTCACCAAATCTCAATCCACCCTGGCCACATGTCCTACTTTAATCCACACCAAACGCATCACTAATCCAAACAGACCGACTGACCGACCGACCGACCCAGTATCAAGCCATAAAGATCAAACGCTTACCAAGCACCAATCAATACCAGCCATCTCAATTACCTGGCTCCAACCCATAGTAACCAACTCTCACCATGCCTTCATCCAAACTGGCTGTCTGATTGCCCCAGCCACAATCTCTATAGGGGTCACGGTCACTGAGGCTGAAGCCGTACCAGCCATTTTTGTTGCCCAGGTCCCAACCATATTAACCAACTCTCTCCATGCCTTCATCCTAACTGGCCGTCTGATCGTCCCAGCGAAAAGCCCTATAGAAGTCACTGTCGCCGAGCCTCAATCCATACCAGCCATCTGTCCTCTCAGACTCAACACATAATGACCATCTGACCTGCCCGGGTCGGTGTTTGCCTTCCTTCCAACCTCCTCCATCCCCTGCTGTCCCTTCTGGCGTAGACAACCCATCAAAGTGAACGCCTCACCTCCACCTCGGAAGGTTGTCAATCAGCGGGCGCTGGTCAGCCTTCCAGGGGTTGAGGTCAAGGGGTGTTCTGGCTAGAGTTCTTGTGCTCAACCCCCTTCATATGGTGTGGAGCTACATTTCCGACAAAACCCTGCCAACCTAAGGAGTGGCTGAGTATCGTGGGAGAGGTTTCAAAACCTCTGGAAGGACCACCACAGCTGAGCATCCCTGTCCTTGAATATCAAAACCGAACCTGCTCTCCCACGCCGCTGGCTCCCTCTGCACTTTCCTGGTTGGCACCTCCTGCAAGAAGCGGCACGTTACTGCAGCGCCGACGCTCGACGTGTGCACGGACAGAATGCACCCAGCCAATCAGATGCCTCGCATTGCAGAAATATCAGGGATTGTGCGGGATGGTTGACGAAGGTGTCACAGCGCCCAGGGACAGCTGGAGGAGCACTCGGCACGCTGTGACCATTTAGAATCACTTAAGTGGTCGTGTTTCCTGCCGCCCCCCCCCCCCCCAGGGGAGAATGAGTGTTTACACTCGACGTGAACGTAAAACGGGCCTTCTTACAGGATGAAGAGAGGGACACGGAACATTAAGGACCGGCAGAAAACCTATTTTATGGGGGGGGGGGGAGATTGTGGCGTTTCCAGTAAGCCCAGTGGCCTGGCGGGGGTCTTACCAGAATCCCCAGTGCCGCGGCTGGGTTCTCCAAGGCTCCAAATCCCACATAGAGCTGCCTTTTGTTCTGTGTCTTCTCGGTCTACATGCCCCCCCCCCCTGCAATCACCTCCATGCTTCCAAGCAGGAAAAAGGACAGCTTAATTTCCTCATGATTACGATGTTACCTAGCGACAGCCAATCAGCCGGCCCTCTGGGTTTTTAGAACGTGTGATTTGTCTGGAATATATCAAGCTTTATTCATCACTGGGATTAGGGACATTTTAGGGGGGGGGGGCGGGGAGCCGGTGCACATATATTAGCCCATTAAACCAATTTACATTCATTTCCCACGATGCAATATGCAGCGCGAGCGGCCCAAGGGGAATCCAGCCCTGTGCACGCCACGGTATCAGCAAGGAACGCGAGCCAAGATCAATAAAGCTGAACTTGGCGAATGAACGGCAGTTACACGCGGATTTATGGATCAATACAGGGAAACTGAAAGAACACATATAAATGACCCTGCGACTACACCGGGTATCTACTACCCTTTCTATATCACGGTTACTGCTCCCACTGGGAAGCTATTCCATGTATCTACTACCCTTTCTATATCACCGTTACTGCTCCCACTGGGAGGCTATTCCATGTATCTACTACCCTTTCTATATCACTGTTACTGCTCCCACTGGGAGGATATTCCATGTATCTACTACCCTTTCTATATCACGGTTACTGCTCCCACTGGGAGGCTATTCCATGTATCTACTACCCTTTCTATATCACTGTTACTGCTCCCACTGGGAGGCTATTCCATGTATCTACTACCCTTTCTATATCACCGTTACTGCTCCCACTGGGAAGCTATTCCATGTATCTACTACCCTTTCTATATCACCGTTACTGCTCCCACTGGGAGGCTATTCCATGTATCTACTACCCTTTCTATATCACTGTTACTGCTCCCACTGGGAGGATATTCCATGTATCTACTACCCTTTCTATATCACGGTTACTGCTCCCACTGGGAGGCTATTCCATGTATCTACTACCCTTTCTATATCACTGTTACTGCTCCCACTGGGAGGCTATTCCATGTATCTACTACCCTTTCTATATCGCTGTTACATGGAATAGCCTCCCAGTGGGGCAGTAACAGTGATATAGAAAGGGTAGTAGATACATGGAATAGCCTCCCAGTGGGAGCAGTAACAGTGATATAGAAAGGGTAGTAGATACATGGAATAGTCTCCAGTGGGAGCAGTAACAGTGATATAGAAAGGGTAGTAGATACATGGAATATCCTCCCAGTGGGGCAGTAACAGTGATATAGAAAGGGTAGTAGATACATGGAATAGTCTCCCAGTGGGAGCAGTAACGGTGATATAGAAAGGGTAGTAGATACATGGAATAGCCTCCCAGTGGGGCAGTAACAGTGATATAGAAAGGGTAGTAGATACATGGAATATCCTCCCAGTGGGGCAGTAACAGTGATATAGAAAGGGTAGTAGATACATGGAATAGTCTCCCAGTGGGAGCAGTAACGGTGATATAGAAAGGGTAGTAGATACTGTCCCCACTGGGAGGCTATTACATGTATCTACTACCCTTTCTATATCACCGTTACTGCTCCCACTGGGAGGCTATTCCATGTAACAGTGATATAGAAAGGGTAGTAGATACATGGAATAGCCTCCCAGTGGGGGCAGTAACAGTGATATAGAAAGGGTAGTAGATACATGGAATAGTCTCCCAGTGGGCGCAGTAACAGTGATATAGAAAGGGTAGTAGATACATGGAATAGCCTCCCAGTGGGGGCAGTAACAGTGATATAGAAAGGGTAGTAGATACATGGAATAACCTCCCAGTGGGGGCAGTAACAGTGATATAGAAAGGGTAGTAGATACTGCTCCCACTGGGAGACTATTCCATGTAACGGTGATATAGAAAGGGTAGTAGATACATGGAAAAGCCTCCCAGTGGGGACAGTAACAGTGATATAGAAAGGGTAGTAGATACATGGAATATCCTCCCAGTGGGAGCAGTATCTACTACCCTTTCTATATCACTGTTATTGTCCCCACTGGGAGGCTTTTCCATGTATCTACTACCCTTTCTATATCACCGTTACTGCTCCCACTAGGAGACTATTCCATGTAACGGTGATATAGAAAGGGTAGTAGATACATGGAAAAGCCTCCCAGTGGGGACAGTAACAGTGATATAGAAAGGGTAGTAGATACTGCTCCCACTAGGAGACTATTCCATGTATCTACTACCCTTTCTATATCACTGTAACTGCCCCCACTGGGAGGCTATTCCATGTATCTACTACCCTTTCTATATCACTGTTACTGCTCCCACTGGGAGGATATTCCATGTATCTACTACCCTTTCTATATCACGGTTACTGCCCCCACTGGGAGGCTATTCCATGTATCTACTACCCTTTCTATATCACTGTAACTGCCCCCACTGGGAGGCTATTCCATGTATCTACTACCCTTTCTATATCACTGTTACTGCTCCCACTGGGAGGCTATTCCATGTATCTACTACCCTTTCTATATCACTGTTACTGCTCCCACTGGGAGGATATTCCATGTATCTACTACCCTTTCTATATCACGGTTACTGCCCCCACTGGGAGGATATTCCATGTATCTACTACCCTTTCTATATCACGGTTACTGCCCCCACTGGGAGGATATTCCATGTATCTACTACCCTTTCTATATCACTGTTTTTTCATGTCAATTAGTACAATCATATGGAGTGCATACTTTTTTTTTAGAACATCCCCTCCCCCCATAAAGCTACAGGGAGATATTGCTCAATAAGAGTCTGGCTGCAAAAGAAAGTTATTTGAGGCCGTGATTTCACGACGAAAGAAACGTAAACACACACTTTCTGTATAAGTACCTGCTGTAACTGTAACTTTCTCTGTTTACAAAACAAGATGTAAAGGCATGAAGTGATCTCCAGCAGGAGGTTATACACAGGAATGGATTATCTAATGTCCTGAGCAACACCAAGGACAATGAATGGGAACTCCTACAAACCCCACCGCTGCCACCGGACCGATATTTCATAATTTCAGCCTTGTTGACCTTTTCGGATTCCCAAATAAATAAAAGCAGGGCGACTCACCACGTTACATAGGCTGAAAAAAGCCATGCGTCCATCGAGTTCAGCCTTTCGCATATTACCTACTGCCGTTGATCCAAAAGAAGAAAAAAAAAACAACCCAGTCTGAAGCGCTCGCCAATATGCAACATACAAGTGGAAAAAAAATCCTTGCCCCCAGATGGCGTCAGATTTCTCCTTGCATCAAGAAGCTTTTACCCACATTTTTAAATATTATAACCCTTAATATTCTGTGTCTGCAGGAAGTCATCCAGTAGCTTTTTAAAAGTCTGTTCAGACTCTGACCCAACCACCTCAACAGGCAGAGAATTCCCAACCACCTCAACAGGCAGAGAATTCCCAACCACCTCAACAGGCAGAGAATTCCACAGCTTTATTGTTCTCACTATAAAATAACCCTTCCTATGCTTTAGGCTGAATTTCCTTTCGTCCAGTGTGAATGGGTGACCTCGTGTCCTGTGTATAGTCCTGTTAATGAATAGGTTATCAGACAATGGTTTATAATGGACCTGTATATATTTATATAGATATCAGACCCCTCTGAGGCCGCGTGTATATTTATATAAAAGGTTAACAGATCCCTCTGAGGCCCCGTATATATTTATATAGTTGTCAGACCCCTCTGAGGCCGCGTATATATTTATATAAAAAGGTTATCAGACCCCTGTAAAGGCGCCGTTTCTCTAAATTAAAAAGGTTTAATGTGATTTTACAGCTTCTAAATTCCATGTAAAAGAAATGACCCGAGCCTGGTCACTGATCCTGTGATAGATGGAGGACAGAGACAATATTGGTGGAAATGCTCAGGCCGGGACTGTGTGAATTAAGATGTGACAGTGCACAGCCCACCTTATTCCAGCCGTACTTCCCCAAGGGGGGCTTTTCATGTCCTCTCCCCCAACCAAACCCAAAAAGGGATCAATTCAAATGTTTTGGGCCTGTAAATCACCCAAAGGAAATGACTCCTGATCCTGACAGACCCAGGAAGAGAGCCCCCCCCCTTTCCCCTGCAGATCTGTCCTTCCTCCCCTGGAATCTGGTTTAATGGCGGCCATAAATCTGTCTGAGTGTCAGGGTGTACAGCCAGGAGACAGGAAATGCCTCCAGGAGACAGGAAATGCCGCCATGACAGCCGTATGGCAGACTAACATGGGGACACCACGTGGTGACCGCTTCCTTCCCAAAACTAATCACACACTGGCAGGGTATGCAATTATAGGATTACCATGATTTAGGGAAACGTTCAGATAGAGAGCGGCACCCCATAGGTTTATACCACCATTGGCTGGTCCCAATGATCCTCAAAAATAGATTTACACTCAGGGCCAATCCAAATGAATTATATACACGGTAATCTCTTATTTTAGCGTCTTTAATTCCCTATGGAAGAATCAAGCGTTTTAAATTCCAGCCACTGCTGAACACCTTGCAACAAATGTTTATAAACACAATGTTGCAAGTTGAAGTAATTGCTGACAGCTTGAAAAAAAAGCTACTGTTAGGCTTGATTTGTCTGGCTCCTAGAATAAAACATGACTTCAAATCTCGTTTAAACATGATGAGCACAAAACTGTGAAAGGTGAAATAACTCAGTAGTGAAGGGGTTAATAACAGCAGTTATTTAGGGGTTAATAACAGCAGTTATTTAAGGTAGTTTTGTGTAATGGTTAGAGGAAAAAGAAACCAATTATGTTATAATTCAGTAGTGAAGGGGTTAATAACAGCAGTTATTTAGGGGTTAATAAGAGCAGTTATTTAAGGTAGTTCTGTGTAATGGTTAGAGGAAAAAAACAGCAATTATGTAAAATACCTATAGCAGTGAATTTGTTGAGTCAGTAAAACTTGGTATGGGAGTGTGAAACTCAAAGCTTTCTTGCAACATTGTATAAATATTGAGTTCACAGCAGCAGCTCTGAGAATAAAAGACTTAAAATACTAAATTGGCTTGATGGCCTTAATAAAAGACGCTAAAATAAGAGATTAAAATAAGAGATTACCTATATACACTATGGGTCAATCACAATGTACCTAAATAGGTACCTGAAAACAATAGAAATCTCAATGTATCCTTGTTAAATACTTTGCAAATAATAATAAATATTTATATACCTTATGGGCCAATTACAAAGAAATCCTATGTACCTCCCCGATTTATTTACCCCATGAGCCAATAGCAATGTACCTAAATCATGTATTTATCCTATGGGCCAATCACAACGTACCTCAATCATGTATTTATCCTATGGGCCAATCACAATGTACCTCAAATATTTACCTTATGGGTCGCTCAGAAAATACCTCAAATGATTTACACTATGAGCCAATCCCAATGCACCTCAATGATTTATATACCTAATGGACCAATCACAACGTGATTTAATGATTTAACCTATTGGCTAATTCCAGTCTGTCAATAATTTATGGAGACGAAAAGTGTATATATAGATATATATACAGTTCAGTGTGGGCGCCTACTGATTGAATGAACGTCAGATAAAGTGCTAGTAAATAGTCAAATAAAGTGCTAAGTCAGATGCTGCCTATAGCATGGTTTAAAAACACATAAAACAACCAAAATATGTGTCATAAATAGATAAAAATGTAGTAGACAGAACCATATGGCGCATCAATGGTGAATAAACTGATAAGTGAACATGCATATATTCGTGTCGATTAATGCAGAAACGTTTTCTGAATTATCGACACGAATATATGCATGTTCACTTATCAGTTTATTCACCATTGATGCGCCATATGGTTCTGTCTACTACATTTTTGTCAATTTCTATACGTACCCTATGGGCCAATCACAGTGTACCTCATTGATTTATATATCCTATGAGTCAATCCTAACATACCTCAATGATTGATACACCCCATGTTCCAAGTTCAGCATCACAAGGCGACACATGCTGGATAAAGCTACACACAGAGTAAACCACACATGTAAGTGCATACAATTCCCATTGGTCCTGGGTTTCTCGATATGGGAGTTTGTGGTTGCAATAATCTGCAAAAGTTACTTGATTCAAGGAAATAATTTCAAAATAACTTTTTTTATTTTCCCGGAAACAAAATGTGCCATTGAGAAATCCCAGCTTAAACCAGCGACTTGTGAAGTGAAAATGCCATTTTTTTGTGCAGATACAGTAATTGCTTTCAGGTCTCACATGGCATGTTGTTTCGATCATGTGCCATTACTCAGGCTCGTTCTGCACAAATCGGACCCATCACCATGACTCAAACTCACCTTAGATTGCACAGGCTTTACATTGGGTGTCAGTTTGCATCACTCAGCTGCGGTACTGTGCCTCACTCAGCTGCAGTACTGTGCCTCACTCAGCTGCGGTACTGTGCCTCACTCAGCTGCGGTACTGTGCCTCACTCAGCTGCGGTACTGTGCATCACTCAGTATCACTGTGCATCACTCAGTATCACTGTGCATCACTCAGTATCACTGTGCATCACTCAGTATCACTGTGCATCACTCAGTATCACTGTGCATCACTCAGTATCACTGTGCATCACTCAGTATCACTGTGCATCACTCAGCATCGCTGCACATCAGAATCCCTGTGCATCACTCAGCATGGCTGCACATCAGAATCCCTGTGCATCACTCAGCATGGCTGCACATCAGAATCCCTGTGCATCACTCAGCATCGCTGTGCATCAAATAGCATTTCTATGCATCACTCAATAACCCTATCAATCATCATCCCATTCCATCCCTCAACATCCTTGACCAATACTCAGCAGCACTTATTCTTGTGCATCCCTGTGCATCATTCAGTATTGCTATGCATCAGTAAGCATCACTAAAAAGGTGCATAAGTCTGCATTACTGGCCATCATTCTGTGTTACTGTCCTTCAGACAGCATCACCTAGCATACCTGTGCATCACGTGACATACCTTTGCATCACCTGGTACACCTGAGCATCACCTGGCATACCCAGGCATACCTGTTATACCTGAGCATCATCTGAGATACCTGTGCATCACGTGACATACCTGTGCATCATCACCTGGTATACGTGAGCATTACCCGGCATAACTGTTCATCAATCGGTCACCCAATAATACCAGTACACCCAGTATCCCATTACCTGGCTGTGTCACCTCCGGGGTCCTTTTTGAAGCATTTCCAGACAGGTCCACTTCACTCCGTTTTCCTTCAGAATTTCCAGTGTCTCCAGTGTTCCCAGTAGTCAATTCCAGTATGACCAGTATCCTGAGGTCTGTGTCTTCAATAAGTGACAGTCTCCGAAGTCAATCGTGGTACCTGCGCTGTGACCAAACTATCCCAGTTTAACTGGTGTGATAAATCCACCGGTACCGCGCCAGGATCCGGAGCAGCCCTCTGTGAAGGTATCCTGTGGAGTAAGTCCCAGTAAAGTCAGTAACCCGTGCAGGAAGTCCCAGTATGGGCCAGTATCCCAAGCAGCCAATATCCTCAGCAGCCAGTTCAATAGGTGTACACAGTGGTTTGTCCCAATATGACCAGTAACCCAAGCAACCAGTCACAGAATATCCAGTATCCCAATAAAACCAGTACTCAAAGCCTGTCCCAGTGTAATCTGCCTCCTGGCTACCTGTATTCCCAGTCTGAGAAAAATTGATTTGAGTGGTGTTCACATTTCCCAGTCAGAGCCAGTATTCCCAGTCAGAGCCAGTATTCCCAGTCAGACCCAGTATTCCCAGTCAGACCCAGTATTCCCAGTCAGACCCAGTATTCCCAGTCAGACCCAGTATTCCCAGTCAGAGCCAGTATTCCCAGTCAGAGCCAGTATTCCCAGTCAGTCCCAGTATTCCCAGTCACAGCCAGTATTCCCAGTCACAGCCAGTCCCAGTATTCCCAGTCAGTCCCAGTATTCCCAGTCAGTCAGTCCCAGTATTCCCAGTCAGTCTAGCCCCAGCACTTCCCGTTTGTTCCAGTATTACCTGGCAGTCCCAGTATTACCTGGCAGTCCCAGTATTCCCAGTCAGACCCAGTATTCCCAGTCAGACCCAGTATTCCCAGTATTTCCAGTCAGACCCAGTATTCCCAGTCAGACCCAGTATTCCCAGTCAGACCCAGTATTCCCAGTATTTCCAGTCAGACCCAGTATTCCCAGTCAGACCCAGTATTCCCAGTCAGACCCAGTATTCCCAGTCAGTATTCAGTCAGACCCAGTATTCCCAGACCCAGTATTCCCAGTCAGACCCAGTATTCCCAGACCCAGTATTCCCAGTCAGACCCAGTATTCCCAGTCAGTCTAGCCCCAGCACTTCCCGTTTGTTCCAGTATTCCCAGTCAGTCCCAGCGTTCCCAGTCAGACCCAGCGTTCCCAGTCAGACCCAGCGTTCCCAGTCAGACCCAGCGTTCCCAGTCAGACCCAGCGTTCCCAGTCAGACCCAGCGTTCCCAGTCAGTCCCAGTGTTCCCAGTCAGTCCCAGTATTCCCAGTCAGACACAGTATTCCCAGTCAGACACAGTATTCCCAGTCAGTCCCAGTGTTCCCAGTCAGTCCCAGTGTTCCCAGTCAGTCCCAGTATTCCCAGTCAGACCCAGTCAGACCCAGTATTCCCAGTCAGTCCCAGTGTTCCCAGTCAGTCCCAGTGTTCCCAGTCAGTCTAGCCCCAGCACTTCCCGTTTGTTCCAGTATTACCTGGCAGTTCCAGTGTTCCCAGTCTGTCCCTGTATTCCCAGTCCCTGCTCCAGCATTCACGGGTTATTGCAGTATCTCCGGTCCGTCTGACCCAGTATCCCCAGTCAGTCCCAGTATTCCCAGTCAGACCCAGTATTCCCAGTCAGACCCAGTATTCCCAGTCAGACCCAGTATTCCCAGTCAGACCCAGTGTTCCCAGTCAGTCCCAGTATTCCCAGTCAGTCCCAGTGTTCCCAGTCAGACCCAGTGTTCCCAGTCAGACCCAGTGTTCCCAGTCAGACCCAGTGTTCCCAGTCAGTCCCAGTGTTCCCAGTCAGTCCCAGTATTCCCAGTCAGACCCAGTGTTCCCAGTCAGACCCAGTGTTCCCAGTCAGTCCCAGTATTCCCAGTCAGACCCAGTATTCCCAGTCAGACCCAGTATTCCCAGTCAGACCCAGTATTCCCAGTCAGTCCCAGTATTCCCAGTGTTCCCAGTCAGTCCCAGTGTTCCCAGTCAGTCCCAGTATTCCCAGTCAGTCCCAGTGTTCCCAGTCAGTCCCAGTGTTCCCAGTCAGTCCCAGTGTTCCCAGTCAGTCCCAGTGTTCCCAGTCAGTCCCAGTGTTCCCAGTATTCCCAGTCAGTCCCAGTGTTCCCAGTCAGTCCCAGTGTTCCCAGTCAGTCTAGCCCCAGCACTTCCCGTTTGTTCCAGTATTCCCAGTCAGTCCCAGTGTTCCCAGTCAGTCCCAGTGTTCCCAGTCAGTCCCAGTGTTCCCAGTCAGTCCCAGTGTTCCCAGTCAGTCCCAGTATTCCCAGTCAGTCCCAGTGTTCCCAGTCAGTCCCAGTGTTCCCAGTCAGTCCCAGTATTCCCAGTCAGTCCCAGTGTTCCCAGTCAGTCCCAGTGTTCCCAGTCAGTCCCAGTATTCCCAGTCAGTCCCAGTGTTCCCAGTCAGTCCCAGTGTTCCCAGTCAGTCTAGCCCCAGCACTTCCCGTTTGTTCCAGTATTACCTGGCAGTTCCAGTGTTCCCAGTCTGTCCCTGTATTCCCAGTCCCTGCTCCAGCATTCACGGGTTATTGCAGTATCTCCGGTCCGTCTGACCCAGTATCCCCAGTCAGTCCCAGTAAGGGGAGCCAAATGCCATCATTCATTTGCATTCCTCTGAGGATCACATGACTTACTCAGCCAACCAGCGACTCTGGGACATTTTAGTCCCTCCCACCTGTGTTCTCCTGGCAGGTCCATTGCTACAGGCTGGATCTGGTTTCCATGACAACATGAGGGGAGGGTCTCAACCTCTCTATTTCTATGGAAGATGCAATGTATCTGGGTGTAATACAGAGTATCAGGCGGATCCTGTGCTGGTCACTCAGGATGAGGTGTATACAGTGCATCATGGATCTGTGTATAGCACACACTGCATACAGTGCATCATGGATCTGTGTATAGCACACACTGTCTGTATATAGTGCATCATGGATCTGTGTATAGCACACACTGTCTGCATACAGTGCATCATGGATCTGTGTATAGCACACACTGCATACAGTGCATCATGGATCTGTGTATAGCACACGCTGTGTCTGCATACAGTGCATCATGGATCTGTGTATAGAGCACGCTGTGTCTGCATACAGTGCATCATAATGCGCTCAGTTAAACGGTTGGCGTTCGGTTAAGGGAACCCCCAGATCGCCCCCCCCCATGCTTTCCCGGCACACACTTTGACTTTATTTGGTTCGCTTCTGTTTTGCAGATGTCATATTTCCTTCAGATCACCTCTCCGGAATCATGGACAATCAGGACGTTCAAGATTTCTGCCATTTACTTCTATCGCTTAAAGGGCCGCTCTACACAACCTTACTAAGGCTGGGGTCAGACGAACGCAGTGTGAACGTGCCTTGAGCCGCACGTTATTACGCCCGCGCAACGCAAGTGGCAAATGAACGCATTTTTGCAAGAACGCAGAACCGCTAGTACTGACGTACAGAGTGCGCTGCGTCCGCTAGCGGCGTGTGTGCGTGATTAGGAGACGTCAGACGCTGCTCATGTCCGGCCAACATCACATCCAGACGCCCAAAGTTTCCTGGTTTGGATCCATAAACATTACGGCCGAAATTGCGCATCGTATGACCGCTATCGAGTCTTCCGTAAAAAAAATGCGTTCGGACGCATCAAGACGCACTTTTTGACGGTAGACGTGAAAAATGCGTTCGTCTGACCCTAGCCTAAACAGGACAGGCTGCACGGAGTGCCCTCCCCTCCAGGCCCGTTCTGCAGATATCACTGAGTGAAGCAGAGGAGCTGCACTCAGCAGGAGGCATTGGAGCATCCCTGCCTGCCGAGTACCAACTCGGGGGGGGGGGCTGATGAGGTCAGCAGGTCTGTGTGCTGACATCATCATCTGGTCACAGAAAGCTTGCAGCAGCGAGCGTTCTAGGAGACGCCAGTCGAGAGACACACGCAGCACCAATCCATCGTTCTGCGTTACCCAAATAGGAGTATTTTCACCTAAAATGAAATAAATATCAGGGCAGGTGATGTCAGCAGTATCTGCGCGATTAATCAAGCGGATACAAGGAGGGGGGGGTTTAGTAGAGTGGCCCTTTGAGTCACATTACGGAGTTAAAAGGAGTGTGTCCACTGACATCATGAGGAGGCCACACAGGAGTTAAAGGTGTGATGGTTCCTGCTGGAGATCAAACAGACCAGGAGATTTTATGGCTGTGCCGGAAGATTGGTGGAGACCCAGAGCAGCTGCCATAAAGGCCTGCTGAGGTGAGGCGGCTTCCAGGAGTCCCTATCCCCGGCAGCCCCAGGCAAAGCAGGAGCAGATGTTCCTGGGGTATTTACAGGACGCTGGAGGGAGGGGGGGCTATGAATGTAGGAGAGCAGGTATAACCAGGCGGGTGGCTCCAGGCCAAGAAATTGTATCTGGAAAATGAGGAATTCTGGGAGATTACCGGTCAGCCCCCATGCTGTAATACAGGCCTCAGATCCTGCTATCTGCCCCATAACCGGCTTTACACGCGTGACAGTTAGGGTCGCCAGATCGGCCATGTTTTCCTGGACACACATTACTATTTCATGCAGAGGGAAAAGTGCTGCCCTGCAACATGTATAATTCATATGCTGCAGGATGGAAATCACGGCACGTCAACCGGGATTCCTTTCTTACAGTTACAAGTATTTATAAGGCACCAACAAGATCTGTAGCACGGTACAATGGGAGAGACGGAATAACAAATATACATCCAGACCAGTAGGAGAGAGGACCCTGCTTACAATGGAAGATTTCTTACCTGCAGCGTATGGCTTATACATGTTGCGGGGCGGCATTTTTCATGCACAGCCCATCAGCATGAATAAAATATATGCATCCAGGAAAACATGGCCGACCTGGCAGCTCTGTTGACCAGACACTGTGGCTTCTTTAAGCTACATTTCATTAATTCCATTTTTAAACCCCTTAAGGACCAAAAAGGTCTTGAAAGTCAATGCATTTATGATGTAACAGTTACAGTTAGAGGTTGGGTTTCAGGAAGACGGGCCATAGAATTAAAGGATGGGTTTCAGGAAGACGGGCCATAGAATTAAAGGATGGGTTTCAGGAAGACGGGCCATAGAATTAAAGGATGGGTTTCAGGAAGACGGGCCATAGAAGTAGAGGCTGGGTTTCAGGAAGACGGGCCATAGAAGTAGAGGCTGGGTTTCAGGAAGACGGGCCATAGAAGTAGAGGCTGGGTTTCAGGAAGACGGGCCATAGAAGTAGAGGCTGGGTTTCAGGAAGACGGGCCATAGAAGTAGAGGATGGGTTTCAGGAAGACGGGCCATAGAAGTAGAGGATGGGTTTCAGGAAGACAGGCCATAGAAGTAGAGGATGGGTTTCAGGAAGACGGGCCATAGAAGTAGAGGATGGGTTTAAGGAAGACGGGCCATAGAATTAAAGGATGGGTTTCAGGAAGACGGGCCATAGAATTAAAGGATGGGTTTCAGGAAGACGGGCCATAGAAGTAGAGGCTGGGTTTCAGTAAGACGGGCCATAGAAGTAGAGGCTGGGTTTCAGTAAGACGGGCCATAGAATTAAAGGATGGGTTTCAGGAAGACGGGCCATAGAAGTAGAGGCTGGGTTTCAGGAAGACGGGCCATAGAAGTAGAGGTTGGGTTTAAGGAAGACGGGCCATAGAAGTAGAGGATGGGTTTCAGGATGACGGGCCATAGAAGTAGAGGATGGGTTTCAGGATGACGGGCCATAGAAGTAGAGGTTGGGTTTAAGGAAGACGGACCATAGAAGTAGAGGCTGGGTTTCAGTAAGACGGGCCATAGAAGTAGAGGATGGGTTTCAGGAAGGCGGGCCATAGAATTAAAGGATGGGTTTCAGGAAGACGGGCCATAGAATTAAAGGATGGGTTTCAGGAAGACGGGCCATAGAAGTAGAGGCTGGGTTTCAGGAAGACGGGCCATAGAAGTAGAGGTTGGGTTTAAGGAAGACGGGCCATAGAAGTAGAGGATGGGTTTCAGGATGACGGGCCATAGAAGTAGAGGATGGGTTTCAGGATGACGGGCCATAGAAGTAGAGGTTGGGTTTAAGGAAGACGGACCATAGAAGTAGAGGCTGGGTTTCAGTAAGACGGGCCATAGAAGTAGAGGATGGGTTTCAGGAAGACGGGCCATAGAAGTAGAGGATGGGTTTCAGGAAGACGGGCCATAGAATTAAAGGATGGGTTTCAGGAAGACGGGCCATAGAAGTAGAGGTTGGGTTTAAGGAAGACGGACCATAGAAGTAGAGGCTGGGTTTCAGGAAGACGGGCCATAGAAGTAGAGGTTGGGTTTAAGGAAGACAGGCCATAGAATTAAAGGATGGTTTCAGGAAGACGGGCCATAGAATTAAAGGATGGGTTTAAGAAGACGGGCCATAGAAGTAGAGGATGGGTTTAAGGAAGACGGGCCATAGAATTAAAGGATGGGTTTCAGGAAGACGGGCCATAGAAGTAGAGGATGGGTTTCAGGAAGACGGGCCATAGAAGTAGAGGATGGGTTTCAGGAAGACGGGCCATAGAAGTAGAGGCTGGGTTTCAGTAAGACGGGCCATAGAATTAAAGGATGGGTTTCAGGAAGACGGGCCATAGAAGTAGAGGCTGGGTTTCAGGAAGACGGGCCATAGAAGTAGAGGTTGGGTTTAAGGAAGACGGGCCATAGAAGTAGAGGATGGGTTTCAGGATGACGGGCCATAGAAGTAGAGGATGGGTTTCAGGATGACGGGCCATAGAAGTAGAGGTTGGGTTTAAGGAAGACGGACCATAGAAGTAGAGGCTGGGTTTCAGTAAGACGGGCCATAGAAGTAGAGGATGGGTTTCAGGAAGGCGGGCCATAGAATTAAAGGATGGGTTTCAGGAAGACGGGCCATAGAATTAAAGGATGGGTTTCAGGAAGACGGGCCATAGAAGTAGAGGCTGGGTTTCAGGAAGACGGGCCATAGAAGTAGAGGTTGGGTTTAAGGAAGACGGGCCATAGAAGTAGAGGATGGGTTTCAGGATGACGGGCCATAGAAGTAGAGGATGGGTTTCAGGATGACGGGCCATAGAAGTAGAGGTTGGGTTTAAGGAAGACGGACCATAGAAGTAGAGGCTGGGTTTCAGTAAGACGGGCCATAGAAGTAGAGGATGGGTTTCAGGAAGACGGGCCATAGAAGTAGAGGATGGGTTTCAGGAAGACGGGCCATAGAATTAAAGGATGGGTTTCAGGAAGACGGGCCATAGAAGTAGAGGTTGGTTTAAGGAAGACGGACCATAGAAGTAGAGGCTGGGTTTCAGGAAGACGGGCCATAGAAGTAGAGGTTGGGTTTAAGGAAGACAGGCCATAGAATTAAAGGATGGGTTTCAGGAAGACGGGCCATAGAAGTAGAGGATGGGTTTCAGGAAGACGGGCCATAGAATTAAAGGATGGGTTTCAGGAAGACGGGCCATAGAAGTAGAGGCTGGGTTTAAGAAGACGGGCCATAGAATTAAAGGATGGGTTTCAGGAAGACGGGCCATAGAAGTAGAGGATGGGTTTCAGGAAGACGGACCATAGAAGTAGAGGCTGGGTTTCAGGAAGACGGGCAATAGAATTAAAGGATGGGTTTCAGGAAGACGGGCCATAGAATTAAAGGATGGGTTTCAGGAAGACGGGCCATAGAATTAAAGGATGGGTTTCAGGAAGACGGGCCATAGAAGTAGAGGATGGGTTTCAGGAAGACGGGCCATAGAATTAAAGGATGGGTTTCAGGAAGACGGGCCATAGAAGTAGAGGATGGGTTTCAGGAAGACGGGCCATAGAATTAAAGGATGGGTTTCAGGAAGACGGGCCATAGAAGTAGAGGCTGGGTTTAAGAAGACGGGCCATAGAAGTAAAGGATGGGTTTCAGGAAGACATATCTTAGGGCAGGCGTCTGACCTCTCTACGCGCTCTGTCAATACATTTTGATTTACATTGTATCAGGCATTGTGACGCGCACACGATTAACTCGGCAATAATCATCTTTTCACTGTTAATTAGGTATTAGAAGGGATCTCGTTAAGAGCCGCCCAACAGGGACATAACGGACGCACAGATTTATGGAGATCGTGCAACTGAACGAACTAGATGTCGTAAAAGCAAATTGATGGTGGATGAGGCAAGAGGACGGGCGACCAGGTGTCAGGAATAAAATGTTACAGCACAGAGAGGGACTGAATAAAATATATATATATTAATCTGGAAAACGTTTAATTTATGAAACATGTTAAAGTGTATACAGCAGGAAGAGGTAACGCACATATCCTGCCATACAGAGTATCCTATATAAAGTGTATATAGCAGGAAGAGGTAACGCACATATCCTGCCATACATACAGTGTATCCTATATAAAGTGTATACAGCAGGAAGAGGTAACGCACATATCCTGCCATACAGAGTATCCTATATAAAGTGTATACAGCAGGAAGAGGTAACGCACATATCCTGCCATACAGTGTATCCTATATAAAGTGTATACAGCAGGAAGAGGAAACGCACATATCCTGCCATACAGTGTATCCTATATAAAGTGTATATAGCAGGAAGAGGTAACGCACATATCCTGCCATACATACAGTGTATCCTATATAAAGTGTATACAGCAGGAAGAGGTAACGCACATATCCTGCCATACAGTGTATCCTATATAAAGTGTATATAGCAGGAAGAGGTAACGCACGTATCCTGCCATACAGTGTATCCTATATAAAGTGTATACAGCAGGAAGAGGTAACGCACGTATCCTGCCATACAGTGTATCCTATATAAAGTGTATACAGCAGGAAGAGGAAACGCACATATCCTGCCATACAGTGTATCCTATATAAAGTGTATATAGCAGGAAGAGGTAACGCACATATCCTGCCATACATACAGTGTATCCTATATAAAGTGTATACAGCAGGAAGAGGTAACGCACATATCCTGCCATACAGTGTATCCTATATAAAGTGTATATAGCAGGAAGAGGTAACGCACGTATCCTGCCATACATACAGTGTATCCTATATAAAGTGTATACAGCAGGAAGAGGAAACGCACATATCCTGCCATACAGTGTATCCTATATAAAGTGTATATAGCAGGAAGAGGTAACGCACGTATCCTGCCATACATACAGTGTATCCTATATAAAGTGTATACAGCAGGAAAAGGTAAAACACATATCCTGCCATACATACAATGTATCCTATATAAAGTGTATACAGCAGGAAGAGGTAACGCACATATCCTGCCATAGAGTATCCTATATAAAGTGTATACAGCAGGATGAGGTAACGCACGTATCCTGCCATAACAGAGTATCCTATATATAAAAGTGTATACAGCAGGATGAGGTAACGCACGTATCCTGCCATACAGAGTATCCTATATAAAGTGTATACAGCAGGAAGAGGTAACGCACGTATCCTGCCATACAGAGTATCCTATATAAAGTGTATACAGCAGGATGAGGTAACGCACGTATCCTGCCATACAGAGTATCCTATATAAAGTGTATACAGCAGGAAGAGGTAACGCACGTATCCTGCCATACAGAGTATCCTATATAAAGTGTATACAGCAGGAAGAGGCAACGCACATATCCTGCCATACAGAGTATCCTATATAAAGTGTATACAGCAGGAAGAGGTAACGCACATATCCTGCCATACAATGTATCCTATATAAAGTGTATATAGCAGGAAGAGGTAACGCACATATCCTGCCATACAGTGTATCCTATATAAAGTGTATACAGCAGGATGAGGTAACGCACGTATCCTGCCATACAGAGTATCCTATATAAAGTGTATATAGCAGGATGAGGTAACGCACGTATCCTGCCATACAGAGTATCCTATATAAAGTGCATACAGCAGGAAGAGGTAACGCACATATCCTGCCATACAGAGTATCCTATATAAAGTGTATACAGCAGGAAGAGGTAACGCACATATCCTGCCATACAATGTATCCTATATAAAGTGTATATAGCAGGAAGAGGTAACGCACATATCCTGCCATACAATGTATCCTATATAAAGTGTATACAGCAGGAAGAGGTAACGCACATATCCTGCCATACATACAGTGTATCCTATATAAAGCGTATACAGCAGGAAGAGGTAACGCACGTATCCTGCCATACAGAGTATCCTATATAAAGTGTATACAGCAGGAAGAGGTAACGCACATATCCTGCCATACAGAGTATCCTATATAAAGTGTATATAGCAGGAAGAGGTAACGCACATATCCTGCCATACAATGTATCCTATATAAAGTGTATATAGCAGGAAGAGGTAACGCACATATCCTGCCATACAATGTATCCTATATAAAGTGTATACAGCAGGAAGAGGTAACGCACATATCCTGCCATACATACAGTGTATCCTATATAAAGCGTATACAGCAGGAAGAGGTAACGCACGTATCCTGCCATACAGAGTATCCTATATAAAGTGTATACAGCAGGAAGAGGTAACGCACATATCCTGCCATACAGAGTATCCTATATAAAGTGTATATAGCAGGAAGAGGTAACGCACATATCCTGCCATACAATGTATCCTATATAAAGTGTATATAGCAGGAAGAGGTAACGCACATATCCTGCCATACATACAGTGTATTCTATATAAAGTGTATATAGCAGGATGAGGTAACGCACATATCCTGCCATACAGAGTATCCTATATAAAGTGTATATAGCAGGATGAGGTAACGCACATATCCTGCCATACATACAGAGTATCCTATATAAAGTGTATATAGCAGGAAGAGGTAACGCACATATCCTGCCATACATACAGTGTATCCTATATAAAGTGTATATAGCAGGATGAGGTAACGCACGTATCCTGCCATACAGAGTATCCTATATAAAGTGTATATAGCAGGATGAGGTAACGCACGTATCCTGCCAGGTGACCATAAGGGATAGTAAGAAATAATTAGGGATTACACGACTAACGAGAGACTAGAAATAGATCTCTATTAGCGAGGTAATTCCATAATGAATCACGTGGTTTCTGGCAAAGATATTGATTTAATTCCAGAAATCACATTACTCTCCAGGCAACCGCTTCATCGTGCATTTTAACAACACGAATATATTACAGCGTCAGAAGAATTAGTAGAACGATGAAAACAGAAAGAGTTTTATTAATATAGGAGTCCAAAAGTGAGGAATCGATGTGTATGAGCGTATCACAGAGCTCCACAGCAATAAAACTCATAGTAATGTGCGGTGTGTATGAGCATATCATAGAACTCCACAGCAATAAAGCTCACAGTAATGTGCGGTGTGTATGAGTGTATCATAGAGCTCCACGGCAATAAAACTCACAGCAATGTTCAGTGTGTATGAGCGTAGCACAGAGCTCCACAGCAATAAAACTCACAGTAATGTGCGGTGTGTATGAGCATATCATAGAACTCCACAGCAATAAAGCTCACAGTAATGTGCGGTGTTTATGAGCGTATCACAGAGCTCCACAGCAACTGGATTTACATAACGGATGAATGGAGGTGCTGGTGGGAAGGTAGAGCAGATGGAGTGGGGGTAGTGAGAGAAAAGAG
Organism: Leptobrachium leishanense; assembly: GCA_009667805.1. NCBI lineage: Eukaryota > Metazoa > Chordata > Amphibia > Anura > Megophryidae > Leptobrachium > Leptobrachium leishanense. Next base: position 80,511,676 of record CM019073.1, on the reverse strand, counting down.
GTTATGGGTAAAATTCAGGACTTAAATGGGGGGGGGGGGTTGTGTTTAGATGGGGTGAGGGCAGGTGGATTGGGAAGCTGTGTGAGAGGGGGTGCAGGGGAATTCTGTAATTGGGGAGAACGTGAGATGGACGGGATGCTGGGGCTGTGGCGGTGCACGATGGATGGGGTGCCAGGGAGTGCAGGTGGAGTGTGGGTCTGGTAAAGGAGGGGGAGTGCAGGAAGGGGAGGGAGGCTGAGGAATTACAGGAGGAGGAGGAGGGGAGATGTTGTCACTGGGAAAGCTGAATCCAGGGAGTAGGAAGGAGCAGTTGAGAGCTGTAGATACAGAGTGAGGTTCCCACCTGCCGTCAGCATCCTCCATCCACCCAAACCATGCAGCCAGAGGAAAAGGAGCCTCCGCCGAAACCGGCCGCTAATGAGAACACCAGCCTGGTGCAGGGACAGGGGGACCAGAAGGTAAGGACCAACTGTGTGTGTCATCCAAATGGCAGATACAGAGCATCCTGCCAGAGCCTGGCACAATGTATCACCCTGCACTGGCACACTGTATCACCTAATGGCAGATACATTGTAACCCAAAGCCAGACACACTGTATCACCCGACTGCTACCACCAGGATATCTGGATACATAGAGACGTCACACCCAATGTCACTCTGCCCTATTGAGGCCATGCCCAGCAATGTCACATAGTGTGATAACCACACACAGCATGAATTGAGGGTCTCACAACCACAAGCTTGGCACTACATATTGTCACAATGCTGCCCCTTATAATGCCATCCTCAGCATCAGTCAGGCTGCCCCTTATAATGCCATCCCCTGCATCACAGTCACGCTGCCCCTTATAATGCCATCCCCTGCATCACAGTCACGCTGCCCCTTATAATGCCATCCTCAGCATCAGTCAGGCTGCCCCTTATAATGCCATCCCCAGCATCACAGTCACACTGCCCCCTTATAATGTCATCCCCAGCATCAGTCACGCTGCCCCTTATGCCATCCCCTGCATCACACAGTCAGGCTGCCCCTTATAATGCCATCCCCAGCATCACAGTCACACTGCCCCCTTATAATGTCATCCCCAGCATCAGTCACGCTGCACCTTATGCCATCCCCAGCATCAGTCAAGCTGCCCCTTATAATGCCATCCCCAGCATCAGTCACGCTGCCCCTTATAATGCCATCCCCAGCATCAGTCAAGCTGCCCCTTATGCCATCCCCAGCATCAGTCACGATGCCCCTTATAATGCCATCCCCAGCATCAGTCACGCTGCCCCTTATAATGCCATCCCCATCAGTCAAGCTGCCCCTTATAATGCCACCCCCAGCACCAGTCACGCTGCCCCTTATGCCATCCCCAGCATCAGTCACGATGCCCCCTTATAATGCCATCCCCAGCATCAGTCACGCTGCCCCTTATGCCATCCCCAGCATCAGTCACGATGCCCCTTATAATGTCATCCCCAGCATCAGTCACGCTGCACCTTATGCCATCCCCAGCATCAGTCAAGCTGCCCCTTATAATGCCATCCCCAGCATCAGTCACGCTGCCCCTTATAATGCCATCCCCAGCATCAGTCACGCTGCCCTTATGCCATCCCCAGCATCACAGCCACACTGCCCCTTATGCCATCCCCAGCATCACAGTCACGCTGCCCCTTATAATGCCATCCCCTGCATCAGTCACGCTGCCCCTTATAATGCCATCCCCTGCATCAGTCACGCTGCCCCTTATAATGCCATCCCCAGCATCAGTCACGCTGCCCCTTATAATGCCATTCCCAGCATCACAGCCACGCTGCCCCTTATAATGCCATCCCCAGCATCACAGCCACGCTGCCCCTTATAATGCCATCCCCAGCATCACAGCCACGCTGCCCCTTATAATGCCATCCCCAGCATCAGTCACGCTGCCCCTTATGCCATTCCCAGCATCACAGCCACGCTGCCCCTTATAATGCCATCCCAGCATCACAGCCACGCTGCCCCTTATAATGCCATCCCAGCATCACAGCCACGCTGCCCCTTATAATGCCATCCCCAGCATCAGTCACGCTGCCCCTTATAATGCCATCCCCTGCATCACAGTCACGCTGCCCCTTATGCCATTCCCAGCATCAGTCACGCTGCCCCTTATAATGCCATCCCCAGCATCAGTCACGCTGCCCCTTATGCCATCCCCAGCATCAGTCACGCTGCCCCTTATAATGCCATCCCCAGCATCACAGTCACGCTGCCCCTTATAATGCCATTCCTAGCATCACAGACACGCTGCCCCTTATAATGCCATCCCCTGCATCACACAGCCACGCTGCCCCTTATGCCATCCCCTGCATCACACAGTCACGCTGCCCCTTATAATGCCATCCCCTGCATCACACAGTCACGCTGCCCCTTATAATGCCATCCCCAGCATCAGTCACGGTGCCCCTTATAATGCCATCCCCTGCATCACAGTCACGCTGCCCCTTATAATGCCATTCCCAGCATCACAGACACGCTGCCCCTTATAATGCCATCCCCTGCATCACACAGCCACGCTGCCCCTTATGCCATCCCCTGCATCACACAGTCACGCTCCCCTTATAATGCCATCCCCTGCATCACACAGTCACGCTGCCCCTTATAATGCCATCCCCTGCATCACAGTCACGCTGCCCCTTATAATGCCATCCCCTGCATCACTCTGTGACCCTGGAGTTACTCGGCCTCTTTTAATGTTGCTCTTTCTTCATCCTTGCGTTGCATTTGCCCTCTTGAATTAGGTCACGCCGTCCCATCAAAAGTCACAACCACCACGTATCACATCGTTCTTCTAAAATCATATTGCCCCCCCATCACTCAATCCCCTATAGTGTCACTGCCCGCTGTCCTATCACACCCATCACCACCTCAGTGCCACGCCAGAAATAGTAATGGCAAACTGACTCTTCTACGGAGATTATTCACTAAATGTTATCTTCATTTATTTAGCGCCAACAGTGTCTGCAGCGCTTTACATCAACCAATAGGGAGTAAGAGAAAATTACAAACATAGGAACCAGACACAAGCTTTAATACGGCCGCAAAGACGATCTTGTAATCTAGAGGAGTTGGAGTGAGCGTAAAGCTGGTGTGCAGAGGGTAAAGCCGGTGTGCAGAGGGTAAAGCCGGTGTGCAGAGGGTAAAGCCGGTGTGCAGAGGGTAAAGCCGGTGTGCAGAGGGTAAAGCCGGTGGGAAAAGCTGGTGTGCAGAGGGAAAAGCTGGTGTGCAGAGGGTAAAGCTGGTGTGCAGAGGGAAAAGCTGGTGTGCAGAGGGAAAAGCTGGTGGGAAAAGCTGGTGTGCAGAGGGTAAAGCTGGTGTGCAGAGGGTAAAGCTGGTGTGCAGAGGGTAAAGCTGGTGTGCAGAGGGTAAAGCTGGTGGGAAAAGCTGGTGTGCAGAGGGTAAAGCTGGTGGGAAAAGCTGGTGTGCAGAGGGTAAAGCTGATGTGCAGAGGGTAAAGCCGGTGTGCAGAGGGTAAAGCTGGTGTGCAGAGGGTAAAGCTGGTGTGCAGAGGGTAAAGCTGGTGTGCAGAGGGTAAAGCTGGTGGGAAAAGCTGGTGTGCAGAGGGAAAAGCTGGTGGGAAAAGCTGGTGTGCAGAGGGAAAAGCTGGTGTGCAGAGGGAAAAGCTGGTGGGAAAAGCTGGTGTGCAGAGGGAAAAGCTGGTGTGCAGAGGGTAAAGCTGGTGTGCAGAGGGAAAAGCTGATGTGCAGAGGGTAAAGCTGGTGTGCAGAGGGAAAAGCTGGTGTGCAGAGGGAAAAGCTGGTGTGCAGAGGGTAAAGCTGGTGTGCAGAGGGTAAAGCTGGTGTGCAGAGGGTAAAGCTGGTGTGCAGAGGGAAAAGCTGGTGTGCAGAGGGAAAAGCTGGTGTGCAGAGGGAAAAGCTGGTGTGCAGAGGGTAAAGCTGGTGTGCAGTGGGAAAAGTTGGCGTGAAGGGCGTAAAGGTGGCGTGAAGAGCGTAAAGGTGGCGTGAAGAGCGTAAAGGTGGCGTGAAGAGCGTAAAGGTGGCGTGAAGAGCGTAAAGGTGGCGTGAAGAGCGTAAAGGTGGCGTGAAGAGCGTAAAGGTGGCGTGAAGAGCGTAAAGGTGGCGTGAAGAGCGTAGGTCACAATCTGAGATTTTGTTCTGTATTGCACCTGGTGTCTGTTTAACAAATGCCCGGATGTATTAGTTTCGGCACAGATCCGGCTAGCTTGTCCTGTCAGCAATCCAGAAAACCATGGCTAGGTTCCCAATCTGGCAAAAAATAAAATTAAAAAAAAATAGTTATATATAATCCGTAGGTTCATATAAAAATGAAGAAAATTGGCACAAAATTTCCAACCATAAAAAACACATTATACAGAGATTGGGGGATGGAGCTCAGCACTAGATGCCTTTAATAAACATTTCTCTGTTCAAGAATACTCAAGATCCCATTTAACCCTTTCACTACCGAAGTCGAGTTAAAGCGATTTTGCATTCTAATACATTGAAAGGTATTCATTACCATATTATATGCATAGCTTTTTAAGGCAGAATTACTGCACCCCTGAGAAACAAAATTCACTGTCTTAGCCCTCTCCTGTCACCCAGTGAGAGATAAAACAAGCTGTAAATATAAGCCCCCACCCTCACTGTAACAAAAAGCTCAACAAACTTTAGTGCAGCATTCCAGCAGCCAGGGATTTGGCAGAATACAGGGAGAGGTGTGGGGTCAGTCGCTGCTGTACCGGGATAAGATTCAGGGGGTTACAATGAGTGTAAATCCCTGTACAGTACAGATACAAGGTGTTACTGTAATTGCCATACACAGGCATTATGCAGCACATACAGATACAAGGTGTTGCTGTAATTACCATACACAGGCATTATGCGGCACATACAGATACAAGGTGTTGCTGTAATTACCATACACAGGCATTATGCGGCACATACAGATACAAGGTGTTGCTGTAATTGCCACACACAGCCATTATGCAGCACATACAGATACAAGGTGTTGCTGTAATTGCCATACACAGACATTATGCGGCACATACAGATACAAGGTGTTGCTGTAATTGCCACACACAGACATTATGCGGCACATACAGATACAAGGTGTTGCTGTAATTGCCACACACAGACATTATGCGGCACATACAGATACAAGGTGTTGCTGTAATTGCCACACACAGGCATTATGCGGCACATACAGATACAAGGTGTTGCTGTAATTGCCATACACGGACATTATGCAGCACATACAGATACAAGGTGTTACTGTAATTGCCATACACAGGCATTATGCGGCACATACAGATACAAGGTGTTACTGTAATTGCCATACACAGGCATTATGCAGCACATACAGATAGAAGGTGTTGCTGTAATTACCATACACAGGCATTATGCAGCACATACAGATACAAGGTGTTGCTGTAATTGCCATACACAGGCATTATGCAGCACATACAGATACAAGGTGTTACTGTAATTGCCATACACAGGCATTATGCAGCACATACAGATACAAGGTGTTGCTGTAATTGCCATACACAGGCATTATGCGGCACATACAGATACAAGGTGTTGCTGTAATTGCCATACACTGACATTATGCAGCACATACAGATACAAGGTGTTGCTGTAATTGCCATACACGGACATTATGCAGCACATACAGATACAAGGTGTTACTGTAATTGCCATACACAGGCATTATGCGGCACATACAGATAGAAGGTGTTGCTGTAATTACCATACACAGGCATTATGCAGCACATACAGATACAAGGTGTTGCTGTAATTGCCACACACAGGCATTATGCAGCACATACAGATACAAGGTGTTGCTGTAATTGCCATACACATGCATTATGTAGCGCATACAGATACAAGGTGTTGCTGTAATTACCATACACAGGCATTATGCAGCACATACAGATACAAGGTGTTGCTGTAATTGCCATACACAGGCATTATGCGGCACATACAGATACAAGGTGTTGCTGTAATTGCCATACACGGACATTATGCAGCACATACAGATACAAGGTGTTACTGTAATTGCCATACACAGGCATTATGCGGCACATACAGATAGAAGGTGTTGCTGTAATTACCATACACAGGCATTATGCAGCACATACAGATACAAGGTGTTGCTGTAATTGCCATACACAGGCATTATGCGGCACATACAGATACAAGGTGTTGCTGTAATTGCCATACACGGACATTATGCAGCACATACAGATACAAGGTGTTACTGTAATTGCCATACACAGGCATTATGCGGCACATACAGATAGAGGTGTTGCTGTAATTGCCATACACAGGCATTATGCGGCACATACAGATACAAGGTGTTACTGTAATTGCCATAGACAGGCATTATGCAGCACATACAGATACAAGGTGTTGCTGTAATTGCCATACACAGGCATTATGCAGCACACACAGATACAAGGTGTTGCTGTAATTGCCATACACAGGCATTATACAGCACATACAGATGTTGCATTGCTAATAATCTCATTCTGATCACTACAAATCCCCATAAGCAGGAGATCTCACCATTTTATTATCTGTCTGCAGCACATTTACTGCATCTGCCTGTATGCTGATAATGAAGACCCCATGTGACATTGTGCCAGATAAGAGACAAGGTCTGGAGTTTAAAATCTTTCATTCCAGCAAGATTTCTGTCAAGGATAAACCAATACATGAAAATATAGATTTGCTCATTTGTAATTTTATTTAAAAAATTTTGAGAACAATTATTTTTGTGCAAAATGTCTATTTTAGGCTGGGGTCAGACCAGCGCACTTTTAACGTGCGTTCTGGCGCACATAATTACGGCCGCACTAGCAGCAGATGACGGGCAATGACGGCCAATATACGATGTACGGCCGCACAAAAGTCCGGCCGCGCAACGCAAGTGGAATTTGAACGCATTTTTCTGAGAACGCTGAACCGCTAGTACTGACGTACTGAGTGCGCAGCTGCGGCATAGCGGCGTGTTTGCGTGATTAGGAGATGTCAGACACTGCTAATGTCCGGCCAACATAACGTCCAGACGCAAAAAGAGTTTTATTGACGATCCGTACAAAATCACGCCCGAAAATGCGCGTCGTCTGACCGTTTTTGCGCATTCCGTGAAAAAATACGTCAATGCGTTCGGACGCACTTTTTCACGTTCGCGGGGAAAAATGCTTTCGTCTGACCCCTAGCCTTACTCTATATTTAATTGTTAAACTTCACGTCCTACGTATGGAAATAAATTCTAGATTACGTCTCCCAACCAAAAGCACTCGGTAGTGAAGGGGTTAATTCCATATGAGGAAACCCACATATAAATGAGGTGAAAGGTTGAAGAATCGGTTCTATCCAGGCTGTGAGAAATCAAAGCACTCTCACAGCTGGAGCGCATGCTGTATAAACCGAGCGCTCGCCCTGCGCCTTGTACGATCCAGCGGTGTACGATGTATACGTTTTATCAGGTTTCGTTTAACAATACTAAAGCAACGTATAATTGTCCGTCAAGAAGCGCAATAACAGAAGAAACCTCGGGTGGTGAAGCAGATCCGAAATAGGGACTGTCACCTGATATCAAGGCCAAGTGACTGGTATGCATTACAGAATGTGTAAGAAAAGGAAGAAATTGCTAATTTGTGTCTGCTTTTGAAGGGAGCAGCTGTGGGTGTATGAGATATAATGTACACGAGCCCCATGAGATGATTATTATCTAGATGCAGGAAATGATGAGGATATAACGATGCTGCGTTTGCGTCACCATTTATTGCGGTTTGGAGTAGGCGATATCTCGCCATCTCCATTAAACCTCGGATACTGTATCTGTTCCCTTCATTACCAGCTTCTGCCGCTCATATTATTTCCCATAAGTGGACGTAAACGCAGGAGGCTCCGGGTCGGGGTCAGCAGAGATTGTGTCTGACCTTGAAAAAGTCACAATATTACCCGACAGTAACGGACACATGGGATGATGCCTTCAAGGGTGTAGTAACCTAATGGGGGGGATAGAGGGGTCAGATCCCTATAGGAAATTATATGGGGGGGGGGAAATGGGACAGACACCCCCCCCCCCCCGTATGTTAAGGCTCAGCAAAGCCAGGCTGCTTTGATGATACATTTGTGGTAAGTGTGTGTAATAAAACTCAAAGAGCAACAGGAGACGCAGCAGAAAAGCCATTATTTAATTAGGTTTGTGATTTTCTGTGTATGTCTGTGCTGCAGCATGGATACTTTATAATAAATGCTTAATATTTTAAAGGACACAATAAACACACGCTATGTACTATAAAGGGCGTGATACAGTGTATAAAATACTATGCTATAAAGGGCGTGATACAGTGTATAAAAAACGCTGCTATAAAGGGCGTGATACAGTGTATAAAAAACGCTGCTATAAAGGGCGTGATACAGTGTATAAAAAACGCTGCTATAAAGGGCGTGATACAGTGTATAAAATACTATGCTATAAAGGGCGTGATACAGTGTATAAAATACTATACTATAAAGGGCGTGATACAGTGTATAAAATACTATACTATAAAGGGCGTGATACAGTGTATAAAATACTATAAAGGGCGTGATACAGTGTATAACAAAAGCTGCAATAAAGGGCGTGATACAGTGTATAACAAAAGCTGCAATAAAGGGCGTGATACAGTGTATAAAAAAACCGCTGCTATAAAGGGTGTGATACAGTGTATAAAAACCGCTGCTATAAAGGGGGCGTGGCTAGCGGCGGACGGGAGCAGACGCATGTTAGAGGAGCTCCGCTGTTTACCCTATACCGGGTCACAATTACAGTGTCTGAACCGTCCGATTTTGATCTGCTGAGGGCCCCCAGGACGAGTGGACTGTGTGGTGCTCACGGCGCCGCTGATTTCCGAGCGTTTTATCGCCCCCCATCTGACTTCCTGGACCTTCGGGCCTGGTGCGGCCTAGTTGCGGCGGCCATCTTGTGGAGCCTGGGGTGTTTCCTGGAGGCCATATCGGACCTGATTCCTGGCTGGAGAGACTTTACTGTCGACTGAGCATGGGGAAGAAGTTGAAAACACTTCCACAGCGCAGGTTGGTGGACACCAGACAGGCGGACATTAGAGATTCACTGAATTATAGACGCTCTGCAACAGTTATACCCCCCTCTTCCCTCCTGCCCATGGGGTATGACTCCTCTGAGGAGGAAGACTGCTCCTGGCACAACGGACGGGGGCCCGATTGGCCCGCCGAGACGTCCCGGGACAAGAATCCAATGACTATGAGTGCCGCTGCACGCAAGAGAGCGCAGAAAAAGAGGAAAAAGGCCTTGGCAGCGGAGTTACCTGAGGCCACGGCTACGGAGCCCTCCGCAGGTGGCTCAGAGGCTGATACGCTAATGTCGGATGCAGAGGACCTGACACGACGGACGGACGGCCCGCAACAAGAGGGAGCCCTACAACCGCAGATGTCGGAAACCCCAGGGGAGACTGGCTCTCTATTGGGTGCAGCAACGCCTCCAAGCTCTGCCGGGACCCCTGCGGCTGCCCCAGATGACATGCGCCCCACTACGATGCAGGACTATAGAAACTTCATAGCGGAGATCAAATCAATATGGCTGACCGAATTATCTAACGTGCGCTCTGAGGTAAAGGAGGTGCGCTCACAGATGGTGGCGGTTCAGGCTCAGACTGTGGAGTTGGCAGAAGAACAGACGGTATTGTCGGCACAGGTGACTGCTCTCAGGTCTCAGGTGGAGGTTTTGACACGCTCAGTGGAGGCTCTGGAGTCCCGGCACCGTCGGCGCAATGTCCGTGTCCGGGGAGTTCCCGAGTCGGTTACTCCAGCGGACTTACTCTCGTACACTAATAGTCTGGCACGCCAGGTTTTGGAGGATCCGCCTGACACCCGGAGGTGTTTAGCACGGTTTACCGCATTCGCAAGGCTGCTGAGGCCCCACGGGATGCCCCGAGAGATGTGATCGCGGTCACAGCAGATGTGGCAGCCAAAACACGGATCATGACAGCGCCGGGGGCGCGAGCTGATGTCCTATTCGATGGAGTAACCCTGAAATTATTTCACGACCTGCCCTTCGCAACGCTGATGGCGCGCCGCAGATATCGCGAGGTGACAACTTTCCTCAGGCATAAAGGGGTCCGGTACCGCTGGGGTCCAGCCGGCTCATTAGTGGTTACCCATAACAAAATGTCGTATGTAATCTCGGACCCGGCCGAGGCCTGGCCTGTTTTACTGGGGGCAGGTTTTGCGCTGGATGGAGCGCTCGTCTCCCCGGGCTGAGAACTTAGGTGATGGGAATCTCTGACTTGTTTGCACAACACCTTTACGAGAAGCCGCCTCTTTTTCAATGCGTTCTTTTTAGTTCATGGTTTTGCATTTTGACTCACGTCTCGTTGCTTATCTGATGTCTTTTGCTGCTCGGTAGTTATATAAAGACCTCCTCTCTTTCTCTGTTGTTTTTAATTTTTATTTTTATATAGTTTGAGGAGCTATTTAGATGGATTCGGGGATTGTGTTGTGAGCCCCTTTGATAACCCCCCCCCCTCCCTCATTGCCTGTATTGCTGTATGGGATTTTGGAAGTGTCTTATGCTCCCTTTTCCCTTTAGGTTTCAGGCCTTTTCTCCCCCCCCTTATGATGGCATTGCCTTTGGCGCCTGCAGATGTTTCAATACGTCTCTTTATTTATTTTTTATTTCTTATCTATATAATGCTTTACGACAGTTGATATCACAGCCCTGTGTGGCTGCTTTCTTGTTGGTCGACATGTGGCCCTATTTGAAATTTCTAAATAAAGAATTAAAAAAAAAAAAAAAAAAAAAACGCTGCTATAAAGGGTGTGATACAGTGTATAACAAACGCTGCTATAAAGGGCGTGATACAGTGTATAACAAATGCTACTATAAAGGGCGTGATACAGTGTATAAAATACTATGCTATAAAGGGCGTGATACAGTGTATAAAATACTATGCTATAAAGGGTGTGATACAGTGTATAACAAACGCTGCTATAAAGGGCGTGATACAGTGTATAACAAACGCTGCAATAAAGGGCGTGATACAGTGTATAAAATACTATAAAGGGTGTGATACAGTGTATAAAATACTAAAAAGGGCGTGATACAATGTATAAAAACGCTGCTATAAAGGACGTGATAGTGTATAAAATACTATAAAGGGCGTGATACAGTGTATAAAAAACGCTGCTATAAAGGGCGTGATACAGTGTATAAAAAACGCTGCTATAAAGGGCGTGATACAGTGTATAAAAAACGATGCTATAAAGGGCGTGATACAGTGTATAACAAACACTGCTATAAAGGGCGTGATACAGTGTATAACAAACACTGCTATAAAGGGCGTGATACAGTGTGTAAAAAACGCTGCTATAAAGGGCGTGATACAGTGTATAAAAAACGCTGCTATAAAGGGCGTGATACAGTGTATAAAAAACGCTGCTATAAAGGGCGTGATACAGTGTATAAAATACTATGCTATAAAGGGTGTGATACAGTGTATAAAATACTATAAAGGGCGTGATACAGTGTATAACAAAAGCTGCAATAAAGGGCGTGATACAGTGTATAAAAAAAGCTGCAATAAAGGGCGTGATACAGTGTAAAAAAACCGCTGCTATAAAGGGTGTGATACAGTGTATAAAAACCGCTGCTATAAAGGGCGTGATACAGTGTATAACAAACGCTGCTATAAAGGGCGTGATACAGTGTATAACAAACGCTACTATAAAGGGCGTGATACAGTGTATAAAAACCGCTGCTATAAAGGGCGTGATACAGTGTATAACAAACGCTGCTATAAAGGGCGTGATACAGTGTATAACAAACGCTGCTATAAAGGGCGTGATACAGTGTATAACAAACGCTGCTATAAAGGGCGTGATACAGTGTATAACAAACGCTACTATAAAGGGCGTGATACAGTGTATAAAAAACGCTGCTATAAAGGGCGTGATACAGTGTATAAAATACTATGCTATAAAGGGTGTGATACAGTGTATAACAAACGCTGCTATAAAGGGCGTGATACAGTGTATAACAAACGCTGCTATAAAGGGCGTGATACAGTGTATAACAAACGCTGCAATAAAGGGCGTGATACAGTGTATAAAATACTATAAAGGGTGTGATACAGTGTATAAAATACTAAAAAGGGCGTGATACAATGTATAAAAACGCTGCTATAAAGGACGTGATACAGTGTATAAAATACTATAAAGGGCGTGATACAGTGTATAAAAAACGCTGCTATAAAGGGCGTGATACAGTGTATAAAAAACGCTGCTATAAAGGGCGTGATACAGTGTATAAAAAACGATGCTATAAAGGGCGTGATACAGTGTATAACAAACACTGCTATAAAGGGCGTGATACAGTGTATAACAAACACTGCTATAAAGGGCGTGATACAGTGTATAAAAAACGATGCTATAAAGGGCGTGATATAGTGTATAACAAAAGCTGCAATAAAGGGCGTGATACAGTGTATAAAATACTATAAAGGGCGTGATACAGTGTATAAAAAACGCTGCTATAAAGGGCGTGATACATGTATAACAAAAGCTGCAATAAAGGGCGTGATACAGTGTATAAAATACTATAAAGGGCGTGATACAGTGTATAAAAACGCTGCTATAAAGGGCGTGATACATGTATAACAAACGCTGCTATAAAGGACGTGATACAGTGTATAAACTACTATAAAGGGCGTGATACAGTGTATAAAAAACGCTGCTATAAAGGGCGTGATATAGTGTATAACAAAAGCTGCAATAAAGGGCGTGATACAGTGTATAACAAAAGCTGCAATAAAGGGCGTGATACAGTGTATAAAAAACGCTGCTATAAAGGGCGTGATACAGTGTATAAAAAAACGCTGCTATAAAGGGCGTGATACAGTGTATAAAAAAACGCTGCTATAAAGGGTGTGATACAGTGTATAAAAACCGCTGCTATAAAGGGCGTGATACAGTGTATAACAAACACTGCTATAAAGGGCGTGATACAGTGTATAACAAACGCTGCTATAAAGGGCGTGATACAGTGTATAACAAACGCTGCTATAAAGGGCGTGATACAGTGTATAAAATACTATAAAGGGCGTGATACAGTGTATAACAAAAGCTGCAATAAAGGGCGTGATACAGTGTATAACAAAAGCTGCAATAAAGGGCGTGATACAGTGTATAACGAACGCTGCTATAAAGGGCGTGATACAGTGTATAAAAAAACCGCTGCTATAAAGGGTGTGATACAGTGTATAAAAACCGCTGCTATAAAGGGCGTGATACAGTGTATAAAAAAACCGCTGCTATAAAGGGTGTGATACAGTGTATAAAAACCGCTGCTATAAAGGGCGTGATACAGTGTATAAAAAACGCTGCTATAAAGGGCGTGATACAGTGTATAAAAAAACACTGCTATAAAGGGCGTGATACAGTGTATAAAATACTATAAAGGGCGTGATACAGTGTATAACAAACGCTGCTATAAAGGGCGTGATATAGTGTAATAGGAGGTGTGACTGTGTATAAGACACGTTGCAACGGAAGGGATTTAACACAGTGTAGGTAGGGTTAGATTTGCAGTGCTTTAGGCATCTTAGATTACACTATGCTTGACGCATCACCTTGGGGTTAGACTTGCAATGCTTGACATATCTAATATCAGTTTTGGGGTGACGTGCAGTGTGAAGAGACATATTACACTTTTGGGGTGACGTGCAGCGCTTGTCGAATCTTATATGATAAGAATGAACAGAAACAAATCCTGCCTGAGCCCCGCGGTAAGAAAGCAGATTGTACAGCAAATGCTTATGCCGGCTATTGATTACGGAGATGTAGTGTATGCAGCCGCCCCTCAAACACACCTTCAGAAATTTACTACATTGTATAACGCATTCTGCCGCTTTGTGCTACAATGTAACTACATGACCCACCATTGTGACATGTTACAAGAGCTAAACTGGCCGTCGCAGGAGTCTAAACGCACCCTTCACCTTTCCAGCCTGGTCTTTAAGAGCTTTTCTGGGAAGCTGCCACCCTACCTGAATAGACTGCTTCCCCCAGCAGCTCCCTCATCCTATAACCTCCGATCCAGGACCTGCACCTTACTTGCAATACCACAATACAAAATGACAGCGGCTCGGTCCTGATTTTCCTACAGAGCACCACAATTATGGAATAACCTCCAAGACACCATCAAATCTTCGCCCAGTCTTAAGTAACTCAAGAGCTCCTTACTAGCATACCTCAATACAGAATGCACCTGTAAACATGTAACATAGTGACTATATACAGAATGCACCTGTAAACATGTAACATAGTGACTATATACAGAATGCACCTGTAAACATGTAACAGTGACTATATACAGAATGCACCTGTAAACATGTAACAGTGACTATATACAGAATGCACCTGTAAACATGTAACATAGTGACTATATACAGAATGCACCTGTAATCATGTAACATAGTGACTATATACAGAATGCACCTGTAAACATGTAACAGTGACTATATACAGAATGCACCTGTAAACATGTAACAGTGACTATATACAGAATGCACCTGTAAACATGTAACAGTGACTATATACAGAATGCACCTGTAAACATGTAACATAGTGACTATATACAGAATGCACCTGTAATCATGTAACACAGTGACTATATACAGAATGTACCTGTAAACATGTAACATAGTGACTATATACAGAATGCATGTAACATAGTGACTATATACAGAATGCACCTGTAAACATGTAACATAGTGACTATATACAGAATGCACCTGTAAACATGTAACAGTGACTATATACAGAATGTACCTGTAAACATGTAACACGGTGACTATATACAGAATGCACCTGTAAACATGTAACATAGTGACTATATACAGAATGCCTGTAAACATGTAACATAGTGATTATATACAGAATGCACCTGTAAACATGTAACATAGTGACTATATACAGAATGCACCTGTAAACATGTAACATAGTGACTGTATACAGAATACACCTGTAAACATGTAACATAGTGACTATATACAGAATGCACCTGTAAACATGTAACATAGTGACTATATACAGAATGCCTGTAAACATGTAACATAGTGATTATATACAGAATGCACCTGTAAACATGTAACATAGTGACTATATACAGAATGCACCTGTAAACATGTAACACAGTGACTATATACAGAATGCGCCTGTAAACATGTGACATAGTGACTATATACAGAATGCACCTGTAACATGTAACACCGTGACTATATACAGAATGCACCTGTAAACATGTAACAGTGACTATATACAGAATGCACCTGTAAACATGTGACATAATGACTATTTCCTACATATTTATTTTCTGTTAATCTGTATATTTGTTTTGTGTTAATATCTTACATTGGATTACTTTGTATTTCTGTAACAATTCAATGTTCTTGAACCCAGGACATACTTGAAAACGAGAGAAATCTCAATGTATCCTTCCTGGTAAAATCCTTTATAAATAAATAAAATCGCCATTTAGTGGATAACCCCTGTGAGTGCCAGGTTATTCCGTCCCATTCGGTTATACCGGCCTTGATCGTGAGACTCCTCGATGGTGTTGCCGTGCCATGCATTGGCTTCCAACATGAGCAATCGACACCTCCTGAAGCAGTGGCGCTGTCCTCTTGATGCCCTTGGGAGAGAATGAAGCACTCACGCGTACCAGGAGAGTCATGAGATTAGAAATAAATAAGGATTTGAGTTTATTCCCTAGTCTAAAATAAATACTTTACGTCTCAGCTAGGGAATGTAATACAAGTTTCACATTAACACGTGGATTTTCTAGACATTAGACCTCACCGCTTCCCCAAATGACTGGCGGGTGAGAACGCAACAGTATACACATATTCACGAAAAGCCCAAGTGCGGGAATATTGCATCAATGTATCCATACAAGCTTCCGCTAGATCTCACAGATGCCATTGCGTTGGCATACGTGTACGATCGCTCAGTGGGAGGTGTGGGTACGCCGAGCAGCCAGAGCGTGCGGCGTGTGTACTACGTGCGCTCGTGATAAACAGAACCCTCCGTGTGATGGATGAAGGGTTAAACGCAGGACTGGAGATGACGGAATCCAGTGTATCGTCATACTAGATGATGTACTTGTTTCCATGGAGACCATGACGGGAGTAAAAAGATGAACAACTGCATCCTGCCTTCGGTACAGACCTGTATGCTGATTGGCTGCCGGGGAAGCAGGACACGCGTCGTGATGAAATCAATTCCATCTCCGGGGCGGCGGGAGTTAATGTCAGAAAAAAAAAAAAAAAAAAAAAACGATATCCGCCAATGTGGCGTCTTCCTAAACACAAGGGAATAAAATGTTAACCTTGGATAGAAGCTCTGAGATCCCGGGGGCCCTGTTTATTAATCCCGAAAAATAAATATATATAAAAGGTATATAGTGTATGGAAGAAAGGGGATTATTCGCTAAACTGCAAACTGTGCAGAATGTTGCACGGAGCAATTGCCTTTTTTTTTTAAGGCCAGAGCATGTGACCTGCAGAAAGCCGGGAGGTGGATAATCTAAGGCTTTCACTTAAACCAGGTAAAAGTCCCTCATCGTTTATTCACGATGGGGGGGGGGGAAATCCTACAATTGAGCTGATAACGATGAACATACAGCGATCCTGCTTTCTGATCGCTTTCTGACGTCATCGTTTAGGATTTTTGGAAGTGCGATTCAGATGTCAACTAGAAATGGCGCAACAGGGAGCATAACTCGCCTGGTGTGCAGGACTTGATTAGGGGCAACACAGACCGGAGAGCAGTATGCGAGGGGAGAGACATGTGGATGGCTGGACACTTAAAAACGTCTCCTTACTTTGAAGGGTGAGGTGCTAATAGAGCTGCCAGGTCGGCCATGTTTTCCTGGACACATTACTATTTCATGCAGAGAGGAGCACAAGTGCTGCCCTGCAACATGCATAATTCATGTGCTGCAGGAACTAACTAAAGGCAGGTCACCTGGGATTACTTTATGATTTCTTACCTGCAGTTTATGGATTATACATGTTACGGGGTGGCATTTTTCATGCACTGTCCAGCAGCATGAATAAATTATATGTGTCCAGGAAACCATGGCCAACCTGGTGACCCTATAGTGCTAATGGAACTGCCAGGTCGGCCATGTTTTCTGGACACATAATTTATTTATACTGATGGGCAGTGCATGAAAAATGCCACCCAGTAGCATGTATAATCCATACTCTGCAGACAAGAAATCCGAAAGATTCTGTCTTGATTTCCTTCCTACAGCATATGAATTATACATATTACAGGGCAGCACTTTTCTCTGCGATTCCCCCATGCGTGAAATAATAACGTGTGTCCAGGAAAACCTGGCGACCCTAGAATGGCTCCAGTCCAAGAAATTGTGTCTGGAAAATGAGGAATTGGGAGATTACCTGCCTGCCCCCATGCTGTAATGTAGGCCCCAGACCCTGCTTTATACACGTTATTCTGCTTCCCTAAGCAAAGCTGTGAGGCGTGGGTGCTTTAGACTAGCTGAAGTCTGTATTTGACCATTACTCACATGATGAAGTTCAGCAGATAGCTTCAACTCAGCAAAACTGACACGTAGAAAGATGAATCCAGTCGAAGAGTTTAATGATCAGACTGACAATCTTGAATAGTGTACAGCAATGCAGGTAAAAAGACATTAGATTTGTCCCGCAGTGAACACAGAATGGCTGCTATGTAACCAGGAAGTAACTAACAACAAGACACTGAGCAGAGGGGTGGAACTAACTGGATGCAGAAAGCTAGGGAAACCCAGAAGGGACAAAATAGCTATGAACTCAATAGCATGTAAGCAGCAAAGGCAGATTCAACACAAAACAGAAAAAATATACAATAAATCCTAAATCATGGGGCATGACACGCGTGATAATTAGGGTCGCCAGGTTGGCCATGTTTTCCTGGACACCTTTTATTAGATAATGCAAGGGGGGGCACAGGGAAAAGGGCTGCCCTGTAATATGTATAATTCATATGTTGTAGGAAGGAAATCAAGGCAGGTCACCTGGGTTTCCTCACCTGCAGCGTATGGATTATACATGCTGCGGGGCAGAATTTTTCATGCACTGCCCATCAGCATGGATAAATTCTATCAGGGTTATTCAAAGAGATTCGAAACGTCACCGCATGTTCGGTGACTTCGTTCTTTTCAATTCGGTGCAAATCGGCTTTCCCATTTCGGCCACCCTGCGGCGTATTCAGCAAGCAGCACAGGGCTGTCGAAGTGCAGGGAAAAGCTGCCGAAAACCCGGCGAATGCACGCCGAAAACCCGCCAAAACATCTGGATTAACCCGTCGAAGACGCCGGAAAAACCTGAGCAGGAGCCAATCACACGCAGCGAAGCCGCCGGAAAAAGCCGACACCACAGATGAATGCAGTGAATAAATTAACCCTTTCGCTGCTGAGGCTTTTCCCGCCCCTGTGCTGAGGTCATTTTTACCGGTTTTGCTCATCATGTTTAAACGTGTTTTGAAGGCTTATTTTAGTATATGACCCAGACATATTATATATCGTTCTTTCCGTCAGACTCGGTAGATTCATAATATGTCATTATTATATGTATACGTTATGTCATGTCTGTATATTATAACAAAAAATGCAATAAAATATGTATTTTCAATAATTTACAATGTGTAAAGTGTTTTTTTTCACATTTTAACATGCGAGCAATTGCGGTTATATTTTGTATGGGGTGCGCTTGTTAAAAAAATTAGAGATGGGGTCTCGTTACTTTTTTTTTGGGGGAAAATTACGCGATTTTTAACAAACGCACCGCATACAAAAATCGTTAGTGCAGCATCATTGTTCACATTATAATTGAAATGGGAACAATATTGCTGCATTAACAAACCAAAAAAAAAAAAAAAAGTATTTTTTTTTTATAATTGTTTTTTTTATTTTTATTTTTCATTTTTTTTTTTTTTTTACAAAATTTTTCACTTTCATGTTTGGTATCGTTGGAACGGCCATGCTCTGGCCGATCCAACCATACCAAAATTTAACCCCTAACTGCCACGGATCGGGAGATAGGGAGTTCATTGGAACTCCCTATCTCCACCGTTGGTGGCAGTTAAGGGTTAAGTCCAGGACTGGCGTCATCGTGCTACGCACGATGACGCCAGTCCTCAGGGGGAGTTCCCGGAGGCTTGGCCGACATCCAAGATGTCGGCCAGCTCCGGGAAAGGATCGCGAATCGGCGCTTTTCAGCGCTGATTCGCGATCCAGCTCCCCAGGGGTTAATGCCAGGCATCATTTGGAAGGGCAGGCTGTGCCCTTCCAAATGATGCCTGGGTTAACCCCCGCAGAGCCGCCGATCGGGAGGGAGAGAGGTCCGAAGGACCTCCCCCCCTCCCTTTCAGGCGCCTCCTCCGCACATGCGGGGGGGGGCGCCTGAATTAGGTGTCATCGCGCTGCCGCGATGACACCTAATTCGGGCGGCTGTGGTCCCGGATGCGCGGCTGACATCCAGGATGGGGGGCCACCGGGGGAGCGCGTCCTCAGCATCGAAGTGGTTAAAAAACAGTTTGCTTGAATGTTTGAAAAGTGAAAAGCTGTATGTAAGAAGGAGTACCAGACAGCATATAGCAAACCCAAACAACTACCCTCACCAACCAAAAACAGTTAAAAACAACAAGGAGGCATAGCTTGACGCGTTTCGCCCGCCTGGGCTTAGTCTGAAGCTAGTATGCCTCAAATATTCACCCCAATATATATAGGTACCTAAATTAAACAAATACCAGACAGCTGGACAGAAAATCAGTATGGGGAAAATATATTTGAGGTATACTAGCTTCAGACTAAGCCCAGGCGGGCGAAACGCGTCAAGCTATGCCTCCTTGTTGTTGTTTTTAACTGTTTTTGGTTGGTGAGGGTAGTTGTTTGGGTTTGCTATATGCTGTCTGGTACTCCTTCTTACATTACTGGTTATGTAGGTGGCTTGAACCGCCGAGGTATAGATCCTTTTACCCTTTCATTGTGCAATTTTGCTTATTGATTGGTGGTCCTTGTCCCACCCCCACACCCTCTACTACCAACCTTGCAATTTTTCATTCATTGTTTGTTATGTGTATTATTAAAATTAACCTACTCTTGGTACTCTAGTTGCACCTTGTGCAAATTGATTTGTTTTTCATATTGTTTGGGTTATGCCCTTTTGTTGAGTACCTGGTGCCCCTTTCGTTGTGCTTTTTTACTGAGCGAAAATGTCTGAAATTTACAAATGATCCAATGAATGATAATAAAGAGGGCTGTTACAGAAAAAAGAAGTAAACTTAAAAAATAAATAAAAAAATCTGACTTTAAAAAAAAAAAAAATCCAGAAAAATGCTTAAAATATCCTAAAAAATCTATAAATAACGAGACTCTTTACTGCAGAATTTTATAATGAACGGTTTATTAGATATTGAATTAAAACGGGAATATTTTTAACATTGAAACCTATGGGATTCGCCTGAATAAATCTGCCGAATCAAACCACCGAATGGCAGGGCCTTTCGGGAACCTTTCACTGCTGGATTGTGTTCTCTGAATAGCCGAAGCAGTGCTTCTCTATGGGGATTTCACTGCCCTCGAACAGGCACCAAACAGGCACCGTATGTGCAGGCAATTCGCCAGGATTTGGCGAATTGCCTGCTCTCTGGATAGCCGAATGGCCAGGAAAGGTAACCGAACGCTGAATTTCCTTTCTCCAGCCATTCGGATCTCTTTGAATAACCCTGTATGTGTCGGTCTGGTTATACCTGCTCTCCTACATTCTCAGTTCTAGCCCCCCTCCCTTCAGATTCTGGTAAATACCCCAGGAATATCTGCTCCGGCGTTACCTGGGGCTGCCGGGATATTCCAAGCGTTTCCCTGATCTCTAATCCATTATTTATTAACATGTAGCCAGTGACTCCAAGTTAAAGGTCTGCTGTCTCATCTCGTGACTTTATAGGATGGAACGTTTTTTTTAAATAAAGTTATTTCGAAGAAAAAAAAAAAGTCTGCAGACTTCTCCCTCCTGACCTGAACGCACATGCTTTACGCAGGGCACAATCATGCGCTGCAACAGGGGCTGAACCGGTAAGTAAAGCGCGTGTGCGCCCGCAGGGGAGGAGGAGGGAGAAGTCCGCGGACTTTTAGTTTCTTAGAAATAAAATCGCTAATGTTAGGAAATCTATAATGGATGGAGATGAGGGGAAATGCTTGCTTTAACACGAGGAATTGATGTATGGAATGCTCCAGAATTCTCTAGAATGTAGGGTTGCCACGTTTTCCTGGATTCAGAGATCCGAAAATGTACTGAACAGTGAGTTTCCCCGTACGGTGACATTTCGGGGCCGTTCGGCTATTCAGCAAGCTGACAGTTTAACTAATTTTGGTGAATTAGGCTAGGGTCAGACTGAGGCAGTGCGAACGCGCGTGCAGGCGCACTTAATCACGGCCGCACTAGCAGCAAGTGCCAGGCAATGACGGCCAATATACGAAGTACGGTCGCACAAAAGTCCGGCTGCGCAACGCAAGTGGAAAACGAACGCATTTTTTCGAGAACGTTAAACTGCTAGTACTGACGTACAGAGTGCGCTGCGTCCGCTAGCGGCGTGTGTGTGTGATTAGGAGACGTCAGACGCTGCACACGTCCGGCCAACATAACGTCCAGATGCACAAAGTGTTTTATTGATGATCCGTACAAAATCACGGATGCAAATGCGCATCGTATGACCGCTATCGCGTACTCCGTGAAAAAATGCGTCCATTCGTTCGAACGCACTTTTTCACAGACAACGCGAAAATGCGTTCGTCTGACCCTAGCCTTACCTGCACGTACGGTGCTGTTCGCCAGCAGTGAAATCCCCCCATAGAGAAGCAATGGTTAAGGCTGGGGTCAGACTAACGCATTTTTAACGTGCGTTCTGGTGCACTTAATTACGGCCGCACTAGCAGCAAATGACGGGCAATGACGGCCAATATACGATGTACAGTCGCACAAAAGTCCGGCCGCGCAACGCAAGTGGAAAATGAACGCATTTTTTAGAGAACGCAGAACCGCTAGTACTGACGTACAGAGTGCGCTGCGCCCGCTAGCGGTGTGTGTGTGTGATTTGGAGACGTCAGACCCTGCTCGTGTCCGGCCAACATAACGTCCAGACGCAAAAAGTTTCCTGGTTTGGATTCGTAAAAAAAAATCACGCACAAAACTGCGCATCGTATGGCCGTTTTCGCATATTCCGTGAAAAAATACGTCAATGCGTTCGGACGCACTTTTTTACGTTCGCGTGTAAAAATGCTTTCGTTTGACCCTAGCCTTAGGCGCACGTAATCACGGCCGCAGTAGCAGCAAATGACGGGCAATATACGAAGTACGGTCGCACGAAAGTCCGGCCGCGCAACGCAAGTGGAAAATGAACGCATTTTTTCGAGAACGCAGAACCTCTAGTACGGACGTACAGAGTGCGCTGCGGCCGCATAGCGGCGTGTTTGCGTGATTAGGAGACGTCAGACGCTGCTAATGTCCGGCCAACATAACGTCCAGACACAAAAAGGGTTTTATTGACGATCCGTAAAAAAACCACACACTAAAATGCGCGTCGTCTGACCGCTATCGCGTCCACTGTAAAAAAAAATACATCCATGGGTTTGGACGTACTTTGTGACGGTCGATGCTAAAAATGCATTGTTTGACCCTAGTCTAATCTATTCGCAGACACCGAACAGCAGAGAAATGTCAGTGAAATGCCCTGATGTTCAGTGTTTTCATTCGGCAGGTTTATTCAGGCGAATCCCATAGGTTTCAATGTTAAAAATATTCCCGTTTTAATTCAATATCTAATAAACTGTTTATTTTAATCTGCAGCAAAAAGTCTCTTTATTTACAGAAAAAGCTGTCGCGCCCACCAGGGCGGCTGCAACGACCAGGAGTAACAACCCAGTTCATGTACATAACAACTCATACACGCCCTGGTAATCTCCCGACTGGACTATTGCAATAATCTCTTATCTGGCCTCCCTCTGTCCCGCCTCTCCCCCCTACAATCCATCCTGAACGCCTCCGCCAGGCTAATTCACCTCACCCGCCGCTCTGTCTCTGCCACTCCCCTCTGCGAGTCCCTTCACTGGCTCCCCATCCACTGCAGAATTAAGTTCAAAATCCTTATCCTTACCTACAAAACCCTCACTAACTCAGCTCCCCACTACCTGTCCTCACTAATCACCAAATACACCCCAGCCCGCTCCCTAAGGTCAAACGGTGACCTGCGCCTAGCTTCTCCCCGCATCACCTCTTCCCATGATAGACTGCAGGATTTCTCACGCGCAGCCCCCACTCTCTGGAACGCTCTCCCTCGTACTGTCAGACTTTCCCCTAACTTCTCTTCCTTCAAACGCTCCCTTAAAACATTCCTATTTAGGGAAGCCGACCACCCAACTCACTGACGCAACCATCAATCACTCTCACCTTACAGTCCTCTCCTCCTGTTTCCAACCCCAACCCTCCCAGATTGTGAGTTCCTACGGGAATAGGGCCCTCATCTCCTCCTGTACTGTTTGTCAAATGTTGTTCAATGTATTGTAACCCTGTCTATACTGTGCTTATTGTACAGCGCTGCGGAATATGCTGGCGCTTTATAAATAAAGAATAATAATAATAATAATGTATAAAGCAAGAAAAAAAAGTAATCTGCGCCCATTTCTATAGAATTCCTTGTGAAACAAAACAGAGGTTTGGGGGGGGGGTTGTCATTTTTGGGGATTTTTTTCACCAAATTATTACATTACATTACCTTACATGTTCCAGACATTTTCGTCTAGCAGGTTTTTTTTGCTGGTTTTTTTTGCACACAGCGTTTCAAATTTGCCATTTTCAATTCTTTTGCGGTTGGCGGCTGTCCGGCGGGTTGGCGGCTGTCTGGCGGGTTGGCGGCTGTCTGGCGGGTTGGCGGCTGTCCGGCGGGTTGGCGGCTGTCCGGCGGGTTGGTGGCGGTCGATACACTGCACTTTGGGGACCCTGCGGTGAATGCTGAAATACACCGCAGGGTCAGCGAAACGGACTCGCCGAAGTGCGGCGAATCAGAGAGCATCGAAATCTCTAAAGAACCCTGATAATTTCACGGTGAGGGAGAGCACAGGTAAGATGCTGCCGTGCAATATGTAGAACTCCTATGCTGCAGGAGAGGAATCCGGTCCCCATTCAGGGCAGGTCACCTGATCTATCACTTCTTGCAGCACATGACTTCTACAGACAGGGTGTGACAGCCCATGATATGTTCAGAGGCCCCATTGGCTGCAGTGGATCTGGGCCCTTACGAAACCTGGAGACAGCTTCTCTAAGTGCCACAGATGTAAGGGTCCCTCTACTCCAACCAGGACTGGCACAAAGGGACAATTACAAATTTCCTGGAGGACCGTGGCATCAGCGTCCTGTCTGAACCATCAATGCGGGAGGGATCACTATAGCATGCACCAGGTAGAGGTAATGACCCATTGCTCCCCCACCAGACCAGAGAATACTATATATTCCCTAGATAGACCACCAGGAATGTAGCCCACGTGCCGTAAAATTGGTGTAAGCAAGATCGGTTACAAACTGTTTTATTTTTACCGTGTTTGCTGTAATGGGCAGCTGGGGGGCCCGACCAGTGGTTTGGCAAAGGGGCCCCAAGATTTCTGATGGCAGCCTTTTCTACAGACTGGCAGGGTAGCGTTTTTCATGCGCTGCCCATCAGCATGAACGACTACATTCGGTGTGTCCAGGAATACAAGGCCAACCTGCAAGCCTACTGAAATATCCCTTTTTAGCAAAGCGTTTCCAGGTGCCATTCATCAGGCCGCCAGTAGATGGCGATGGAGTCCTGCGTGTGCCGATCACCTAAACTGCGGATTGATTCCTCTGTTAAATTAAATAAAGCGATTCTTATTAAAGATCAGAAAAGGTGAGACGCCGGAGATTGCGATCGTGCAGTGACCCTACTGTGTTCGTGAAATGCGCGTCATTTTCCTTTGCCGTGTTAAATAAGATTTCGGCTCACGCCGGCGTTACCGGTGTGTAATTTCCCGTCCTGACACCATCGATTACCCAGCAATTAAAATGGATTTATTTGTAGCTGTGTGTTGGTCGGCGCTGGCTGCTCTGCGTCTGAGTGATGCCGGCCCTCAAATAACCCGGCGAGGTGGGTCTGTAAGAGACTGAATGTTACATATATATTTATTTATAAAGGATTTTACATACATACTCACCACCCAGGACATACTTAAAAACGAGAGAAATCTCAATGTATCCTTCCTCTCATTTTACCAGGAAGGATACATTGACATTTCTCTCGTTTTCAGTTTGTCCTGGGTTCAACAACATTGAATTGTTACAAAAATACCAAGTAGTAAAATGTAAGATATTAAAAACAAAACAAAAAATATACAGATTAACCCAGAAAATAAATATGTAGGAAATATAGTCACTGCGTTACATGTTTACAGGCGCATTCTGTATATAGTCACTATGTTACATGTTTACAGGTGCATTCTGTATATAGTCACTATGTTACATGTTTACAGGTGCATTCTGTATATTGTCACTGTTACATGTTTACAGGTGCATTCTGTATATTGTCACTATGTTACATGTTTACAGGTGCATTCTGTATATAGTCACTATGTTACATGTTTACAGGTGCATTCTGTATATAGTCACTGTTACATGTTTACAGGAGCATTCTGTATATAGTCACTATGTTACATGTTTACAGGTGCATTCTGTATATAATCACTGTGTTACATGTTTACAGGTGCATTCTGTATATAATCACTGTGTTACATGTTTACAGGTGCATTCTGTATATAGTCACTATGTTACATGTTTACAGGTGCATTCTGTATATAGTCACTGTGTTACATGTTTACAGGTGCATTCTGTATATAGTCACTATGTTACATGTTTACAGGTGCATTCTGTATATAGTCACTGTGTTACATGTTTACAGGTGCATTCTGTATATAGTGACTATGTTACATGTTTACAGGTGCATTCTGTATATAGTCACTATGTTACATGTTTACAGGTGCATTCTGTATATAGTCACTATGTTACATGTTTACAGGTGCATTCTGTATATAGTCACTGTTACATGTTTACAGGTGCATTCTGTATATAGTCACTATGTTACATGTTTACAGGTGCATTCTGTATATAATCACTGTGTTACATGTTTACAGGTACATTCTGTATATAATCACTGTGTTACATGTTTACAGGTGCATTCTGTATATAGTCACTATGTTACATGTTTACAGGTGCATTCTGTATATAGTCACTGTGTTACATGTTTACAGGTGCATTCTGTATATAGTGACTATGTACATGTTTACAGGCATTCTGTATATAGTCACTGTGTTACATGTTTACAGGTGCATTCTGTATATAGTGACTATGTTACATGTTTACAGGTGCATTCTGTATATAGTCACTATGTTACATGTTTACAGGTGCATTCTGTATATAGTCACTATGTTACATGTTTACAGGCGCATTCTGTATATAGTCACTATGTTACATGTTTACAGGTGCATTCTGTATATAGTCACTGTGTACATGTTTACAGGCGCATTCTGTATATAGTCACTATGTTACATGTTTACAGTGGCATTCTGTATATAGTCACTGTTACATGTTTACAGGCGCATTCTGTATATAGTCACTATGTTACATGTTTACAGGTGCATTCTGTATATAGTCACTGTGTTACATGTTTACAGGTGCATTCTGTATATAGTCACTGTGTTACATGTTTACAGGTGCATTCTGTATATAATCACTGTGTTACATGTTTACAGGCGCATTCTGTATATAGTCACTATGTTACATGTTTACAGGTGCATTCTGTATATAGTCACTATGTTACATGTTTACAGGCGCATTCTGTATATAGTCACTTACATGTTTACAGGCGCATTCTGTATATAGTCACTATGTTACATGTTTACAGGTGCATTCTGTATATAGTCACTGTGTTACATGTTTACAGGTGCATTCTGTATATAATCACTGTTACATGTTTACAGGTGCATTCTGTATATAGTCACTGTTACATGTTTACAGGTGCATTCTGTATATAGTCACTATGTTACATGTTTACAGGTGCATTCTGTATATAGTCACTATGTTACATGTTTACAGGTGCATTCTCTATATAGTCACTGTGTTACATGTTTACAGGTGCATTCCGTATTGAGGTATGTTAATAGGGAAGTCTTAAGGGACTTTAGACTGGGGGAAGATTTGATGGCGTCTGGGAGGTTATTCCATAATTGTGGTGCTCTGTAGGAAAATGAGGACCGAGCCACTGTCTTTTTGTATTGTGGTATTGCAAGTAAGGTGCTGGTCCTGGATCGGAGGTTATAGGATGAGGGAACTGCTGGGGGAAGCAGCCTATTCAGGTAGGGTGGCAGCTTCCCAGAAAAGCTCTGAAACACCAGGTTGGAAAGGTGAAGGGTGCGTCTGGATTCCAGCGATGGCCAGTTTAGCTCTTTTAACATGTCACAATGGTGGGTCATGTAGTTACATTGTAGCACAAAGCGACAGAATGAGTTATACAATGTAGTAAGTTTATGAAGGTGTGTTTGCGGGGCGGCTGCATACACTACATCTCCATAATCAATGACCGGCATAAGCCTTTCAATTCATTATCAGCCAGATTGTGGCCAGGCTGGCCGGTAGGATGGCCAGACCACCGGCCATGTTTTCCTGGACACGTATTACGGTTTCATGCAGAGGGGAGCACAGGGAAAAGTGCTGCCCTGCAACGTTTATAATTCATATGCTGCAGGAAGGCAGGTCACATGGGATTCCCTTTTGATCTCTTACCTGCAATTTATGGATTATACATGGTGCGGGGAGCCACTTTTTATGCACTGCCCATCAGCATGATAAAATTTGTGTCCTGGAAAACGTAGTCGATGTGGTGACCCTACGGACAGGTACAGAGCCGCCCCAGATTCTTTTAAAAGGGTCAGAAGACCTTGCTTCTTAGCGGATAATCCCTTCGGTGTGATGACAGTTTAAACCCAAAATACCTGAATTGGAACAAAAAAAATTGTTAATTTAGATTTTTTTTTTAATCACATTCTGCTTTTTTATTTTTGAATTGAGACTTTGGCAAATCGTTGGTTGCCTTTGTTAATAAAGCCCTGAAGAAACAGCCGTGTCCTAAAAACCTATATCTATTAATAAGCAGCCATTCGTCGTCCAGCCCGGAGTAAATATTGGGTTTCCCAGGTATAATATTTACCCAGGCGACTCCTTCCATCGCTCCTCATTGTGTGTCGCTCACACAGAATGATAATGTGCACATGGGGTGAGCTCTGGACACTCGTCTCTGTCACCGTCTCCTTCCTTGTTTCCTTTGCCTTCATGGACACAGCACACTCTCTCATTTTACGGCCAGTACTTTTCAGGTGGGGGCCAACAGAACCCCTTAAAGCTAGAAGAATCGAATTGCCTCAATGCACGAAGAGAGGCTTTGAAGCGGAGGGGGGCACCAGGTCCCCCAAACACTCATGGACTAGAGTTGCCAGATCCTCCATGGTTTCCTTGACAAGCATAATCTAATCAGCAGATGGGCACTGCAGGAAATATACAGCCCTGCAGTATGTAGAATTCATACATTCGGGTGTCTTTTTAGGGGCTCCTCTGTATTTTCAGGGTGTGTGGGCAGGGCCGGATTTACCAATGCTTGGTTGTGTAGGGAGAGGTATTAGCAGTAGGAAAAGGGAAGTGCTCATGCCAGTGTGCAGTACTGGAGACCGTATCTCCAGAAGGATATAGACATCTTAGAGAGAGTTCAGAGAAGGGCTACTAAAATGGTGTACGGCTTGAAGGAGAAAAGTTACCAGGAAAGGCTTAATGATCTTAACATGTACAGCTTGGAAAAAAGACGAGACAGAGGAGATATGATAGAAACATTTAAATACGTAAAGGGAATCCACAAGGTAGAGGAAGGGAGTATATTTAAAAGGAAACAAAGTAGCAAAACAAGAGGACATAGTCTTAGATTAGAGGGGCAAAGGTTTAAAAGTAACATCAGGAAGCATTATTTTACTGAGAGGGTGGTGGATACATGGAACAGTCTTCCAGTAGAAGTGGTAGAGGCCAAAACAGTGATTGAATTGAAGCAGGCATGGGATAGGCATAAGGCTATCCTAAACAAAAGATAAATCCAGGTAAAGTATCCATGTAATTGGGCAGACTAGATGGGCCGAAAGGTTCTTATCTGCCGACATTTTTCTATGTTTCTATGTTTCTATTTATAACTAGGAATAATAGGCATTTGCCTACAGGTGCATGCCACAAGGGGGCGCCTTGCTCTGGAAATTTGTTTTAACAATCATTTGAGACCATTGGAGCCCTAAGGGCTAGAGGGACCGATGAGGCATCATTGAAAAGGCCGGATTATGAGCTTTCCAGTGATACCAAATATAAAAAGGTTATATATGTTTTTACTCATGCAGGTGGGCACTGCATGAAAAATACAGCACTGCAGTTTGTAGAATGCATACATGTGGGTGTCTTTTTAGGGCCTCCTCCATATATTCAGGGTGTGTGGGTGTCTTTATAGGGGCTCCTCCATATATTCAGGGTGTGTGGGTGTCTTTTTAGGGGCTCCTCCATATATTCAGGGTGTGTGGGTGTCTTTTTAGGGGCTCCTCCATATATTCAGGGTGTGTGGGTGTCTTTTTAGGGGTTCCTCCATATATTCAGGGTGTGTGGGTGTATTTTTAGGGGCTCCTCCATATATTCAGGGTGTGTGGGTGTCTTTTTAGGGGCTCCTCCATATATTCAGGGTGTGTGGGTGTCTTTTTAGGGGTTCCTCCATATATTCAGGGTGTGTGGGTGTATTTTTAGGGGCTCCTCCATATATTCAGGGTGTGCGGGTGTCTTTTTAGGGGTTCCTCCATATATTCAGGGTGTGTGGGTGTATTTATAGGGGCTCCTCCATATATTCAGGGTGTGTGGGAAGGGCCGGATTTATAACTAGGCAGAGTAGGCATGTGCCTACAGGTGCCTGCCACAAGGGGGCCCTTTGTAGAATCGAGCCTTGCAGAGCGGAGCGCAGTAACTGCGCTCAGCGAGGTGGCCAGACGGGCGTCAGAGTGGAAGGTGCGTTCACTGTCACGGACGTTCCTTCCGCTCGTCTGACGCTCGCTGTAAATCAGAGACTTTTTTTCTTGTTTTAAATGACATTTTCCTGACGTAGATGGCCGTGACAAGTCAGGAAGTTGTCACTGGCTCCGCCTTCAGCGTCAGTCCATCAAACATCCTCCATAGTTGGTGTAGAGAGGGGATAAATCTGGTTAAATTTTCACTGCAAGAAGCAGAAGGCAGGATTGTCCATGGGAGGACACCAAGCAGTCATTCAGCTGCGAGTCTCATGATTCCTGGTTATCCGAGGCGTTTGCGGAGGATGATGGGAGTAGCCGTCAGATCTAGCTGACTGGGGAGCGGTTGGACAGTCCCTGCGCGGCGCGTGATTTTGTCGCCGGTCTCGTGAGCCTTTGCTATTGTGTCTCCGTGTTATGTAACAGGAGGCCCCAGGTGCTCACCGTGTTATAATGGCGTGTTATCGAACCCGTGTATCAGGATCCCGGCTCCATTCACACTATTTACAGAGACGAAGAGATCACGCGCAAAACGTCAAATCCCCCAGGTGCATTAAATGGGGCGTGCGCAGGGAGGCGGGCTCTCTGGATGGAAAGACGGGGTGTTAAGTGCATACCTGTGTGTGCAAACACAGCCCTGACGTCACCCGTGACTGTCGCCAGGTGTCTCGCGCTCCCATTGGCTCCTCCAGCACAATCATAATGCAAATAAAAGCCACTTTATTTCCAAAAGCAGCCATGAACCTCATCACCTGCCCAGCAGCGCCCCCTGCATGGCGCAAGAGGAGTTAAACGTCCTGCGTTACCATGGTGACATATAAAACAGTATGAGGGTTATTCTCTAACCTCCACATCTGCAAATTTTGTGGCAATTTGTCAATTCGCTAAACTTTCACTTCAAAAAAATGGGAAATTGTCCCATTTATACGTAGAACTATCGATCCGTCTATTCACAGCAATGCACTGAAATTGCAGCGAAACGACCTGATTTCTTTTCAATTCGACAAGTTTAAACCGGTGAATCTACAGTTCTGTTCAAAATTATTCAACCCCCACTGAAATTGAGTGTTTTGGCCAGTTTGACATTGATTTTGATCATTCAGTCATCTTGCTTACAATTAAATCAAAGCGGCACGTGTAGGTCAGACAAATCTAACATAACATTTATAATGAAATAACCACAAATGTCTTTTCTGTGCTCACATCATTATCAGTTTTATTCAACCCCCAAGTGACATTCAATCTTAGTACTTAGTACAACATCCTTTTACAGTTATAACAGCTTTTAAACGTGAAGCATAGCTTGACACAAGTGTCTTGCAGCGATCTACGGGTATCTTCGCCCATTCGTCATGGGCAAAAGCCTCCAGTTCAGTCACATTCTTAGGCTTGCGCACTGCAACTGCTTTCTTTAAGTCCCACCAGAGGTTCTCAATCGGATTTAAGTCAGGTGACTGCGATGGCCACTCCAAAATGTTCCAGCCTTTAATCTGCAACCATGCTCTAGTGGACTTGGAGGTATGCTTGGGATCATTGTCCTGTTGAAAGATCCAACGTCTCCCAAGCCTCAGGTTTGTGACGGACTGCATCACATTGTCATCCAATATCTCCTGGTACTGAAGAGAATTCATGGTACCTTGCACACGCTGAAGCTTCCCTGTACCTGCAGAAGCAAAACAGCCCCAAAGCATGATTGACCCCCCGCCATGCTTCACAGTAGGCAAGGTGTTCTTTTCTTCATAGGCCTTGTTCTTCCTCCTCCAAACATAGCGTTGATCCATGGGCCCAAACAGTTCTAATTTTGTTTCATCAGTCCACAGAACACTATCCCAAAACTTCTGTGGTTTGTCCACATGACTTTTGGCATACTGCAGTCGACTCTTCTTATTCTTTGGAGACAGCAAGGGGGTGCGCCTGGGAGTTCTGGCATGGAGGCCTTCATTACGCAGTGTGCGCCGTATTGTCTGAGCTGAAACTTCAGTACCCACATCTGACAAATCTTTTCTCAGTTCCTCAGCAGTCACATGGGGACTTTTCTCCACTCTACGCTTCAGGTAGTGCACAGCAGTCGAAGTCAGCATCTTCTTTCTGCCACGACCAGGTAGCGTTTCAACAGTGCCCTTTGCCTTGAATTTGCGAATGATGCTTCCTATGGTCTCTCTTGGTATGTTTAACATCTTTGCAATCTTCTTATAGCCATTGCCCTTCCTGTGAAGAGTAATCACCTCTTCTCTTGTCTTCCTGGACCATTCTCTTGACTTCACCATGTTTGTAACCACACCAGTAAATGTCAAGAAGGAGCTGAGTATCACAGTCATTTTAAAGCTGCCTAATTGGTGCTTATTATGCTTTATTGCTGCTCCGTGACATCCACAGGTGTTTTCAATACCTGATTGAAAACACTTGAATGAACCTCTGTTCTTCAGAGTGGTAGTCTTTAAGGGGTTGAATAATTGTGTCAATGAAGAATTCACAAAAGAAACATTTACTACTGTATTACAAAACCAATTGATGTCATTTTAGTTGCATATGGTTCTTTAAAAAGTCCTTGTAGGATTTCATTCTGAATACAATTACAAATGTCACTAAATTCCCTAAAACCCTTTACAGCATTGGGGGTTGAATAATTTTGAACACAACTGTATGTTTTGATGTTATAAATATAATATCTTTTAAGATTGTTTACATTTTTTAAAATAACTTTTTGTATTTTTTTTTAATAAGACGTGTCTTTTTTTATTTAAAGACCTTATTTTTACTGCATTTTTATCGATTTTTATTTTTTTAATTATTTTTTTAACTTTTTTTTTTTCGGTTTGGAATTCACCAAGGCAATTTCGGCTGTCAAATACATGCGAAATACGATGCAATAGACGTATAATATGGTGCAATTCGGAGGCACCGAAATTGTCCTATATAGAGAACTATCGCTACGTCTATTCAGTGAATGCTAAAATGCACAGAAATTTCATCGAAATTATCTGATTTGCGGTGTTTCAGTTCGACAGGTTTAAACAGGCGAAACCCATAGGTTTCAATGTAATAAATGCAATATTTTTTTAAAAAAAATTAGACGACCATTTATCCTTTATTTTTTGCAAAACATTTTTGTTTGTTTTTTAAACAGAAAATTTTATTTATTTAAAAGGACTTATTTATACAGATCTTTTATAAATTTTTATTGGTTTAAGCTCCTATTTGGAGACTTTCTTAAATTTATTCTTCACTTTGGTGCAGTTCGGCACTTTTCATATCTGGCAACTTCATTATTGGCAAAATACGGTGACCATTCAATTTAAATCGTGAACTCACTGAATTTTCGACAAAAGGCAATCGCTGAAATGGGCCGAAATGCTACGCACTGAAATTGCAATATATAATATAAATATATATATATATACATATAATTTTATTTTAAGACTATTCATCCTTTTTATTTTTTGCAAAAACCCTTTTGTATTTTTTTTAAGACCTTTTATTTTTATTTTATTTTTTTTAAAAAAAAATAATTTAAAGGACCTTTTTTTTATTTATACACATTTTTTTTTCCAGTTTTAGTCGATATCTGAAAACTGCTTTGGCGACTTCATTTTTGGCAAAATATGGTGACCATGCAATAGTGAATTCAATGAAATGGGCCAAAATGCAAAGCACCGGAATTGTGTTCAATTCCAGTGCTTTGTGAATAGACCCCTATTAATATATATCATTTATATAGCGCCGACAGTAAATTAAATATTTATATAGCGCCGACAGTTTCCGTAGCGCTTTACAATAACAAAAGGGAACAAAACACAAACAAACATAGGATGGAGACGAGGTGTAGAGGGCCCTGCTCACAGGAGCTCAGTCTACATCACGTTTCGGGGAGGCATTGTGGGTATGTTAGTCCCTATAGACACCCCAGAGGTGCTTGTTACGCTGTCACAGGGGTCTTTTCATATCAATATTTTCGTGTACTGTAGCAAAGACGAATAAAGCTCTGTATTCCGGTGCGTCTCTGTTATGGCAGGACATCAGATTACTCGCCTGCGAGTGGATTGCACGCACGGTTTTGCCCCTCGCTGGTTGGGGGTTTTGGCGCAGTGTGGGTACGCGCCCCGTTGCATGTCTGGGAGGAATGTGCTGTTATGATAACAGGCCGGGTTCGGTCACGCGCCGCAGACACGCGCAAACCACTTACTGAATTCCATATCTTTTTTTTCTTTTTAAGGGCATTTCCTGAGAATTAGGCAAAAGGTCAGAGAGAGGAGACGACGACATCCGTTCATCACTAGCAATAACAAACAAATAATCCCTAGGATTGTCCTGATCTCACGGCTCCTCATGGGGCTTATTCACTAATTTGGGGATTTTGGGAGGAAAAAGGCAGATTTTTAGGTAAAAACAACCAAAGATCAGATATGGGGTTGTAGTTAGAAGTTGGTTTTTGGACAAAATGTGAAAGTTTTGGTAAAAATCTGCAAAAGTTTTTAACTCCCGATTATCAGAGCTGAGAAGAATTACCACAAAGCAAATTTATTTATAAAGGATTTTACCAGGAAGGATACATTGAGATTTCTCTCGTTTTCAAGTATGTCCTGGGTTCAAGAACATTAAAATGTTACAGTTGTTACAATTTCCCTTATCAGACGGCAAGTATTAACCATTACCCCCGGCTCCACCCCACCCTGACACCAACCTCACATGCCTCCTAACCCTAAGGACAGGTCTAATCCTAACCCTAAAGTCAGGTCTAATCCTAACTCTAAATCAGGTGGAATCCTAACCCTAAAGTCAGGTCTAATCCTAACCCTAAAGTCAGGTCTAATCCTAACCCTAAAATCAGGTCTAATCCTAACCCTAAAGTCAGGTCTAATCCTAACCCTAAAGTCAGGTCTAATCCTAACCCTAAAGTCAGGTCTAATCCTAACCCTTAGGCTAGGGTCAGACTAACGCATTTTTCGCGTTGTCCGTGAAAAAGTGCGTTCGAACGAATGGACGTATTTTTTCACGGAATACGCGATAGCGGTCATACGATGCGCATTTTCGTCCGTGATTTTGTACGGATCATCAATAAAACACTTTTTGGGTCTGGACGTTATGTTGGCCGGACATTAGCAGTGTCTGACGTCTCGCAATCACGCAAACACGCCGCTATGCGGACGCAGCGCACTCTGTGCGTCAGTAGTAGCGGTTTGACGTTCTAGAAAAATGCGTTCGTTTGCCACATGCGTTGCACGGACGAACTTTCGTGCGGCCGTTCTTCGTATGTTACCCGGCATTGGACGTCATTTGCTGCTAGCACGGCCGTGATTTCGTGCGGCTAAACGCACGTTAAAAATGCTTTCGTCTGACCTTAGCCTAAAGTCAGGTCTAATCCTAACCCTAAACTTATCCCATCCTGAAACCCCAAACTCACGTCTAATCCTAACCTCGCTTTTTATCCTAACCAAAATTTATTCCATCCTGAAATCCTAACCTCGCCTCTAATCCTAACCCCAAACTCACCTTTATCCCAAATCCAACCTAACCTACCCTAAACCTCACCTCTTATCCTAGCCCCAACCCTAACCATATCTTTTACCTGGACCCTAAACCCTAATTTCACCTCATAACTGGACTCTAACCTCACCTCTGTTCCTGAACATCACCTCTAGTCCTAACCAGCAACCATACCCTCACCTCTAAGGCTAGGGTCAGACGAAAGCATTTTTCCCCGTAAACGTGAAAAAGTGCGTCCGAACTTTTTTCACGGAATGCGCAAAAACGGTCAGACGACGCGCATTTTCGGGCGTGATTTTGTACGGATCGTCAATAAAACTCTTTTTGGGTCTGGACGTTATGTTAGCCGGACATTAGCAGCGTCTGACATCTCCTAATCACGCAAACACGCCGCTATGCCGCAGCCGCGCACTCTGTACGTCAGTACTAGCGGTTCAGCGTTCTCAAAAAAAGGCGTTCAAATTCCACTTGCGTTGCACGGCCGGACTTTTGTGCGTCCGTACATCGTATATTGGCCGTCATTGCCCGTCATCTGCTGCTAGTGCGGCCGTAATTATGTGCGCCAGAACGCACGTTAAAAGTGCGCTGGTCTGACCCCAGCCTTAATCTATTCCCATCCCTAACCTGAACACTAATCCAGTCCCAACTTCACCTTTATCCCAACTCCAACCTCATCTATCCTAGCCCAAAGCTTTAAACTCCCCTTTTATCCTAACCCTAACCTCTTATCCTTACTCTAACCCTAACCTCATCTCTTATCCTAACCCCAACCCTCACATTTTATATATACCCAAAAGTCACATGTTAACATAATTCCAACCGTAACCATTACCGTAACTCTAACACTGCCCAATTCTACCTCACCTCTACTGGCTGGATGGAGTAGAGGTACTTCTCCACCATCTCTACCCATAATTCCTCAGTGTTGATCAAAACTGTGCCAGACTTTTAGGCTAGGGTCAGACTGAGGCAGTGCGAACGCGCGTGCAGCCGCACTTAATCACGGCCGCACTAGCAGCAGATGCCGGGCAATGACAGCCAATATACGAAGTACGGCCGCACAAAAGTCCGGCTGCGCAACGCAAGTGGAAAATGAACGCATTTTTTCGAGAACGTGAAACCGCAGGTACTGACGTACAGAGTGCGCTGCGTCCGCTAGCGGCGTGTGTGCGTGATTAGGAGATGTCAGACACTGCTAATGTCCGGCTAACATAACGTCCAGACACAAAAAGTGTTTTATTGATGATCCGTACAAAATCACGGACGAAAATGCGCATAGTATGACCACTATCACGTATTCTGTGAAAAAATGCGTCCATTCGTTCGAACGCACTTTTTCACAGACAACATAAAAATGCGTTCGTCTGACCCTAGCCTAAATGTTCGTATATTGATTCGGATTGAATTTTCCGCATCGCTTTAAATGAGGGAAGCTGTTTTAAAACCCCATATTTTGCAAGTTTTGAAGCTGCTGGAGAGAGGTATCCCTGTACACGCTGCTCCCCGTGTACCAAAGCCCCTCCGGGCACCCTGTGTGAGAAGCCAGCGGGTATACAATACAGTACTTGGAAGAAGCTGGTTATGTAACTGTTTGTTCAGAGTCTGGCTACTGAGAGCCAACAATCTCCAAGCGACGCGCACCCGGTCCCCCATACAGCATGCCGGGCTGCCTTCCAAATGAATTGTATTGCCGGTGAGACCGTCTCCGATGTGCGCAGCCCAGAATAAAGGAGAGGACGCCCAGACATTCTTCTGATGAATGTTTGCTAGAAGCGAATGATCCGAGTGAACATAATAACTGGATTCTTTTACATTCTCGGTGAAGACAGGTGTGACCCTACGGGACGGAGAGGACCAGGGCCCAATCGGGAGGTAGTGTTCCTGCATCGGCTTAGGGTAAACATGAGGACGAGTGTCCTGTTCTGTCGCAGCATAAATCAGAGATAATTAATCTGGCTCTTTCATGTTGCAACACATTGGAGGAATGTGTCTCCGTTATGTGGGTACTGGACGGGAACGCCTGGAAAACAAAACCGTTAAAACGGTGCGTCTTAAAGCGACACTACAGTTATAAAGTGTGCGGAGTGACCCCCCGTTCTGGAGATAACGCCGGGTGAAGCAGAGGAGTTTCCCCCAACACACCAGGATTTTTTAATTTCCCGGCTGCCGGTCACCAGATCGGTCTCTAGTGATGTTACACACACAGCGGCCGCCATCACCCTCTGAGACCAATCGCTGTAGTGAGTGTTCTCTGGCAGCGATGGATCAGATCTGTGCATGCGCGTGCAGCTCCGATCCATCCATGCACAGGTGCTACGGAACTTGTGTACATTAAGTGTGCGAGTCCCGTAGTGCTGCGCAATTTGTGGTTCCTATGCTACACAAGTTGTGTTTAGAAGGCTTCGGGGACTTCCAGGTTTAGGAGACCCTGATCCGAAGAGGAGGAGCAGCGCGAAGAGAAAGACCAAAGGGGAGTAAAAGAAACACCTAAAGAAAAAAAAGTGATTGTGTCGGCTGTCAGCAGGATCTGCCCAATTACTTAAAAGCAAAACAAGGAGACTGTATTTTTCAATAGCTTGTTCCTTTAAGGATGTGCTTCAGTAAAGATACACTGACAGGGTATTGGGTTCCCCCTATACACTGTGCACTGGGCCTGGCTGCAACTATATCGATTCTGAAAACTTCCCTAGAAAGCGAAGCTATCAGATCATTAGCACAGGGGTCTCCTCGCATCACTGTGCCGAAGCCCAGCAGTGACGTGCGGTGAGGTCAGTGGCTGGTATCAGAGCCAGATATACACAGTGTTACGCAGTCGCAATTTACGCATTTATTTATCGTTATATAGGAGAATAGAGTTTCACTATTTATAAAGTAAAGTTCGCATTTTTTTTTTTACAGTTCTAAGAGCCTACACTTACAATACTGACTAATAGAGGGCGCTATTACACACATGCTGACTGCGGAGCTCTGCCTGCCCCTTCCCCCCCACGACTGATGAGGACAGTCACATGACTGTCCTGCGTCGATCAATCCATGGGGAGCTCTGCCTCCCATGGGGGGCGTTTTTTTTTTTTTTAAAAAAGTGCTCGAGACCAATGGAGCTTTCCCATTGGCTCAAGCTTTCAATTGCTCTCAGTGCCTCTGGAGGCACAAAAGAGCGTAGAACCAGGAAGCAAAGCCTGCTTGAGCTACGTAATTAGTGTAGCATTCAGCTGCGCAAATTGCGTAGGCTAGGCTGGCTCAGTGCTGCCCCCTGCTGTCGGTGTAGTGAATCATACACAGACAGCAGCCGGCAAACTGAAAGTGCAGGGGAAAAAAAAGCGGAGGACAGAGAAGCAGCGAGGGAGCGTGGCGAGGTGAGTATGAGAACTTTTTTCAATAATTAACATTTTATTTACAGTTTAAATATACACACATGTCATTACAGCACAATGTGCACATTAAGCCTACCACCCAACTCACTGACGCAACCATCAATCCCTCTCACCTTACAGTCCTCTCCTCCTGTTTCCAACCCCAACCCTCCCAGATTGTGAGTTCCTACGGGAATAGGGCCCTCATCTCCTCCTGTACTGTTTGTCAAATGTTGTTCAATGTATTGTAACCCTGTCTATACTGTGCTTATTGTACAGCGCTGCGGAATATGCTGGCGCTTTATAAATAAAGAATAATAATAATAATAATTAATTTACTGGAATGGCGGGGGAGTCTCTGCCACCCCTGACTGCACGTCCCTGAAGCCCAGTGACTGGTGAGAACGAGGAAGGCGCCCTGCAGACAGTTCTTCTGCTTTCTCAATTGTTGTAGGATTCCTGGGTATGTATATGTGCCCCATAATCCTAAATGCTCTAACACCGTAAGGTACATTAACGCACCCTATATACAAACAGCGCTCACGTGGCAGCATAGAATAACGAGCCGCCTCGCTGACGTGTGGCCCTTTGAACTCTCCCTGTCGATGTTGACAATTTAGAGGTGAATCCCTAAAGCCAGTGGAAATTTTTCATTTCGCTGCACCCCGAGGCGCTGCGCTTGCATTAGCCAGTACCGGCAGTGGTATGCGGCCGCAAGGACAGCTAAACATGTTTATTGGAAACAGAGCAGTAACGTAAGTACACAGACACAGCCCCGGGGCTACGAACCGGAAAGTGCTCAAATGACAATGCTAAGGAGTGATGTCATACAACACATCTGGGGCTTATCTGCTAAACAGTGAGCTGCTTACACTAACACATGTTGAGGTACAGTATCCGTGTGTATAAGGTGCAGTATTCTGTGTACACACATTACGGTAAGGCACTCTATTCTCTGTGAACGCATTACGGGAAGGCGCGGTATTCTCTGTGCAAACATTACGGTAAGGCGCGGTATTCTCTGTGTACACGAATTGTGGTAAGGCACTGTATTCTCTGTGCAAACATTACAGTAAGGCACGGTATTCCCTGTACACACATTATGGTAAGGCGCGGTATTCCCTGTACACGCATCACGGTAAGGCGCGGTATTCCCTGTACACACATTATGGTAAGGCGCGGTATTCCCTGTACACGCATCACGGTAAGGCGCGGTATTCTGTGTACACACATTACGGTGAACATATTACGGTAAAGCGCGGTATTTTCTGTATACAATGTGCTGCTCATTACATCCCCTTCCAGGCCTGATTGTTACGCTATAGTGCACGTTACTCCTTTGATACTCAGAGGACTCTTGGTTGAACGACTGCTTTAAGAACCTGTTGGCAAGCACCGGCACCTACGTGTGCTCCCCTGAGCTGCCCAAGTATCTCCTCAAGGAGGTGCAGGAGCAAACCCAGAGATAGGGGAGAGAATAGGCCAGGTAGAAAAGTCTGTTTGTGTATATATGTATATATGTATGTAGGTTGTAACAAAGTAACGGTACTTTTATTGAGGAGAGTACCTTCATCTCTACATGGTAACAGAGTACCGGTACTTCCTCTCTATCCAGGAGAGGAGGAGAGTACCGGCATTTCTGTAAAAGGCGCCTTGGAGATCCATTATAACTTTCGTATTGTACCAAGCCGCTTTTCCTATTACAAAAGAAAGCGATCCTGACCGCCCCTACTTAAATGCAACGTTATCCTTTTCTGGCTGTTATATTGACTTAACCCTTTACATGCAGATAGAAAAGGAACGTCCTATAAGTCGCGTTGTTACGGGACATTTCTTTTGGAGCCTGTCTGAAACAATAAGGCATCAGCTGCTGGGACTTAATACTCTCTAAACGTGTAGGGACTCGATTTAAAAACGAGGCTACAGGATGCTGCAGCTTCTCCACTGAAAGGAATCACTACCTGCTGCGGAGCAGACATTCTGGGCGTCTCGCCGACATGATTTGTGCTGTTATTGTACAAGTCACAATGTTAAGTGTTTTTTGGATTCGGGCAGGAAGAATGCTCAGGGATCACAAGGACAAGACGAGGAGGACGTCTCCTGCCCTTAAAAGGAGCGAGCTGACCGGCCGGCGTATATTATACGCAGATATCATCGACTCAAACCCAGAGGGAAAAATCAGACGCGTGAGAAACGCCAGAAGAAGTCCAACTTAGGAGTCAGTAAGAATCATCAGTAAAGCGCATCCCCCGGCACAGAGCCCTGTATCCGTATGACTGGTGCCAAACACCACCTCCCTTGGAACACCGCTCAACCCACCCACTACTTCTTCAGCATCCAAAAAAAAAGCTTAAAGCACGTGTTTTTTCTAAAACCGAGAAATAAGAAAAGATCGTTTTTTCTTTTTGTGAAAACTGTAAACAGCCTCCGTTTAATCCCTGAAATACCGTTTTTATGGAACATAAATCTTCTGCAGCTATTCCGAGTCAGGCGTCAGGCTGGCCGTCCACTGGCACCGCAGTCAGGTTACAGTTACAAGCAAGTTCCATAGCGCTGTACAAAGGGAGAGACAAATATACATACACATTGCACACACACAGAACCGTAGGAGAGAGGACCCTGCTCGAGAGCTTACACAGGTGATCGACTTGGTCACCTGACTACAAACAACGCCGTCTACTGGAAGTGTCTGTGGACGACCCAGATCAGCCAACATACAGGCCGCCCGATGAAAAAAGTTAAACCCTGCTGCGGGGTGGGGGGATGTCTTTGGTGCTGAAACAGTGTTTCAGGACCAAGGACAGCCCCTGTCAAGCGCAGCCAAAGCAGTGAGAAAAAAAAACCAACTTGCCAGGCTGTGGCGGGGATTATTAACCCCTGTCCCTGGTACTGAAATAGGTTTCAGCACCAGGGACAGCAACGCTGAATGCAGCCATCTCGCAAAGAAGAAAAAAAACGTGAGATGAGAAAAGCATGGTCGTTTTTAAAAAAAAAAAATCAGAACCCAAAATTTTGCCTGAAAAAAAAACAACAACAAAAAATCCTTAAGTAAAAAGGCTTTTTGCTGCGGATGAAAAAAATAAATGGTTGAATAAAAAAGAAAATATTTTTTACATTGAATCCTATGAGCTTCTCACGGAATCACTTCTCTATGGGATGATTTCCATGCTGCGGCACGGCGGTTTAACTATACAATTCATCTTTTTTCATGTTCCACTGCTGCGGCACGGCGGTTCAACTATACAATTCATCTTTTTTTCACGTTCCTCTGCTGCGGCACGGCGGTTCAACTATACAATTCATCTTTTTCATGTAAATTGCACCAGATCGTCCGATCTCATCTGAACAAATGCCGTGAAGATTGAAAAGATCCCTAGTCTGTTGTAGTGGCATAAAATCGTCCGATGGAAGTCGGAGGCCGTGGAAGAGGGCTGATTCACCTGCATGTTGCAGGATCAGACAAAGGACGAGATCAGATGATCGTACGAATACGGTGCCAGAGGACGGCCGGCCTTACGTTTACGAGCGTCTGCGTGTGGCTCGTTATTAACGGCTCGGCCAGAGTTGGGGCCATTGTCACAGAAGGTGATTTACGAACGTCCAAATCTGCCACCGAATTGCGGTGGATTTCACAGTAGTTGCAATTTCGGGGTAATTAGTGTATTCACTAAGGCTGGGGTCAGACGAGCAATTTGAAGAGCGGAAGGAACGTCCGTGAGTGGACGTTCATTCCACTCGACGCCAGTCCGGCCAGCTTGCCGAGTGCAGTTCGTGCGCTCAGCGCTGCAAGGCTTGATCCTCCTATGCGCTTCACCCCATTGCGCTTTGACGGGTGAGGCTTTCTGCAAGTCCGCAGCACGTCCGCTCGCTGTCGCGCACGCAACATTGTGTGGCCAGCCCCGTTGCAGTGTCACAACACTGCGACGGATGCCGGAAGACACGTCAGTACGGGCGCACATAGTGTTTTGCGACCCCCAGCCTAAGCTGTCAATATGTCAAATACAGGCAAATTGACAGCGAATTATGGTGCATTTTGCCGCAATTCAGCAGGAACAAAATTTTCCCATAGAAAATGCTCGATTTGTCTATTCACAGA
The DNA here is from genome assembly GCA_009667805.1 of Leptobrachium leishanense. Lineage (NCBI taxonomy): Eukaryota > Metazoa > Chordata > Amphibia > Anura > Megophryidae > Leptobrachium > Leptobrachium leishanense. The sequence continues at coordinate 80,468,523 of CM019073.1, read as the reverse complement.
ACGCCGAATTGCAGCAAAATGCCCTGATTTTGTTTTTGGTGATTCTAATTCGACAGATACGCCTGTGTAAACCTAATAGGTTTTAATGTAATAAATGGAATATCTTTTTAATGACCATTTATTATTTTTTACAAAAACCTATTTAATTTTTTTTAAAAGACCTTTTTATTTATTAAAAGACTTATTTTTAACAGACCTTTTTTTAATTATTTTAGATACTTTTTTTCTTACATTTTTGCCGATTTATTTTTTAGCTTTTATTATTATAACAGGAAACTCCCTATTTTTTAATAATTTTTTAATTTTTTTTTTTTTTTTTTAAATTTATTTTATATAATTTTTTTAAGCTTTTATTATTATAACAGGAAACTCCCTATTTTTTAATAATTTTTTAATTTTTTTTTTTTAAATTTATTTTATATAATTTTTTTAAGCTTTTATTATTAGAACAGGACACTTCTATTTTTCTTTTTTTTCTTCCCGTTCGGTTGAATTTGCCGAGGCCAATTCGGTGCTTTTTGCTGACGTCTGATAACGGCTTCGGCGACTCCCTTTCCATTTAGATTTCCACACATTTTATGCAAAACTAACATATTTTTAATCCGAAAAAAAGGGAATAAAACATATAGATGATAAAAGGATGTGGTTTTACGGATCTGCCGCCCAGAAGAAGCGGTAGATGCCGATTTACCGTAGAAAGTTATTTACGTTGCGTAACATCAGAATGACTTGTTTTGCCATTTCCAAATTAGGGAAAAACAAATGTATAAAGAGATCCCCTCCCTCCCTGCGCCAACCACGTTCTGTACGTGCGCAGACGGGCGTTACGTCACGGCCAAGGTTGTAAACATGACTTGCCGGTGACAGTGTTTTGAGGGTAAGAGGTCACGCGAGGTGCTCCGGGGTTCATAAAAAGTTATCTTGCCGGTGCATCTGGAGCAGAGCTGGTACAGGACATCCGGAAACCCGGCCTCGCTGACTCATTCTTACAAAGAGGTTCCAAAAATGGCAACGTGGCCCATGGCGTAGTACAACCGTACTTTGAGCTCGTTATCTCACAATGTGAGTAAGACCCGGTGTCTGGACGTGTAAAACCTTTTCTAGGTGACAGGTCAGCGGCGTTAATTCCTCGAAGTTGCAGAATGCAGGTTACAGGGCAGTCGCCGAATGATACAATAGTATCGCTTATTTCTCCTTTCCTTCAAACTGAAGGTGGAAACGTTTTTCTGGTTATTTACCCATTTCCTGGTAAATTCACCCTATTCACAGCTTGGCATTCTAACACAGGGGTCGGCAACCACCAGATGTTTTGGAACTATAACTCCCATGATGCTCAGCCATTCACGTTGGAGAAGGTTCATGGGAAACATCTGGACGGCCATGGCTGCTGACCCCCGTTCCAACCCCTACCGGCGCTGGCATGGTGCGATCCGTGCCAGCTTTCTCTCCGGTTCAGGTGCCAGACCGTCCTCTGTATCCTTTAGGATTAAGCGGTCTGCAGACACCGCGCTTTCCATTCAGGCGCTTTCATACAGCATTAAAAATCACAGACCAACTCAGCGACTGTAAAATAACAGCAGCGTCCACTGGGAAACGCGATAAAGAGCCCTGCTTTTCAGTGGGGGGTTATCCACTAACTGCTGCTGTTGCAGCCACAATAGACTAGACAGGAAACTTTAAACGATGACAAGCAAAGTTTCATCACTTAACATGTATTCTATTATGTATAAAATCATGTGCGCCATGTGGTATGTTTACATGGGATCCTCCACTCACAGTTGAAAAAAGGAGATTTCACCTACAGCACAGTAAAAGGATTCTTCACAGCAATGAGGTATTTTCTGCCTGTAGATTTCTGATATTTTTTCTACAGCGTAAAATTAAGTTTAAAAAAAAAAAAAAGATGGTCCCGTGGAATTCCGTATTTTTCTTTTTGCAAGCGAAAAAAGGCTGCAAATTGTGTGTTTTTCAACTTTCTAGGAGCGGAACCTAAAGGACAACAGCTTTACGTTACAATTTATTTATAAAGTATTTTACCAGGAAGGATACAGCGAGATACAATGGAACTAGGATTCTGAAATCCGATATTCACCCCTTAAGGACCAAGGGTCTTTAAAGCCAATGCATTTATCACGCAACACTTATGTAATTGGTCCTTAAGGGGTTAAGAAAAATTATGTTTTTTTTTTAGTTTTGCGGCGATAAAAGGTTTTAGATCTTGGCTGTAGGGCTGACTGCAGCTGTAGCGCAGCACAAAACCTGAATGACGAAGAAAGTGAGCAGAAGGCCAGAGCTCTCCAGGATATCAGAGATCCTGATGAACTAGGGAAGTGGATGATGGGCGTTACAGTCTTGGCCTGGGTGCTCGGCAGTTTCTTGGCCCGCTCTGGCGCACCTTTACAGGAAACGGTTTTATCCACGTCCTCGTGATTATTAGATTGTTCTGCTCCGCTGCGGCTCTGCGCGGGACCTTTTGTCTTTGATCTGTGGAGCACAAATTTTGCTTTTTCAGCTTTTCTTCTGCTTGTCGAATCATAAATGGACGGTGACAGCAGGTTTTTTTTTTTATAACCCCAGACAGCGATTTAATGGGGCCCTAATGAGGGTCCGACATGTGCAGCCCCCCCTCCCCGCGCCGAAAGAGAGCTGGGCACACAGACTGCAAACTTGAGAAAGTCTACTGACTTCCTATAGGACAGGGGTCAGCAACGTATTTTTTCACAGAATGCGCAAAAACGGTCAGATGACGCGCATTTTCGGGCGTGATTTTGTACGGATCGGCAATAAAACTCTTTTTGCGTCTGGACGTTATGTAGGCTGGACATTAGCAGCGTCTGACGTCTCCTAATCACGCACACACGCCGCTATGCCGCAGCTGCGCACTCAGTACGTCAGTACTAGCGGTTCAGCGTTCTCCGAAAAATGCGTTCAAATTCCACTTGCGTTGCACGGCCGGACTTTTGTGCAGCCGTACATCGTATATTGGCTGTCATTGCCCATCATCTGCTGCTAGTGCGGCCGTAATTATGTGCGCCAGAACGCACGTTAAGGCTAGGGTCAAACGAAAGCATTTTTACACGCGAACGTAAAAAAGTGCGTCCGAACGCATTGACGTATTTTTTCACGGAATATGCGAAAATGGTCATACGATGCGCATTTCCGTGCGTGATGTTTTACGGATCCAAACCAGGAAACTTTTTGCGTCTGGACGTTATGTTGGCCGGACACGAGCAGGGTCTGGCGTCTCCTAATCACGCACACACGCCGCTAGCGGGCGCAGCGCACTCAGTACGTCAGTACTAGCGGTTCAGCGTTCTCGAAAAAATGCGTTCATTTTCCACTTGCGTTGCGCGGCCGGACTTTCCTGCAGCCGTACTTCGTATATTGGCCGTCATTGCCTGTCATTTGCTGCTAGTGCGGCCGTGATTAAGTGCGCCAGAACGCACGTTAAAAATGCGCTGGTCTGACCCCAGCCTAAATGTATTCATGCTGACAGGCATTGCATGAAAAATGCCACCCCGCAGCATGTATAATCCATATGCTGCAGGTAAGAAATCAGAGGAATCCCAGGTGACCTGCAGTGATTTCCTTCCTGCAGCATATGAATTATACATGTTGAAGGGCAGCACTTTTCCTGTGCTCTCCCTTTGCTTGAAAAATTAATGTGTCCAGGAAAACGTGGCGGATCTGGCAACTGCTAGGTACCATACCCACACCCCATCACTGCCAGGAGATATCACGCGGTCCATAGAGGAATCTAATGAGCCGGACAGGAAACCAGTAACTGTACTGGGATGCAAGAGGAGAGGGTCAGATATTTTGCCCCGCCGGGCTCCCCTGAGACTGATCGGCTATGACAGCTCACCTTGAGCTGGGGTCAGGACTCATATATTCATGTTTCACAAATCAGACCTGTTATTCGCCCACAGAGGCACAAAGCGAGCCTGGGAACCAGTATAGAGGTGCAAAGAAAGGGGAGCGGGTCTGCGAGGTGGGAAACAAAGGTCTCATTGGGACGGACGATTCCCCCCCCCTCCCCGGCTGCTTTAATTAGTCTGGATTTAGCAAATTCTTAGCCGGATTCCGGCTCCTTTCTGTTCATTGCAAACAGCGCAGGAAAACCTACTTATTAAATCACACATCATATACAGTATTAGGGATGCACCGAAATTTCGGCCACTGAAAATTAATCGGCAGAAAATAGTGTTTTCAGTTTCGGCCGAAATGGAAATTCAGCCGAGGGGAAAAAAAAAAAAAAAAAAATCGGCAGAAAATTTCCCTTTGCAGGCTGGCCGAGCAGCCGGAAGACTGTCACCGCTGGAGCTCAGGGCTGAAGTAGGTGAGTATGTTGCCTAAGCATACTCTCCTACAATCGGCCTAGAGTCCTCCACTGGTGGCAGTCCTCCTGCGACCAATGGAGAGAGGACACTGGATGCAGGAGGGCTGCCACCGATGGAGGACTCGGGGCCGATGTAGGTGAGTATGTGTAGGCAACATACTCACCTACCTCCTCCTACTTCGGTCCTCAGCTCCAGTGGTGACCGTCCTCCGGCTGTCGTAGGCTGCTCGGCTGGGCCTCCAAGGCCCAGCCGAGCCGGGGGCTCGCCTGAGCCTGGAGGACGGCTGAGCAGCCTCTGACAGCCGCAGGACGGTCACCGCTGGAGCTCAGGACCGAAGTAGGAGGATGTAGGTGAGTATGTAAGGTGCACCCAATCAGCCATGTGAACCTGGGCCTGGAGGCCTGGCCTTAGAAGCTGCTCGGCTGGGCCGGGGGCTCGCCTGAGCCTGGAAGCCGGCCGAGCAGCTTGCTTGGCTGGCCTTCGGGATCAGGCGAGTCCCCAGCTCGGCCAGGCCTCCAGGCCCAGGTTCTTATGTCTGATTTTCTGTTTTCGGCCGAACTGATCTCGAATTTTCGGTATCAGCCGGAAATTCCCATTTCGGTGCATCCCTATACAGTATATATATATTTATTGTAAAATTTTTATTTTCTTTCAGCTCTCACTATGTAGACACTGACACTAAGGCCGAGGTCAGACGAGCGTCATTGGAGAGTGGAAGAAACGTCCGTGAGGGTGGACGTTCCTTCCACTCAACGCCTGTCTGGCCACCTCCTATGGAGGATCACGCTTTGCAGCTCCGTCAACGCGCTTCCTAGCGCTAGTGCACTGTGTGATTTGTGTCAGGGAGGGGTCGGGTTATATCTGATTTGTGTCAGGGAGGGGTCGGGTTATATCTGTGTGATTTCTGTCGGGGAGGGGTCGGGTTATATCTGTGTGATTTGTGTCGGGGAGGGGTCAGGTTATATCTGTGGGATTTGTGTCAGGGAGGGGTCGGGTTATATCTGTGTGATTTGTGTCAGGGAGGGGTCGGGTTATATCTGTGATTTGTGTCAGGGAGGGGTCGGGTTATATCTGTGTGATTTGTGTCAGGGAGGGGTCGGGTTATATCTGTGATTTGTGTCAGGGAGGGGTCGGGTTATATCTGTGTGATTTGTGTCAGGGAGGGGTCGGGTTATATCTGTGTGATTTGTGTCGGGGAGGGGTCGGGTTATATCTGTGTGATTTGTGTCAGGGAGGGGTCGGGTATATCTGTGTGATTTGTGTCGGGGAGGGGTCGGGTTATATCTGTGTGATTTGTGTCAGGGAGGGGTCGGTTATATCTGTGATTTGTGTCAGGGAGGGGTCGGGTTATATCTGTGATTTGTGTCAGGGAGGGGTCGGGTTATATCTGTGTGATTTGTGTCGGGGAGGGGTCGGGTTATATCTGTGTGATTTGTGTTGGGGAGGGGTCGGGTTATATCTGTGTGATTTGTGTCGGGGAGGGGTCGGGTTATATCTGTGTGATTTGTGTCAGGGAGGGGTCGGGTTATATCTGTGATTTGTGTCGGGGAGGGGTCGGGTTATATCTGTGATTTGTGTCAGGGAGGGGTCGGGTTATATCTGTGATTTGTGTCAGGGAGGGGTCGGGTTATATCTGTGATTTGTGTCGGGGAGGGGTCGGGTTAAATCTCTGTGATTTGTGTCGGGGAGGGGTCGGGTTATATCTGTGTGATTTGTGTCGGGGAGGGGTCGGGTTATATCTGTGATTTGTGTCAGGGAGGGGTCGGGTTATATCTGTGATTTGTGTCAGGGAGGGGTCGGGTTATATCTGTGATTTGTGTCAGGGAGGGGTCGGGTTATATCTGTGATTTGTGTTGGGGAGGGGTCGGTTATATCTGTGTGATTTGTGTCGGGGAGGGGTCGGGTTATATCTGTGATTTGTGTCGGGGAGGGGTCGGGTTAAATCTCTGTGATTTGTGTCGGGGAGGGGTCGGGTTATATCTGTGTGATTTGTGTCGGGGAGGGGTCGGGTTATATCTGTGTGATTTGTGTCGGGGAGGGGTCGGGTTATATCTGTGTGATTTGTGTCAGGGAGGGGTCGGGTTATATCTGTGTGATTTGTGTCAGGGAGGGGTCGGGTTATATCTGTGTGATTTGTGTCGGGGAGGGGTCGGGTTATATCTGTGTGATTTGGGGGTTGATGCCATGTCTCAGTGTGATGGATGGGTGTGTGTATATAATTGTGTGGTTGTGTGTACTTTCCCTGTGTATATCCTCAGTGATTCTCTGAGACACATTTGATTAGATCTGATCAGGAATACTGAGAGGTTTCACAGTGGGTGGATCAGTCATTTGGTTTTGCAGTAATGTAGAGATGGGCACAGGACATGGCACGGATGCCAAAGCCTTGTATTTTCTGGGCACTGGTATAGACACCCAAGCATTGCCTCCCCTGGGCACGGTGTGGGCAGTAGAGGCCAAGAGATGATTACAGGAGCTGGCGCAGATGCGCAGCCTGGGAATTGGCAGTCGGCGGTGCAGTGCGGGTGTCGTTTGGCACTGGATCTAGTTATGGCAGCTTAGTTAAAGCACATTTTTGGGCCTGGAGGGGAATAACGGAGACAGAGATTATTAGAGAAGCCGGCATGGAGGCCCAGCCAGGGAACGGAGAGATTTGTCTGAATCAGCAGAGCTCAGACTGATGTACGTGAGGTTCTGCACACACCTCTCCCCGGGCAGGACGCACTAATTCCCCTCTCCATCACGTGGTGCCGACAGACGCCATGCCAGGCTGCAGATAATGGCATAAAATACATGCGGAGGAATTTACTGCGCTGACATTTCAGGATTTGTATTTGACATAAATGTAACACGGGCAGGTTTCAGTTTGTACAATGAAATCTTTATTTTCAGAGAATTTGCACCTAGTCTTCATCAAAACCTTAAGTTTGCCTTTAAAATGTTTTGTGGTACCTTGGGGGGCCCCTAGCATCCCTCCACTCAGTGTCCCCCCCGGTATCCCTCCACCCAGTGTCCCCCCCGGTATCCCTCCACCCAGTGTCCCCCCGGTATCCTCCACCCAGTGTCCCCCCGGTATCCCTCCACCCAGTGTCCCCCTGGTATCCCTCCACCCAGTGTCCCCCCGGTATCCCTCCACCCAGTGTTCCGGTATCCCTCCACCCAGTGTCCCCCCGGTATCCCTCCACCCAGTGTCCCCCCAGGTATCCCTCCACCCAGTGTCCCCCCCGGTATCCCTCCACCCAGTGTCCCCCCGGGTATCCCTCCACCCAGTGTCCCCCCCGGTATCCCTCCACCCAGTGTCCCCCCCCCGGTATCCCTCCACCCAGTGTCCCCCCCGGTATCCCTCCACCCAGTGTCCCCCCCCCCGGTATCCCTCCACCAAATGTCCCCAGTATCTTTCCACCCAGTGTCCCCAGTATCCCTCCACCAAATGTCCCCGGGATCCTCCACCCAGTGTCCCCCTGGTATCCCTCCACCCAGTGTCCCCCCGGTATCCCTCCACCAAGTGTCCCCCCGGTATCCCTCCACCCAGTGTCCCCCCAGGTATCCCTCCACCCAGTGTCCCCCCCGGTATCCCTCCACCCAGTGTCCCCCCCGGTATCCCTCCACCCAGTGTCCCCCCCGGTATCCTCCACCCAGTGTCCCCCCCGGTATCCCTCCACCCAGTGTCCCCCCCGGTATCCCTCCACCCAGTGTCCCCCCCCCCGGTATCCCTCCACCAAATGTCCCCAGTATCTTTCCACCCAGTGTCCCCAGTATCCCTCCACCAAATGTCCCCGGGATCCCTCCAGCCAGTGTCCCCGGGATCACTACAGTGTCCCCGGGATCACTCCAACCAGTGTCCTCGGGATCCCTCTAACCAGTGTCCTCGGGATCCCTCTAGCCAGTGTCCCCGGGATCCCTCCAGCCAGTGTCCTCGGGATCCCTCTAACCAATGTCCTCGGGATCCCTCTAGCCAGTGTCCCCGGGATCCCTCCAGCCAGTGTCCTCGGGATCCCTCTAGCCAGTGTCCTCGGTATCCCTCCAGCCAGTGTCACCGGGATCCCTCTAGCCAGTGTCCCCGGGATCCCTCCAGCCAGTGTCCCCGGGATCCCTCTAGCCAGTGTCCCCGGGATCCCTCCAGCCAGTGTCCCCGGGATCCCTCCAGCCAGTGTCCCCGGGATCCCTCTAGCCAGTGTCCCCGGGATCTCTCCACCCAGTGTCCCCCCGCTATCCCTCCACCCAGTGTCCCCAGGATCCCTCCACCCAGTGTTCCCGGTATCCCTCCACCCAGTGTTCCCGGTATCCCTCCACCCAGTGCCCCATAGTTTCTTTCCCACAGTACCTTTCCACCCATTGACCCTGTAAATGTGGTCTCTGAGCAGACACTGTGCCCTGCTGCTCTCATCTGGTAAAGCATTGGCTCTGCTTAGTGTATGGGAATGTTTCCGTGATCGGCAGCCGCCAGGTGGGGTTTAGAGCGAGATTAATAAGCCAACAGGTAACATGACTGTCATGTGAAGTCTAGGGGCGTCTGCCAACGAGTTCTCCTTGGCCGATCTTGGAAGTCACTGGAGTCATCAAGCAAAGTATCTAACTGGATCTGATTGTTCTAAAAATGTCTGTGTCCAAACACGCCGGCGATTTAATTCTGCGTTTAACTCATGAGGCGGACAGGCACATTGCAAAATGAAATCTAAAATAACTACATGGCAAATCTATACCGCGTGGCACATTGTGGTTATTTGAAGCTCTGTCCCACTATTGGTTTAAAGTGGTCCGGATGTGAGGAGTGCCCGCCCCCCTCCAATCTGGTGGAATCGCAGGTGAATTGGTGGAGTTTCCCCCACCCAGTGGCACAAGCAACCGGGATTTTAGAATTTTCCAGCTGCCGGTCACCAGGTCGGTCACTAGTGATGTCAGACACAGAAAGCAGCCAATGTCACCCTGTGAGACCAATCGCTGCAGCGAGCGTTCTCAGAGAGGCAGCGATGGATCAGATCTGTGCATGCGCGTGCAGCTCCGATCCATCGCTCTGCTCAGGCACTACGGAACTTGTGCACGTAAAGTGTGGGAGTCCCGTAGCGCTGTGCAAATTGAGCAGAAATGCTTCAGGGACTTCTGGGTTCGGTAATCCCCGAGTCGAAGAGGAGGAGCAGCGCATGGCGAGGGACAGGGGGGGGGGGAGTAAAATCAGCACCCCTCCTCAAAAAAATAAGAAAATAATTGGACAGAGGTTGTCAGCAGGATCCGCCCAATTATTTTTGGGCAAAAAAGAGAACTCCTTGAGCTGAGCACAGGGCATTCACACATTGTTTGGAGTCCGTCAGAGCTTTTTGCATAGAATATATACAGTCATGTCCAGAAATATTGGGACATGGACACAATTGTAACATCTTTGGCTCTATACACCACCACAATGGAGTTGGAATGAAACAAACACAATGTGCTTTAACTGCAGACTGTCAGCTTTAATTTGAGGGTATGTACATCCAACTCAGGTGAACGGTGTAGGACTTACAGCAGTTTGCAGATGTGCCCCCACTTGTTAAGGGACCAAAAGTAATGGGACAATTGGCTTCTCAGCTGTTCCATGGCCAGGTGTGTGATATTCCCTCATTACCCCAATTACAATGTGCAGATAAAAGGCCCAGAGTTCATTTCAAGTGTGCTATTTGCATTTGGAATCTGTTGCTGTCAACTCTCAAGATGAGATCCAAAGAGCTGTCACTATCAGTGAAGCAAGCCATCATTAGGCTGAAGAAACAAAACAAACCCATCAGAGAGATAGCAAGAACATTAGGCGTGGCCAAAACAACTGTTTGGAACATTCTCAAAAAGAAGGAATGCACCGGTGAGCACAGCAACACCAAAAGACCCGGGAGACCACGGAAAACAACTGTGGTGGATGACTGAAAAATTCTTTCCCTGGTGAAGAAAACACCCTTCACAACAGTTGGCCAGATCAAGAACACTCTACAGGAGGTATGTGTATGTGTGTCAAAGTCAACAATCAAGAGAAGACTTCACCAGAGTGAATACAGAGGGTTCACCACAAGATGTAAACCATTGGTGAGCCTCAAAAACAGGAAGGCAAGATTAGAGTTTGCCAAACAACACCTAACAAAGCCTTCACAGTTCTGGAACAAGATCCTATGGACAGATGAGACCAAGATCAACTTGTAGCAGAGTGATGGGAAGAGAAGAGTATGGAGAAGGAAAGGAACTGCTCATGATCCTAAGCATACCACCTCATCAGTGAAGCATGGTGGTGGTAGTGTCATGGCGTGGGCATGTATGGCTGCCAATGGAACTGGTTCTCTTGTATTTATTGATGATGTGACGCTGACAAAAGCAGCAGGATGAATTCTGAAGTGTTTCGGGCAATATTATCTGCTCACATTCAGCCAAATGCTGCAGAACTCATTGGACGGCGCTTCACAGTGCAGATGGACAATGACCCAAAGCATACTGCAAAAGCAAGCAAAGAGTTTTTGAAGGGACAGAAGTGGAATGTTATGCAATGGCCAAGTCAATCACCTGACCTGAATCCCATTGAGCAGCATTTCACTTGCTGAAGACAAAACTGAAGGGAAAATGCCCCAAGAACAAGCAGGAACTGAAGACAGTTGCAGTAGAGGCCTGGCAGAGCATCACCAGGGATGAAACCCAGCGTCTGGTGATGTCTATGCGTTCCAGACTTCAGGCTGTGATTGACTGCAAAGGATTTGCAACCAAGTATTAAGAAGGGAAAGTTTGATTTATGATTATCATTCTTTCCCATTACCTTTGGTCCCTTAACAAGTGGGGGCACATCTGCAAACTGCTGTAAGTCCTACACGTTCACCTGAGTTGGATGTACATACCCTCAAATTAAAGCTGACAGTCTGCAGTTAAAGCACATTGTGTTTGTTTCATTCCAACTCCATTGTGGTGGTGTATAGAGCCAAAGATGTTACAATTGTGTCCATGTCCCAACATTTCTGGACCTGACTGTATATGCAGCCGCCCCGCAAACACACCTTCAGAAACTTACCACATTGTATTACTCATTCTGCCGCTTTGTGCTACAATGTAACTACATGACCCACCATTGTGACATGTTAAAAGAGCTAATCTGGCCGTCGCTGGAATCAAAATACTCCAAAGCTGACAAAAGGCACTGCTGAAAATAAGTGAAAAAGAACAAATTTGGGTGGGGTCTACACTGATCATCTCCTCATTGTGATTATCACGAAAATTGTACAATTTTGTTCAGGTCATTTCTCTTCAAAAAAATGACCTGATCACTTCTCCTAAATTTGTTATTGTTCAGCGAATATATATATATTTTTTTTTTATTTTTCTTCTGTGTTTTATTCGTTTTAATTTCTTTAGCAGCAAATTCTCCGTTATCCACCAAACCCCCCCTTTTTTTGTGCACGTGTGGGAGAGGGCAACGAAAAATTATTTAACGGTGGAAAAATAACAGAAAACATTCGTTCTGGGTATAAAAGCAGCCTCGCCTCCTTTTTAGTTTGTGATTTCTGATGAATGAAGACGTGTTTTGCTGCCGGGAAGCGAACGGAAATAGTAATTTTGATGAGGAAATAATAGCATAACCTAGGAATTAAATTTCCGTGGCCGAGTTACTGCACATTTGACAATGAATCGAGCGCTGAGACCATTTTTTCCTTGTGATTACTCTCCTTGGTTTCATAAATTGGGTGTTAATCACGTTTTTTTCTCCCAGAATCCAGCGTTCTGAAATCAGTAGCCATTGCCAGCGGAGACCACTGGACTTCACTGCTTTATGGGATTTCTCGGGGATTTGAAACATGATTTTATCAGATGGTTCAATGACCGGATGGAAAGTACCGTATTGACTGCTTTCTGGATAAAGGGGTTATTCAGACATTTGGGTGCTCTCCTGTACGCCGCACTTTGGCGAGTTAAATTTGTCATTCCCGAAGGGTCCCCGAAGTACGGCAATTCGACCCGCTGAAAGCATTTTCAAACCGCCACAGAAAAACCAACGAATAAAAAAAACAAAAAACGCCAAATCGATCTGAAAAAAAAACAAACCCGCTAACCGCAGCCATTTAAGAAACAAAAAGGAAAATCGGGGGGGGGGGGAGAAATCACCAGAAAATCCTTAAAAAAATAGACTTTTTGCTGCAAATGAAAAAAATAGACGGTTGAATTTATTCTTTCAGTGAGATAGTCAGGGAATCATGGGAGTTGTAGTTCAATATCTAGAAGGGGGGCAGAGTTTGACAGCCCTAGAGTGCTAGCTCTTACTTCAGTTCTCGTTTTTTCCTTGCGCTGAGCACAGGGCATTCACACATTGTTTGGAGTCATGAGTGCTTTTTGCAAAGAATATATATATATGCAGCTGCCCCACAAACGCACCTTCAGAAACTTACTACATTGTATAACTCATTTTGCCGCTTTGTGCTACAATGTAACTACATGACCCACCATTGTGACACGTTAAAAGAGCTAAACTGGCCATCGCTGGAATCCAGACGCACCCTTCACCTTTCCAACATGGTGTTTAAGAGGTTTTCTGGGAAGCTACCACCCTACCTGAACAGGCTGCTTCCCCCAGCAGCTCCCTCATCCTATAACCTCCGATCCAGGACCAGCACCTTACTTGCAATACCACAATACAAAAATAAAGTGGCTCGATCCTCATTTTCCAACAGAGCACCGCAAAAATGGAATAACCTCCCAAACACCATCAAATCTTCCCCCAGTCTAAAGTCCCTTAAGACTTCCCTATTAACATACCTCAATACCGAATGCACCTGTAAACATGTAACACAGTGACTATATACAGAATGCACCTGTAAACATGTAACAGTGACTATATACAGAATGCACCTGTAAACATGTAACACAGTGACTATATACAGAATGCACCTGTAAACATGTAACACAGTGACTATATACAGAATGCACATGTAAACATGTAACAGTGACTATATACAGAATGCACCTGTAAACATGTAACACAGTGACTATATACAGAATGCACCTGTAAACATGTAACATAGTGACTATATACAGAATGCGCCTGTAAACATGTAACACAGTGACTATATACAGAATGTGCCTGTAAACATGTAACGCAGTGACTATATACAGAATGCACCTGTAAACAAGTAACGCAGTGACTATATACAGAATGCACCTGTAAACATGTAACGCAGTGACTATATACAGAATGCACCTGTAAACATGTAACGCAGTGACTATATACAGAATGCACCTGTAAACATGTAACGCAGTGACTATATACAGAATGCACCTGTAAACATGTAACGCAGTGACTATATACAGAATGCACCTGTAAACATGTAACGCAGTGACTATATACAGAATGCACCTGTAAACATGTAACGCAGTGACTATATACAGAATGCGCCTGTAAACATGTAACACAGTGACTATATACAGAATGCACCTGTAAACATGTAACACAGTGACTATATACAGAACGCACCTGTAAACATGTAACGCAGTGACTATAATTCCCACATATTTATTTTCTGGGTTAATCTGTATATTTGTGTTTGGTTTTTAATATTTTGCATTGTATTACTATGTGTTTCTGTAACTGTAACACTTCAATGTTCTTGAACCCAGGACATACTGAAAACCAGAGAAATCTCAATGTATCCTTCCTGGGAAAATACTTTAGAAATAAATGAAATATATTTACAGTTTATATATACAGTGTTTGCTGCACGGACACGAAGCGACAGACCACTCGTATTTCCCTTGGACTTGGCACAAAGATCCCTGTGTCCGTTCAGATTTACCTTCCCTTGTCCACCGCTCTGTGCAGCCTTTGTTCCTACACAAAAGTTTCTCCCGTGATGGCCTAGTTCCCACACGCATTGCTCGCACAACATAAAGCTCTTTGAGGGTTGTAATGCAAGTTGAGAAGCAGCGGCTGGGACATTCGGGCCGGACTCTAACAGGCTGGCGGTGACCCAGAACAGTGGGCACGATCTGATAAACAGACCCAAATGCTATTTGTACTCATGGTCACGCTGGAAGAGATTGGGCTCATTCCAGGCCTACAGTAAACTTTAACAGAGCCCTGGTACATGTAGCAACTCAGAGAACTTTAATGGCTCGGGGAAGGTTAGGCTTGGAGTCAAGCCTGTATTTGGGCTTAAGTTACATTGTGGTGCAGAGGAATTAGTTGTGGCCAGTGGAAGCTTGTGTGTCCTTACTGTGATCAGCGGTGGAGATACTTTGGTGCAGGAATTACAAGCCATGATCGGGTATTGTGATTTTTGTGTTGGGAGTGGGCATGATCGTCTGTACTCTGTACTCAGAGGATGGGCATGATCGTCTGTACTCAGAGGATGGGCATGATCGTCTGTACTCAGAGGATGGGCATTTACTCAATTGAGTAGACACGCGTGTCTAGTAAATGTGTGCTCTACCGGCTCGGTTGACATTTTAGTGCATCCTCTACCGGCTCGGTTGACATTTTAGCGCATCCTCTACCGGCTCGGTTGACATTTTAGCGCATCCTCTTCCTGGCTCGGTTGACATTTTAGCGCATCCTCTACCGGCTCGGTTGACGTTTTAGCGTGTGCTCTACCAGCTCTGACGTTTTAGCGAGTGCTCTACCGGTTCGGTTGACGTTTTAGCGAGTGCTCTACCTGGTTGGGTGATGTTTTAGCGAGTGCTCTACTGGCTCAGTTGATAGATTAGTGAGTGCTCTAATGGTTCGGTTGACGTTTTAGCGAGTGCTCTACCGGTTCGGTTGACGTTTTAGCGAGTGCTCTAATGGTTCGGTTAACGTTTTAGCGAGTGCTCTACCGGTTCGGTTGATGTTTTAGCGAGTGTCTATGGTTCGGTTGATGTTTTAGCGAGTGCTCTAATGGTTCGGTTGACGTTTTAGCGAGTGCTCTAATTGTTCGGTTGACGTTTTAGCGAGTGCTCTACCGGTTCGGTTGACGTTTAAGCGAGTTCTCTACCGGTTCGGTTGACGTTTTAGCGAGTGCTCCACCGGTTCGGTTGACGTTTTAGCGAGTGCTCTACTGGTTCGGTTGACGTTTTAGCGAGTGCTCTACCGGTTCGGTTGACGTTTTAGCGAGTGCTCTACCGGTTCGGTTGACGTTTAAGCGAGTGCTCTACCGGTTCGGTTGACGTTTTAGCGAGTGCTCTACCGGTTCGGTTGACGTTTAAGCGAGTGCTCTACTGGTTCGGTTGACGTTTTAGCGAGTGCTCTACCGGTTCGGTTGACCTTTTTATCGAGTCTCGAGTTGAATTTGTGCCTGTCTTCACACACGTCGTTATCTTGCACAAATGCGCTGCAAGAGTAAATAAAGCTAACTGGGAATAACCATGAAGCCCTGGAATCGCGGCGTGCGGAGCGAATATCCCATCCGTGTGCGGTTTCTAATCTGATAAGCTCTTTACGTCCAGAGCTTGGCATTTCGAGACGGAATGGTCCGGGTTCTACTTCCTGAGCGGAATCACACGCTCAGAGATTACGACTTTCTCTGCTGGGTCCTGGCCCGAGAGATCAGATCGCTGAGCCGCAGGGGGTGGGCGCTCGGGCACCGAATCGGGTATTGACGAGCAGATTTACCAATATCAGGTCGAGGGAACTAGAATTGGGGTGGAGGGATCTCTGACGCCTGTTTTACCGTCTTTCGGCCTTATCCTTTTGCGTCGCACATTTTACTGACTTTGAGTTTCAACGAATTCCATCTGTCGGCTTGTTTTTATTTCGACACGTTTCGATATATATATTTTTTCTTTTGAATTAGCGAGTGACTCATTTAAGCGTATTCTACTTTACCAGAAAAACAAACTATGATTTAGGTTCTGAAAAAAAATCAAGCCAGTAAAAAGCCACCGAATCGCACCGAATGGTGAATTTCCCCGTATGGTGCAATTTCGTGGTAGTTCGGGTATTCGGAAAGCAGGCAGTTCGTAAAATTTTGGCAAATTGCCAGCGAAATACGGTGCCTGTTCGACGGCAGTGAAATCCCCATAGAGAAGCAATGGTTAATCTATTCACAGTCACCGAACAGCAGAGAAATTTCAGTAAAATGCCCTGATGCTCGGTGGTTTCATTCGACAGGTTTAATGTAAAGAAAATTCCCAGTTTTTGTTAAATATTTATTCAACCGTTTATTCTTTTCATTTGCAGCAAAAAGTCTATTTTTAAGGATTTTTTAGGCATTTATTTTTTTGGTATTTTCATTGTTTTAAACCCTTTTAAAAAAATTTGCTTTTTTTTTTTACCCCCAGTTTGGCGGCTTTTTTCGGGGTATATTCGGCAGATCGCCGGCTGTGTTTGACGCTTTGCACCTGCAAGTGACAGTCTGTTCGGCGAATTGTCGGCTGTGTTCAGTTTGTGGCTGCGTTTGACGGTCTGTTCTGGGAATCCTTAGCTGCGTTTGCTTTGTGGCTGCTTTCGGCAGCTGTGTTCGGCAGTTTGCAGCTGCTTTCTGTGGATCCTTTTGGCACACTTTGGGGACCCTGCGGTGAATGCTGAATTAACCGAAGGGTCGGCGAGCTGAAGTGCGCCGAACAAAAGAGCACCAACATTTCGGTGATCTTTGAATAGCCCCTTATGTGTTAATTTTTTAAAAATATTTTGGTATATTGTGTTTGTTTTCTTCTACACTTAATTTATGTTAATGATGCCTGAATTATTTCTGCGACACAATGTCATACTTAACATACATTGCACCTGCATCAGTCGGCATCATATCAGGGGTGCGGGAATTGTATCGCCCGACGCCCGGGACATGAAGATCCGGGCGCCGGGCGAGTAGTTTTTTTTAGATACAGTCCGGCAGGCTAGAAGCCCGCTGGACTGCGGACTAATTACAGGGACGCCCCCGATACCGGAAGTCGGCATTGAGCCGGCATCCGAGGGGCTTGGGCGGCTGTTTGAATGCTCTATCGGCATTCAGACAGCCGCCCCTGGAGCTCTCAGCCGCATACTTACCTTCCCGAGCGGCGCCGACAAAGTCTCCGCGCTTCCACACGTTGAAGGACACAGCCGCGATCACGTGGGAGTCCCACGTGATCGCGGCTGGGGGTCCTTCAAAGAGCGCAGGCACGAAGACTTCGTTGGCGCCGCTCGGGAAGGTAAGTATGCGGCTGAGAGCTCCAGGGGCGGCTGTCTGAATGCCGATAAAGCATTCAAACAGCCGCCCCATGTCTGGTCTGGGGACTGAGTTGGGTGGCAATATCCATGAGCTGGGGCATTATCCATGAGCTGGGGCAGTATATCCATGAGCTGGGGCAGTATATCCATGAGCTGGGGCAGTATATCCATGAGCTGGGGCAGTATATCCATGAGTTGGGGCAATATCCATGTGCTGGGGCAGTATATCCATGAGCTGGGGCATATATCCATGAGCTGGGGCATATATCCATGAGCTGGGGCATATATCCATGAGTTGGGGCATATATCCATGAGTTGGGGCAATATCCATGTGCTGGGGCAGTATATCCATGAGCTGGGGCAGTATCCATGAGCTGGGGCATATATCCATGAGCTGGGGCATATATCCATGAGCTGGGGCAGTATATCCATGAGCTGGGGCAGTATATCCATGTGCTGGGGCAGTATATCCATGAGCTGGGGCAGTATATCCATGAGCTGGGGCAGTATATCCATGAGCTGGGGCAGTATATCCATGAGCTGGGGCAATATCCATGTGCTGGGGTAGTATATCCATGTGCTAGGGCAGTTTATCCATGTGCTGGGGCAGTATATCCATGAGCTGGGGCAGTATATCCATGAGCTGGGGCAGTATATCCATGAGCTGGGGCAGTATATCCATGAGCTGGGGCAGTATATCCATGTGCTGCGGCAGTATATCCATGAGCTGGGGCAATATCCATGAGCTGGGGCATATATCCATGAGCTGGGGCAGTATATCCATGAGCTGGGGCAGTATATCCATGTGCTGGGGCAGTATATCCATGAGCTGGGGCAGTATATCCATGAGCTGGGGCACTATATCCATGAGCTGGGAAATTATCAGGACAAGTTGATCGTCCTGAGGGACAAGTAGATTGGACTACTACTTAGTCCGTTGGACAAGTAGATTTTTTTTGAATTTCCACACCCCTGCATATCGATACTGGCTGCCTGTGCGGAAATCGAAGGTGAATGAGGGTTTCATAGGGAGTTCCTCTTTTTTTCAGGGAATGGAAGTCAATGAAATCCAGACGGGTAGAACTGGAGGTGGTGGGCAGGGAAAAAACGGGGCGATCCTTGGATTATCCAAGGTGACCTCATGCGTTCACCATTAGTGCAGATCCTTGGCTCTTCCCAAGTGGCCCAAAGCGTCCTGCCCGTATCGGCAAACCGTGTGTTTGCCAGCTGGCCAGTCTAAGCCTTCAAATAAAAGATCAGGCATCCACATGTGGACTCAGGATTGACTTAGCCATGTTCTTTCCTTCCATGGTGCCATAAACATGACCCTATGCTGCCGCGATATCGAAGAACACGATCCCGTGAGGACATGTTTATTTACATGGTGTACTCTGACTGTACCAGGACTGCTGGGTGGACCCAATACCCCAGATGTTCGGTTTCCATTCTCATGACGTCCAGCACAGCGGCGTGTACTATATGCTTCCCTTCAACACTAACAAGCGCAGCGTGCAATGTTGGAAATACACGCTGTGCTGCCGCAGGAATTCTGGGTCATGGGACCTCCTGGGAATGAGCTCGCTGGGCGTCTGGTGGTTTAAGCAGATGGAGAGGTCGAGCTTCGGCTTCTAATTCTAGAAAATCAATAGGAACGTTCTCATGCCGGGATGTGTCCTTGTTGGAGAATATATCGTTATATTGCTTTATTAGTTAGTTACTGACTGGAATTGGCCAACTGTGCGCTGGGTTACAGGACACAAACCCACCGATCGTGCCCCATAACTACCCCGCACCTTGACTTACACCATAATGACTCGGGATGCCCGGCCACTTCATTGAGTGTATTTATTCCCAAGATAGGGCCATCATGTGCCC
Organism: Leptobrachium leishanense; assembly: GCA_009667805.1. Taxonomy (NCBI): domain Eukaryota; kingdom Metazoa; phylum Chordata; class Amphibia; order Anura; family Megophryidae; genus Leptobrachium; species Leptobrachium leishanense. The sequence goes on along the minus strand of CM019073.1, from coordinate 80,449,194 downwards.
GCTACCTCCCTCTTACCAACAATCACAGGAATCTGGTGTAAAACTGCGGGAAGTAAATGCTAGGCGTATCCTGAACACGTGTCTCAGCCATGATGCCAGGGGTACGGAGAACCAGAGACGCCAGCAGAAAAAGAGGTGGCATTGAGGCAGAATAACTAGGGCTGTCAGCATTCGGAGGGATAGTGTGACTAGGGGCGTCACGGTAAGAGCGGCGGCATGGATAGGCAGAGCAATGAGGGGTATCAGCTATAAAGGGGGCACATGGTGAAGAGGAATAATTTGCTTTATCAGTGGTAATGGGGCAACACCGAGAAGCAGCACGTCTGATCAGATACCAATGGGGGAACAAGATGGGGAAAAGGTGACTAGGGGTATCCGAGGTAAGAGCAGTCACATGGATAAAAAAAAAGCAACCAATGGAATCGGCATTAAAAGGGGTAATATAGGCAGCACGATTATGGCCACCAGATATCAAAGGGGTGAGTGACAATGGGCATGAGCAAGTAAGAAGGGTGGCATGGAGAAGCAGGGTGACTATGGGCATCAGAAGTAAAACGAGGGGCCTGGAGAGGCAGGGTGACCATGGGCATCAACGGTACGATGGGTAGGATGGAGAGGCAGGGTGAGTATGGACATCAGCAGTAAGATGGGTGGCATGGAAAGGCAGGGTGAGTATGGATATCAGCAGTAAGATGGGTGGCATGGAGAGGCAGGGTGACTGGGCATCAGCAGTAAGATGGGTGGCATGGAGAGGCAGGGTGACTATGGGCATCAGCAGTAAGATGGGTGGCATGGAGAGGCTGGGTGACTATCGGCATCAGCAGTAAGATGGGTGGCATGGAGAGGCAGGGTGACTATCGGCATCAGCAGTAAGATGGGTGGCATGGAGAGGCAGGGTGAGTAGGGGCATCAGCAGTAAGATGGGTGGCATGGAGAGACCGGGTGAGTAGGGGCATCAGCAGTAAGATGGGTGGCATGGAGAGGCAGGGTGAGTATGGGCTTCAGAGAGTCAGCATAGAGCTGGGTCACGGACTAGCATGGCTAGCTGGGTCCGTTAGACGGCTTCTAGGAATGGAGTCCTGAGTAATGAAGCAGAAGCCCAGGCGCTCGCTCGCTATTTACACACAGCGACAGGAAGACCCGACTAATTAACAGTAAAGGAAACTGCAAACAATCCGATGATCAGGAATTAATAATCCGATTATTCTGGCGATTTTACGACCATGGAGCTCCTAACAAATACCTGTACCGTGATCAACACTCACACGCCACACAGCGCCCGCGCAGGTACACGCCGTTTCACACCAACACGTCACATTACACGTACACGTCACATTACATGTACACATCACGGCCGCGCCGTGATAGACTTCGCTTCAGCTCTCGGCTAAAAATCTCTGTAAAAGAAAAATGAGATTATAATTTCCCGACTGTCCTGAGCGGTGACTCGTACGGAGCCCGGGGAGCAAGAAACCCCCCCATGATTAATGCCCAGGACCCGTGCGCTGCCTGGCAGGGGCATAATGAATAACAAGTACCCTCTAACCTTCCGAAAAAAAGCAGCTCTTTACCAGATGGCGTGACCTGACCCTTCCTATTTTACGATGTTGGCGCCGCCATAAAGGATTGGAGAGCAATGGATGATCAGGGACGTCTCCATGGCAACGCTGTATCTATGCAGGATGGCGACCACTGAGGATGGAGAGTGGATACTTACAGCATCCTGCTCCCTCTAAGCATCTGAGATTACAAAGGGCTTTTCTGTTAATTGAAGAGAACCTATAATTAAAGGGCCCCCCCCTCCCGTTAAAAAGAAAGAGAGGTGTCCTGGCTGAGACTGCTCGTCCTCCTGCGTGTCGCGGCCCCTCCTCGGCGAGTGTGCTACGTGCAGAATGTGACTTCCTCTGCCGGCTCCTTATAACCGCTCGGGATTTCGTGTAAAAGTGACTCAGGGGCAGCGAATTCCCCAATGCTGCAATTCCAGGTCCCCCTTAACCCCATCGTCGATCGTGGGGGGGGGGGGGGCTGCGTTTATTGATCAGCCCCAGGTGGTGATAATTAGGTCCCAGCGATGAGTTATTGATCAGTTTAGAATTCTCAAGAAAATGGCTATTTTTAAACTCTGAGAATCTGTGAATGCTAGAGAAATGGGTGGAAATGGGTGGAACGTTGTGCCCGCCTGCACGTCTCTGTATGACTCAAGCCACGCCACTGGGTACCGTTAACCCTTCAGTAAACACAAGAACCGTTAATCATCATCAGCTCTCAAAATGAATCGCAAGCCTTTGGGGAAAGATTTTTAAGAGACTCCACCCCCTCCTTTTCACACCGTCCTGTGACATTTCAGTTCTTGTGATGTGAAGAGGGTCGCTGACCCGCCATGTTTTCCTGGACACGCATCTTCTCTTCATGCAGATGGACGGCACATGAAAGGTTATACCGTGTGCGTGTATAGAAAGAAATGAAGCCGGCTGACAGAAATCAGTGAAAACCCCCCCTGGGGGAGATCTGTGGTTACCGAGCCGGCTCCATTCAAGCAGGGGATGGATTCTGCAAGCTGCTGGGCATCACTTTTCATCCCGGGCCATTGGAATTGCTGGATGTATACAGAGTTACACCTTTCATACAGCGCGCCCGCATTGCTCTTTATAAATAAAACACTGACCTTTCCCTATGTTACCTCCACCTAAATATAACCCACCACCCCGACCATGCCCGGCGCCGTGCCGCCATACCGAGAGGTGAGCGTGCCAACAAACACATTATACTGGCCTGAGTCCTCCCATACATCACCGTAGCCACACACATTATACTGGCCTGAGTCCTCCCATACATCACAGTAGCCACACATACTGGCCTGAGTCCTCCCATACATCACAGTAGCCACACATACTGGCCTGAGTCCTCCCATACATCACAGTAGTCACACACACATTATACTAGCCTCCCATACATCACAGTAGTCACACACACATTGCACTAGCCTCCCACACATCACAGAAGCCACACATACACATTATTCTAGTCTTTCATACATCACAGTAGCCACACACACATTATACTAGCCTCCCATGCATCACAGTAGCCACACACTCCATATACCAGCTTTCCATACATCAGTAGCCACCCACACATTATACTAGCCTCCCATACATCACAGTAGCCACCCACACATTATACTAGCCTTTCATACATCACAGTAGCCACACACACATTATACTAGCCTCCCACACATCACAGTAGCCACACACACATTATACTAGCTTTCCATACATCACAGTAGCCACACACACATTACACTAGCCTCCCACACATCACAGTAGCCACACTCACATTATACTAGCCTCCCATACATCACAGTAGCCACACACACATTATACTAGCCTCCCATACATCACAGTAGCCACAAACACATTATACTAGCCTCCCATACATCACAGTAACCACACACACATTATACTAGCATCCCATACATCACAATAGTTGTACACACATTATACTAGCCTTCCATACATACTCTGGTGGCATCACGACAGCCTCATGCACACACCATTACAGTCTGGTGACCTCACGACAGCCTCACGCACACCATTCATTACAGTTTGGTGCACATCGTGACAGCCACATGCACATCCTATGCTAGCACACCAGAAACCTCGGTCTGGGACGCACACGTCATTACATGTTTAAATGTTCAGATACATTTTGCACGTACAACGAGAGCTACAAATGTTTTGCAAGCGGAGGCTTGTGGTGCCCATTTGATGGATATAATGTATCAGACCAAACACCCTTAATGTAATGTATACTGTGGAGCTCTGATACAATGTAGCAGATCAGACTTTTATAGTAGAAATGAGATTTGATAGAATTTATGTGACGAAAACACTTCAATAACTACAGCCTAAAGGACTAGGGGAGATTAATCTATATATATATATTGAAAAAGCTGTGTTAGTGCAGATGCCAAAATCCCCAGAGTATAGCCGTGCGAAGTGATACCTTTTTTTATTGGACTAACGTTGCATTTATAATACTATGGTCAAATTTCAAGAGTACTGGTTCCATGAACGATCACTACGAATACCGAAAATGCCGGAATGAATGCACAAAACAAACAAAAATGGCCAAAGCCCATTACGTCAATGAAAATCTAAACAATAACATATCAAACCCTAAAAACTTTTGGAGAACCATAAGTAACTTACAAGCACCCCCAGTCCACTCCCAGCCGGCTGCTGTCAAAGTAAACAACCAAACCCTGCAACACCCCCTAGATGTAGCAAATGCCTTTAATGATTATTTTGTTGGATGCGCCACCACTTTGATTGGCAAGCTAGAAAATGACATGCAATCAGAGAGGCCTCATGCAGGTCAGGCCCCTCCAACTGTGCAAAGTCCCGGTATCAGACAGGAATTTAGTTTTAGACCAGTGCCTGTCAGTGTCGTTACTAAACTTCTCCGTAAGCAAAAAATTAAATACCAGTCTGGACCTGATCAAATACCAGCAATGCTGCTGAAAATCAGTGCACCAGCAATTGCAAATCCTGTCGCAACCCTAATAAATGAATCACTGGCAACTGGATACATACCCAAACTCTGGAAGACTGCAAGAGTGGTACCTATCCATAAAAGTGGTGACAGTACTTTGGTATCCAACTACCGTCCAATATCACTGCTCCCTGTAGTGTCAAAAATCTTGGAAAAATGTGTCCACACACAATTACGTGATTATTATCAATATTGGAGCTACTTAACCCCGGATCAATCAGGCTTTCGTCCAAATCACTCAACTACAGCCGCCCTTTTAAAAGTCTGCAATGATATCCAAGCTGGGATGGAACAAGGAAACCTAACTGGAGCATCTTCCTTGATTTTGCCAAGGCCTTTGACACAGTAGACCATGGCATCTTGTTAGAAAAACTTAAAAACTCTGGCATTGGTGATCGTACGCTAACCTGGTTTCAATCATATGTCTCCGACCAATCACAATATGTGTCAATTTCTGGCAGCTCCTCCCTCCCCCTCCCTGTCACTTGCGGAGTACCCCAAGGCTTAATACTAGGCCCCCTCCTATTCACTATATTCATAAATGATCTGCCCAACGTCTGCAAAGCCTCAACTGTACATATGTACGCAGACGACACTGTAATCTATACCAGCAAACCAAATCTCCCGCAGCTGGAGGCCGCGCTGCAAGAACAATTCACAGAGGTAGAAAAGTGGATCAAAAACAACAAACTTTTTTTAAATGCTGACAAAACTGTAACGATGCTCTTTGGAACAAAACCTAAACTACACAAATTGCAAAATCCCCATCTATGTGTTGGGACAAAATCAAATGGCACGAATCAAATGGCACGCTGACCACAGTCACTTCTCTCAAATATCTAGGTATGTGGTTGGACCCTAATCTATCCTTTGGCCCCCACATAGAAAAACTCTCATCTAAAATTTACCCCAAACTAGGCGCCCTGTACAGAAACAAATCCTGCCTGAGCCCCGCGGTAAGAAAGCAGATTGTACAACAAATGCTTATGCCGGCTATTGATTACGGAGATGTAGTGTATGCAGCGGCCCCGCAAACACACCTTCAGAAACTTACTACATTGCATAACTCATTCTGCCGCTTTGCGCTACAATGTAACTACATGACCCACCATTGTGACATGTTAAAAGAGCTAAACTGGCCATCGCTGGAATCCAGACGCACCCTTCACCTTTCCAGCCTGGTGTTTAAGAGCATTTCTGGGAAGCTGCCACCCTACCTGAATAGACTGCTTCCCCAAGCAGCTCCCTCATCCTATAACCTCCGATCCAGGACCTGCACCTTACTTGCAATACCACAATACAAAAAGACAGCGGCTCGATCCTCATTTTCCTACAGAGCACTACAATTATGGAATAACCTCCCAGACACCATCAAATCTTCCCCCAGTCTTAAGTCACTCAAAATTTCCCTATTAACATACCTCAATACAGAATGCACCTGTAAACATGTAACCTAGTGACTATATTTCCTACATATTTATTTTCTGTTAATCTGTATATTTGTGTTGTTAATATCTTACATTGTATTACTTTGTATTTCTGTAACTGTAACACTTCAATGTTCTTGAACCCAGGACATAATTGAAAACGAGAGAAATCTCAATGTATCCTTCCTGGTAAAATCCTTTATAAATAAATTTAAAAGCCAAGCTTTGGGGAGTGTAACGCTCTTCCTCAGGTCTGGAAGCTCTACCTAAAGACGAGAGGTATACTCACCAATAAAAGAAGTATCACTACATCCTGCTATACTCTGGTGATACATATATATGCACGCACACCATACTAAATAAAGGATGCGTGTTGTGATGGGAGTGACATTTATTTTACATTGGATACAGGGGACTATTCCTATTTTCCACACTTTAAACATCTTTTCCCCCATCCTTGACCTTCTCTGTGACCTCTATCTTTGACTGCCTCCTGGGCTTTTCTTTATACCCTGAACAGGTCCTGGTGACAGTGGCTGGTAGGGGTATACGTGCGTGCATGGACTGCGCCAAGGGCTAACTTTCAAATGATTAAAGATCCAGGAATTAAAAATCAAAAAAGGTTTTAGAGGAAAAGCTCCGGGTAACCTGGAGCGGAGATCATCTCGCCGTCCGTGGAAATGAGATTGACGTAAAACATACACACGCGACTCTCAGGGCCTTTAGGTTAGATAAACCGTGGAATGTATGGACCGCTAAGACCCCGGTTACACTCCTAACCCATAGGAATGGAGGGATGACGCTCTCATTGCTTCCCAGTTCCCCCGCAACCCTTTCATGTCTTATTAAATACCTAAGGTTATGGCTGGGTTGCCAAAATATTACAGATCAGAAGGTCACAGGTGGCCGACGGCTCTGGTGACTTGTGACAGCGGCGAAAGAGAGGGGTGCGGTGCCACTGGTTCTCCCCAAAATGATCTTGCCTCTGGTAAAGCGGTTACGGCTCTCTGTAAAAAACACAAAAAGAGATATTCTCGTACATTAAAGGTCACCTTGACCTTCTCGATGGTCTGGGTCAACCAGGTTGAAGGATTCCATCAAGTGGGTCCCAAGGATGGCGTCTGTGCCCACCCAAGGGGCAGAGTGGGTACCCTACAAGTGCTGGGGGACAAAGCACCTTCTGGGAATGACCTCCAAGGGTCAGAGTGTAAAGGTCTCATAATGAACCCCAGTCTGGAGCCCCTCGTTCCACTTCGTCAATTACTGGGGATTTAAGAGATTAGGATTTTAATCCCACCCTGCGCTGGGGTTCAGACGGCGCGGGGAGGCTGTGCAATAAATATTTCATTACGAGGAGGCCTGAATAATTGATACTCGTGTGTGTGCGTGTCTGCACGGTGCAACGGCTTCATGGAAATAAAAAGGAGAGTGAGGACAAGGTCTCTATAATCGTGTCTCAAACGGTACAGGGTAACAGACAGAGGGATCATCGTACGGCACCACGGACTATGTCAGAGCTGTAGAACTCCTAGAAATAATAATTTTTGGTCATCCTCGAGGCCCGCTCACCGCACTATTGTTTTGTATGACTGGTATGCAGCTTAAACCAGTGACACAAATGGCGGATGTGGATTGTGAGAGTCTTCCTTAAAATCAGCCGGTGCTCTCTGCGTCTGTGTCCTCTGAGCCGGTTCTGTTGCCCAGGACACTCGGATCACGGGGTTTATACACACGCAAATCCACTGTAACGTTTCCCTACACACCTATCGTGTCTTCGGGGTCCCATGCGCACCGGCTTATCTCATGTAGCATTCATATACTGCAGCTAATCCAGGCAGATCCTGTGGGATTCCGGATTAATAACCTGGTTTTATTGCTCCAGCGTATGAATTCTACATGCTATACGGGGACGCACGTCCAGCAGCAGATGAGCCAGTGGATCCAGTCACTCCTGGTATGGGTCAGGCAGGGGCTGTTACATCCCCCCCCAGGCCCAACCAGAACCTGAGCGGATATAAACCTGTATTTATGTGAGGAAGCTGTATGAAACATACGAGAGGCTCGGCTATTACAGCCATAATATGAAACGAGCACATTCCCTCCTCATGATTCACCAGGGACTAAATAGAACCAGCACTTTGTGTTTGTTCCCAAAATATCTCTACTTTCAACTGAATTATGTCCCGCCCTGTGCTCTGACCCCTCCCACCCTGTGCTGACCCCTCCCACCCTGTGCTCTGACCGTCCCGCCCTGTGCTGACCCCTCCCACCCTGTGCACTGACCCCTCCCACCCTGTGCTGAACCCTCTCGCCCTGTGCTGACCCCTCCCACCCTGTGCACTGACCCGTCCCGCCCTGTGCTGACCCGTCCGCCCTGTGCTGACCCGTCCCGCCCTGTGCTGACCCGTCCCGCTCTGTGCTCTGACCCGTCCCGCCCTGTGCTCTGACCGTCCCGCCCTGTGCTGACCCGTCCCGCCCTGTGCTCTGACCATCCCGCCCTGTGCTCGGACCGTCCCGCCCTGTGCTGACCCGTCCCGCCCTGTGCTCTGACCATCCCGCCCTGTGCTGACCCGTCCCGCCCTGTGCACTGACCAGTCCCACCCTATGCTGACTAGTCCCGCTCTGTGCTCTGAGCCGTCCCACCCTATGCTGACCCGTCCCGCTCTGTGCTGACCCGTCCCACCCTATGCTGACCCGTCCCGCTCTGTGCTGACCCGTCCCACCCTATGCTGACTAGTCCCGCTCTGTGCTCTGAGCCGTCCCACCCTATGCTGACCCGTCCCGCTCTGTGCTCTGACCCGTCCTGCCCTGTGCTGACCCGTCCCGCTTTGTGCTGACCCGTCCCGCCCTGTGCTCTGACCCGTCCCGCCCTGTGCTCTGACCGTCCCGCCCTGTGCTGACCCATCCCGCCCTGTGCTGACCGTCCCGCCCTGTGCTGACCCGTCCCGCTGTGCTCTGACCCGTCCAGCCCTGTGCTCTGACCGTCCCGCCCTGTGCACTGACCCGTCCCACCCTATGCTGACCCGTCCCGCTCTGTGCTCTGACCCGTCCCGCCCTATGCTGACCCGTCCCGCTCTGTGCTCTGACCCGTCCTGTGCTCTGACCCGTCCCACCCTATGCTGACCTGTCCCGCTCTGTGCTCTGACCCCTCCCTCCCTGTAATCTGACCTGTCCCGCCCTGTGCTCTGACCCATCCCGCCCTGTGCACTGACCCGTCCCACCCTATGCTGACCCGTCCTGCCCTGTGCTCTGACCCATCCCGCCCTGTGCTCTGACCCATCCCGCCCTGTGCTCTGACCCGTCCCGCCCTGTGCACTGACCCGTCCCGCCCTGTGCACTGACCCGTCCCACCCTATGCTGACCCGTCCTGCCCTGTGCTCTGACCCATCCCGCCCTGTGCTCTGACCCATCCCGCCCTGTGCTCTGACCCGTCCCGCCCTGTGCACTGACCCGTCCCGCCCTGTGCACTGACCCGTCCCGCCCTGTGCTGACCCATCCCGCTCTGACCCGTCCCGCCCTGTGCTGACCCCTCCCTCCCTGTAATCTGACCCATCCCGCCCTGTGCTCTGACCCCTCCCGACCTGTGCTGACCCATCCTGCCCTGTAATCTGACCCGTTACGCCCTGTGCTGACCCATCCCGCCCTGTGCCGACCTGTCCCACCCCTTGCTCTGACCTGTCACGCCCCGTGCTCTGACCCATCACGCCCTGTAAACTGACCAGTCATGCCCTGTGCTCTGACCCCTCCCGCCCTGTGTTGACCCGTTCCGCCCTGTAATCTGACCCGTCACACCCTGTGCTGACCCGTCACGCCCTGTGCTGACCCGTTCCGCCCTTAATCTGATCCGTCACGCGCTGTGCTCTGACCCATCCTGCTCCGTGCCGCGCTCTGACCCATCACGCCCTGTGCTCTGACCAGTCACACCCTGTGCTCTGACCCGTCCCGCCATGTGCTCTGACCCCTCCCTCCCTGTGCTCTGACCCATTCCACCCTGTGCTGACCCGTCCCGCCCTGTCCCACCCCTTGCTCTGACCCGTCACGCCCTGTCCCACCCCTTGCTCTGACCCGTCACGCCCCGTGCTCTGACCTGTCACACCCCGTGCTCTGACCCGTCACGCCCTGTGCTTTGACCCCTCCCGCTCTGTGCTGACCCGTCCCGCCCTGTGCTGACCTGTCCCGCCCTCTGACCTGTCACGCCCCGTGCTTTGGCCCGTCACGCCCCGTGCTCTGACCCGTCCCGCCCTGTGCTCTGACCCGTCCCACCCCTTGCTCTGACCTGTCACGCCCCGTGCTGACCCGTCACGCCCTGACCCATCACGCCCTGTAAACTGACCCGTCACGCCCTGTGCTGACACCTCCCGCCCTGTGCTGACCCGTCCCGCCCTGTAATCTGACCCGTCACACCCTGTGCTCTGACCCCCTTCCGCCCTGTGCTCTGACCCCTCCCGCCCTGTGCTCTGACCCCTCCAGCCCTGTGCTCTGACTCGTCACGCCCTGTACTCTGACCTCTTCCGCCCTGTAATCTGACCTGCCACGCTCTGTGCGCTGACCTTCCTGCCCTGTGCTTTGACTCGTCACGCCCTGTGCTCTGACCCGTCTCGCCCTGTAATCTGACCCGTCACACCGTGTGCTGACCATCCCACCCTGTGCGCTGACCCGTCACGCCCTGTGCTCTGACCCGTCCCGTGCTGACCCCTCCCACCCTGTGCTCTGACCCATCACACCCTGTGCTGACCCATCCCGCCCTGTGCACTGACCCCTCCCGACCTGTGCTGATCCATCACGTCCTGTGCTCTGACCCATCACGCCATGTGCTGACCCCCTCCCACCCTGTGCTCTGACCCCTCCCACCCTGTGCTGACCCCTCCCACCCTGTGCTCTGACCCGTCACGCCCTGTGCTGACCCGTCCCACCCTGACCATCCCGTCCTGTACGCGGACCCGTCACACCCTGTAATCTGACACGTTCCACCCTGTGCTCTGACCCGTCCCGCCCTGTGCTCCTACCTGCCTGCCCTATGCTCTGACCTGTCCTCTGATCCATCCCTCCCTATGCCCTGTTCCGTCCAACCCTATGTTCTGACCCATCCTGCCTATTCCTCTGCCCCATCCGCTGATCAGTCTTGCCCCATTAAATTTGCCGTACACACTTTGAGGTCTCACCTGTACCTGCCCTTCATTTTGCCTATCTTGCCTCATTCTTTCCACCCTTTGTCTTGCTTCCTTGTTGCCCTCCCACGTCTCCCACATTGTTTTGCCAAAAGCCAGTCTAACAGGAACATACTTTGTTTAGAGGGATATAAAAGACGCTGCACATGACAATAGCGCTCTGTCTGTCTGAGGGGAGAGTCATGCTAGTAGTGGAAACAACTGCTGAAATGACATGTGATGGAGTGTCCTGCTGGTATTCTATTGCCTAGTGATATGACCTATCTCACTGGCATCCAATCAAATACAATACTATGATACGTTCATACACACTGCACATTACTGTGAGTTTTATTGCTGTGGAGCTCTGTGATACGCTCATACACACCGCACATTACTGTGAGTTTTATTGCTGTGGAGCTCTGTGATACAGTAATGTGCGGTGTGTGTATGAGTGTGAGTTTTATTGCTGTGGAGCGCTGTGATATGCTCCTAAACACCACACATTACTGTGAGTTTAAGGCTAGCATCAGACGAACAAAGTCATCACGTCCGTGTCACCGCACAGTTTAACGTCTGTCGCATTGATTTGTGAGCAAAAGAGACCAACACATGAAGTACATGTGCACCGAAGTGCACACGCACCACGCAGGTGGCAACGGACGCCATTTAGGCCTCGACGTAAAAGCGCTATGACAGACGCCCAGAGTGCGCCACGTCCACGTAGCGGCCTGTGTGTGTGATGAGGCGACATCAGACGCAGCGCATTTGCGACGTCCATCACGTTGACGCTCAGAAATTTTATTTTGGTCTGGCTGACTGTACCTGTATTTTAATTAATTTTGTTTCCCATATTTCCTTTTTTTTTCTACGTCCGTCAAAAAAAAAGCGGACCGTGTGGTGTCTACAGTATCATCAGTCAGTACGTACGTCCGTTATGCACGCACAGAGTGCGCTCAGACTGCTTTCGTCTGACATTAGCCTTACTGCTGTGAAGCTCTGTGATATGCTCATACATACTGCACATTACTGTGAGCTTTATTGCTGTGGCGCTCTGTGATATGCTCATACACACTGCACATTACTGTGAGTTTTATTGCTGTGGCGCTCTGTGATATGCTCATACACACTGCACATTACTGTGAGTTTTATTGCTGTGGCGCTCTGTGATATGCTCATACACACTGCACATTACTGTGAGTTTTATTGCTGTGGCGCTCTGTGATATGCTCATACACACTGCACATTACTGTGAGTTTTATTGCTGTGGCGCTCTGTGATACGCTCACACACTGCACATTACTGTGAGCTTTATTGCTGTGGCGCTGTGATATGCTCATGCACACTACATTACTGTGAGCTTTATTGCTGTGGATTCTGTGATACGCTCATGCACACTGCACATTACTGTGAGCTTTATTGCTGTGGATTCTGTGATATGCTCATACACACTATATATTACTGTGAGCTTTATTGCTGTGGCGCTCTGTGATACGCTCATACACATCGCTCATTACCGTGAGGTTTAATGCTGTGGCGCTCTGTGATACGCTCATACACACCGCACATTACCGTGAGGTTTATTGCTGTGGAGCTCTGTGATATGCTCATACACACTATATAATACTGTGAGCTTTATTGCTGTGGAGCTCTGTGATTCGCTCATACACACTGCACATTACCGTGAAGTTTATTACTGTGGATTCTGTGATACGCTCATACACGCTGCACGTTACACATGTGTTACACTCTGGACAGTTGGCATGAATCAAAACCATTCATGAAATGCGGCGTGTCACTGCATGCGCTCCCTGGCATTCCTGGAAATGCTACAAAATAAACACTATTTTTTTTTTTCATATCTCAATTATAGAAAATCCATTAAAGCTGCATTAATCCACAGCAATGGCCCTAATTGCAGAGTCTGTTTCGCAGGCGCCCTTTACGATACCGGATTATCAGCGCAGAGCGTTTAGAAATCTCGTGCTTTATCTGCAGGACGCTTCTGCTTCATGTTCAGATAGAGGGGAATCTGTTTGTGGACGTTGATCTCATGACACGACAGAGTTTCTTTTTCTACAAACACAAACCATGTGCTGCGATCCCCTGTTTGTGTGTGCTATAAATTAAAGCTACAGGTCCACGTTAATTAATAGAATTATTAAATCGATTCGTAGTTCAGTTTTAATGATGAATTATCTTGTAATTTTCCAGAATGTTATTTAAAATTTGTCCTCGTGCCCAAGATATTAAAAAAAGGAAGCCATGAAGTCAATATTTATTATTAGAACGGTCACTGCCCAGAAATCATCACAATAGAAAACAAAAAAGCCAACGCTTACAGTAATATTGGCAAATCCGGACATTTTTGAGGATTGACGGAGGAAATGCTAATTTTTACATCCAAATTAAATTTTTAAAAAAACTCTCCATCTTGGTTGTTTTAGCCCAAAAATTTCATTTCCTTTTGCCATATCTTGCCGTTTAGTGAATATCCCTGTGTGTGTGTGTAGACCGTATCCGCGTGAGCTTTTGCAGGACCCGTCCGGCCGACAGAAAGTCTCTCCAGCTTCACATGCAAATAAAGACGCGGTGGAGTTTTCCAGATGACGACATTTCGACAGGTTGCGCGGCCAACCGAGTGCAGGTGTCATTCAATATTGAAAGTTTCACTTTGTTTCTTCTATTTTTTTTCTTTGCCATATGCGTAGCACGATCTCTGTATGTAACGTGGGTTGGCGGCACACACGGCATTCTGGGATTCCAATGCATGTGTGATGGCAGCGAGCATTGTATTCTGCTGATAAAATGCATTATGGCAACGGGAGGATCCACTTTATTCTTTTCCTACAATCCATAAAGAAAATATCAGGGGCCCTATTCCGGCCGAACCATTAAAGGGCCAGTGCCACCAAAAAAATGAAATGTCCTTATTGTGTGTATTTGATGTTGCTGAAAACTTACATGTGGTTTGTTTTTCTCTTGTTTGTTTAGTTAAGAAAATATTTCCCTCTATATGTGTCAGTGGGTGCATCCATTGTGTGATATTTTCCTCTATATGTGTCACTGGATGCATCCATTGTGTGATATTTTCCTCTATATGTGTCACTGGGCGCATCCATTGTGTGATATTTTCCTCTATATGTGTCACTGGGTGCATCCATTGTGTGATATTTTCCTCTATGTGTCACTGGGTGCATCCATTGTGTGATATTTCCCTCTATATGTGTCACTGGATGCATCCATTGTGTGATATTTTCCTCTACATGTGTCACTGGGCGCATCCATTGTGTGATATTTTCCTCTGTGTCACTGGGTGCATCCATTGTGTGATATTTTCTTCTACATGTGTCACTGGGCGCATCCATTGTGTGATATTTTCCTCTATGTGTCACTGGGTGCATCCATTGTGTGATGTTTTCCTCTATATGTGTCACTGGGCGCATCCATTGTGTGATATTTTCCTCTGTGTCACTGGGAGCATCCATTGTGTGATATTTTCCTCTGTGTCACTGGGCGCATCCATTGTGTGATATTTTCTTCTACATGTGTCACTGGGTGCATCCATTGTGTGATATTTTGTGTTGTATCTTTCCATCACTTGCTCCTCACTGTGTGGCTTTGGTCATAGAATGGAGTGAATGAGTCAGTCACGACTCACATCATTGTATTGTGTGGGATGTATTCAAAGGACACACCAGGGGGTAGATTATAAGGCTTTTAAACCCCCTGTTTTATCTCATTCAGCTGTCAGCTTTTACCTCAGCCTGGAGAACACAATACACCCCCTGCAGTCTTATCTAAACATTCCCTCCTCCACCACATAAGACATTTGCAAATATTTTGGTAAATGTGCCATCATGGGAAAAATCTACAAAATTGAAACGAGATAAAAACCTAACTTTATTTTCCCTTTATACATGCAATTCCTGCAAACAAAGGAAAATAAACAGCAGCGTGTGTTTTATAATGCATTTTATAAGGTGGTTTAGTTTGTAATGCACATATAATCTAGTTACAGTTTATGTAAGTGGTCGTGTCCCTTTGAGGACATCATTTACAGCCCATAAAGGGTTATTCACAGATCACGTGGTGTTACTGAAGTTCACCGAATTTACTAACAAAAGGTATAAAATTACTGTTGCACTACAGCACACTTTGGCTATGCACAGAACCACAATCCAACACCGGCAGGCGACATTGCTGCAAACAACCGCAAAAACCATGGAACGGCAGCACCCCCATCATTACAGTAACGAATATTTATAAAGCACCAACAAGTTCTGTAGTGCTGTACAATGGGTGGGGCATAACAACAAATACACAACAAGAAATATACATACAAGTTAAACACACAGAACAGTAGGAGAGGATTCAGCCCAAGAGCTTACAATCTAAGAGGAGAGGGGTGACCCACTAGGTGAGGGTAAGTAGCTGAGTATGTGTAGTAGTGGGATGCATCGGGGCTGTGCGGGAAGATGGAGCAGGAAGGGTAGAGTTGGGAACTATTGTTGCATAAAATGAATAAACTGCGGTTATTCTCCATTCGGCGTCGTTCTGACGTTGGCGGTAACACCGGGGAATATACTTTGGTGATGTTAAAGTTGTGATCTTCACTGAACTATGATAGAAACAATGGTGATAAATGTGGTCGCAGTTCTTTATATGGTGAATTTACCGCCCTTTCGCCACATTTAATCCACCGTACTTCCCCGAGTTTAATCTCTCAGTGTAGGGCCGGTAGTTCGTGAATAACCCTGTAGAGCGCGGAGTCTGCTGACCTGGTCTCGTGTATGTGTTTCCGGGTGACTTCAGTAATTTTTCCAGGGAGCGATAAGCTTAACATAAGCCGTGAAAGAAATGCAACACGCTTAATCTCCTTTCTGCACAAAACCTGGAACATCTGAGAGGTTTTCTGTACATTGCAGTATCGGGGGGGGGGGGGCTCAGAGGGTCACAGGATGGTTCTGCAGCACATGTAATCCCAGGGGAGCCCCCCGAGAAGTAGGGCAAAGCTCTAGGTTTTCTGTTCATTTTACGACTTGTTTTCCACCCATTTCCGGGCGTATATATATTAATGATCTGGGAGCGCGGTTTTAAGGAAGACTGTGTCACTTTCTAATTGTTTTGGGATTGCAGACACGCCAGCCTTCCTTCCTTAATGGCACCGCTTTCACAGTCACTGCAGACCGTGCGCTCGTACCGCAAGGATAAACAGGATGCTGCGCTCAAGGGCTCGCTCCTCACCGCGTATTGTTCTTACAGCTCTTGGTGACCTTCCTAGTAACGCAGGAGTCGTGAGAGGGACACAATGGAAAGGGCGCTCGCTCGATCGCCCTCCAAATGCATCTTCAGCAAAACCACATGTCATCCTTCTCATTGCGGTATCGTATGCATAACAGTATATACGTTTAACAACGCACCACACTGAGAGATGCTGGGGCTCAGACTCGGGTATGATGGGTGTCTGCCGTTACAGCTGACACCCTCCTCCCCCCCCCCATATGGCATGTTCTTAGTTAGTGACGTGCTTGGTGGTTCCGACTAAGGTGTGATGAGTGCAGGCAAATAAAATGGGCAGGATCTTCACCACGCTGGCATGATGGGTGCTTGCACCGCGATGCAGGGGTGATACGGCTTGCATAGGATGGGTACAAGGTCTTGCAGCAACCTCACCCTGTGTGCATGATGGGTGCTCACTGCAAAGCAAGGGTGAGAAGGCTTGCTTATGGGTACAAGGTCTTGCAGCAGGCAGGGTCCTCGCCCTATTGGCAGCATGGGTGCTCAGACTGTGACATGCATGGGGGCTCAGATTTGCGTATGATGGGTATGTGCTCTTGCAGCGGGCAGGATCCTTCACCTTAAACAATAGAATAAATAAAAGGAAACAGTGAAGCGCCTTCAGAAAAAGTGATTAAACGTACACGCTACACATTGAATATGGGGGTTCTCCTAAAAACCTGAGAACATGTATTGTAGATGGTCAACGGAGCGCCAGCGAACTGGATGTACGGTTAGTCACTATACATGTCCAATAGAATGTGTTCTAAACCATCCCAAGAGAACCACTCTTCCGAATGAAAGAAAATCTCTGCAGAAGAGAAGGGATATAATAGCGCAGTATGTCGGTCCACCATTAGAGGAAAGTAAAGCGGTCGTGGTCCTACTCACATGCTGTTGAGCCTGACCTCGGCTCTAGAGTGGATGGTAGTTATGGGTCTTCAAAGATGTTCAGGTGCCCATATACCCGCAATAGGATTCTTCAAACACTTTCCCCTGCAGTGGATCAGAAAAATACCAACGCACTTTCTGGTGCAATACCGTTTTAAAAAATAATGATAGAGTGGGTACTCATAAATGATTAAACTCACATGTTGGTGAGCCGCATTGGCTCCAAGATGTCACATAGGAATATTAAGGCAATTCCAAAACCTTCTCTTAAATCACGTTCCAGGAAGCAGCAGTAGTTTAAAATTTATTTAATACATAAAATATATTACCAGTACGCGTTTCGCTCCTTAGAGCTTCTTCAGCTGGTATTCAGCTGGGGAAAGTGTTTGAAGAATCCTATTGCGGGTATATGGGCACCTGAACATCTTTGAAGACCCATAACTACCATCCACCCTAGAGCCGAGGTCAGGCTCAACAGCATGTGAGTAGGACCACGACCGCTTTACTTTCCTCTTATGGTGGACCGACATACTGCGCTATTATATCCCTTCTCTTCTGCAGAGATTTTCTTTCATTCGGAAGAGTGGTTCTCTTGGGATGGTTTAGAAGACATTCTATTGGACATGTATAGTGACTAACCGTACATCCAGTTCGCTGGCGCTCCGTTGACCATCTACAATACAGGATCCTTCACCTGGTGGCATGACAGGTTCTCATGCTGTGACATGCTAAGGGAGCTCAGACTTGCTATGATGAGAATGTGCCCTTAAAGTAGGCAGGATGCTTGCCCCGCTGGCATGGCGGGTGCTCACACTGTGACATGTATGGGGGCCTGACTTTGCATATGAGTACATGCTGTTACAGCGGGCAGGATCCTCACCCCGCTGGCATGGCGGGTGCTCACACTGTGACATGCATGGGGGCTTGACTTTGCATATGAGTAAATGCTGTTACAGCAGGCAGGATCCTCACTCGCTGGCATGGCGGGTGCTCAGACTGACATGCATAGGGGGCTCAGACTTCATACAATGAGTAGATGCAGTTACAGCAGGCATGATTCTCACCCCGCTGGCATGGCGGGTGCTCACACTGTGAAATGCATGTGGGGCCTCGGATTTTCATATAAATGAGCAAATGCTGTTACAGCGGGCAGGATCCTCACCCTGTTGGCATGATGGGTGCTCATGCTGTGACATGCTTAGGGTGACCTCATGTCTAAGCAGGGCTCACGAGGGAGCATTGGGGTGTGGTAAAGTAATACAGAATACATTTCTAGAGGTGTAGCGGGTGTTTAAAAGTTGTGCGTATGTGAAGCCATGCTGACCTCTTTTTCTGTTCATCCTGCGAAGCTCATAGCGATCCATTTGTTTATAGAATCCCACGAAAATAAATCCGGGTGCTCTGTAAAGAATAATAGCGATAAAATGATGAGGATTCTGTCCGTGGGTTTAATTTCCCCCCAAACATTACAGAAAGACATTTACTAGAAGATAAATTAATGATGGTGTATTATTCTGTCCGGAATCGATGCTCGAGTAAAATTCCACGAGCCACAATAATGTTACTTAACCCAATCAGGCCGGATTCAGGGAGTGATATCCAGGGGACAGAAGGTGGAGCGGGTACCCAGCGCAGGTTTATGTTTAACTTTGGGGAACGAGAGACAGGAAGGTCACAGGATGCAGCAGCCCCCCCCTCCCCTTCACATCCCGGTCTCTTCAATACAAACAGCCAGGACCCCTTGTGTAAATATCAGAACTCTGTACGTGTTTGCTTGTCAGCTTTACCTTCCTGTGTGTGGCATTGAAGGGCGACGGGTCACGGGGTATTTCTGGATTTTATCTGGACAGTTCCACCTCTCTTGTAATTTTTGGTTGGTTTCCAGCGCACCGTATCTTTAGCATAATAAAAGGGACCAGGGTCATTTGCTTTGCTACAAGAGAAGAAAAACACCGTCATAAAAGATATTTACTGTGGACGATATTTGTAGCTGTTTTTCACAGGACCAGAGTTAAACCACAAACACAAACGTAAACCAGATACAAAGAATCTCTGCTGGCTAAAACACAAATCCATTAAATAATAACTGAGGTTTTATTTTCAATTGTGTCTGGTTAGTACATCCACCTCCAATAAATATATATTTTATTACTATTTTTACTTGCATATATAGATTTTTTTTCTCCATATATTTTTTTCCCTTCAAGTTACATATTTATCTTCTTGCATATATAGAGATTTTTTTTGCGTGCGCGTGTGTATATATGAGAAACTTATAGGTGTGTGTGTGTATATATGAAAAATAAATCGAAAGACTGTGTAGCGGGAGGCACTCGGGGTCTTGAGAAATTCAAAACTTTAATTCAAACCATTAAAAAAATGACGTTTCGGCCCATGAAGGCCTTTACCAAGATAAAAAATAAAAAAACACACACACATATACTGTGTATATATATCTATATCATTTATTTTATGGTGAAGGGCTAAAAGTGAGATTAAAAGCCTTCACACTGCAAATAATAAAGTTTATAATTGCAATAAGTTTGCAATAAGTTTATAATTGCAGAAGACATTTGCACATCCCAGCCACATGCTCACATGCTACACTCCTCATATGCAGCAAGGAACTCTGGGTAAGACATGCAAATTAGGAGGAGCAGCTTGCACGCGGTGCTGCCAGCGCTGTGCTGTTTCATGCCATCATACTCTGGAAACATAAGCAGCTTTTATCTGTAGATAAGGATATTATTAGCCCAAGAATGTACCCCGATCTCTTCAGCGCACTTGACTTTTTTAGGATATCATTGAACCAAGGGAGTCTGGAGTCTGTGCATGTGTGTCAGGAAGTCACGTAGGACATATGGAACCTCTCACAGGATGCACTGTGTCCAGTGAGCGTCACGGAGCATAAAACACACCTAATTTAAAGTAAAACCTTGTCATTATACCCCTTTATTGCTGATCTTCTCTCAGATTGACAGATAAAAACACCACAAGGATGGTATTAAAGGATTTAAAGCGGTCTCCTGTCCGATGCCCCTCGAGTTACTTGTGGACCGGTCACACCCAGCCTCTGTTTGTACATTAATCCTTTAAGGCCACGGCCCGGCCGGTTCGGCAATTACTCCAGTCAGCATCTTATTCACCTATTAAACCACACGTATCGCGAGTAACATGTAAAACAGGATCCTAGAATGACAGAGCGGCCTCGATCCATCCAGGAAATCCTGCGACAGCGGAGGAGGCTCACGTTAAATAGACCATCTGTTGACATGCATGGTCAGGTACCACTGTGTCACACCGAGAAACATCCCCCACATCAGGCTGTGTCACACCGAGAAACATCCCCCACATCAGGCTGTGTCACACCGAGAAACATCCCCCACATCAGGCTGTGTCACACCGAGAAACATCCCCACAATCAGGCTGTGTCACACCAAGAACATCCCCCCCCCACATCAGGCTGTGTCACACCAAGAAACATCCCCCACATCAGGCTGTGTCACACCAAGAAACATCCCCCACATCAGACTGTGTCACACCAAGAAACATCCCCCACATCAGACTGTGTCACACCGAGAAACATCCCCCACATCAGGCTGTGTTACACCAAGAAACATCCCCCACATCAGGCTGTGTCACACAGAGAAACATCCCCCACAACAGGCTGTGTCACACAGAGAAACATCCCCCATATCAGGCTGTGTCACACCGAGAAACATCCCCCACATCAGGCTGTGTCACACCAAGAAACACCCCCCCCCCACATCAGGCTGTGTCACACGGAGAAACATCCCCCCCCACATCAGGCTGTGTCACCCGAGAAAACATCCCCCACATCAGGCTGTGTCACACCAAGAAACATCCCCCACATCAGGCTGTGTCACACCAAGAAACATCCCCCACATCAGGCTGTGTCACACCAAGAAACACCCCCCCCCACATCAGGCTGTGTCACACCGAGAAACATCCCCCACATCAGGCTGTGTCACACCAAGAAACACCCCCCACACATCAGGCTGTGTCACACCGACGAAAACATCCCCCACACATCAGGCTGTGTCACACGAGAAACATCCCCCACATCAGGCTGTGTCACACCGAGAAACATCCCCCACATCAGGCTGTGTCACACCAAGAAACATCCCCCACATCAGGCTGTGTCACACCGAGAAACATCCCCCCCCACATCAGGTTGTGTCACACCGAGAAACATCCCCCGCCCGGCTGTGTCACACCGAGGAACACCCCCCCCCACATCAGGTTGTGTCACAAAGAGGAACACCCCCCACATCAGGCTGTGTCACACCGAGAAACATCCCCCACATCAGGCTGTGTCACACCAAGAAACATCCCCCACATCAGGCTGTGTCACACCAAGAAACATCCCCCACATCAGGCTGTGTCACACCAAGAAACATCCCCCACATCAGGCTGTGTCACACCGAGAAACATCCCCCACATCAGGCTGTGTCACACCGAGAAACATCCCCCACATCCGGCTGCGAAACACAGAAAAATCCCCCACATCAGGTTGTGCAATACCGAGAAACATCCCCAACATCAACAAATCTACCACTGTGTCACACCGAGAAACATCCCCCACATCAGGCTGTGTCACACAGAGAAAAATCCCCCACATCAGGCTGTGTCACACAGAGAAAAATCCCCCACATCAGGCTGTGCCACACCGAGAAACATCCCCCACATCAGGCTGTGTCACACCGAGAAACACCCCCACATCAACAAATCTACCACTGTGTCACACCGCGAAACATCCCCCACATCAGGCTGTGTCACACCAAGAAACATCCCCCCCCCACATCAGGCTGTGTCACACCAAGAAACATCCCCCCCCCACATCAGGCTGTGTCACACCAAGAAACATCCCCCACATCAGGCTGTGTCACACCAAGAAACATCCCCCACATCAGACTGTGTCACACCGAGAAACATCCCCCACATCAGGCTGTGTCACACCAAGAAACATCCCCCACATCAGGCTGTGTCACACCGAGAACATCCCCCACAACAGGCTGTGTCACACAGAGAAACATCCCCCACATCAGGCTGTGTCACACCGAGAAACATCCCCCACATCAGGCTGTGTCACACCACAAGAAAACACCCCCCCCCCACATCAGGCTGTGTCACACCAAGAAACACCCCCCCCCCACATCAGGCTGTGTCACACCGAGAAACATCCCCCCCCACATCAGGCTGTGTCACACCGAGAAACATCCCCCACATCAGGCTGTGTCACACAAAGAAACATCCCCCACATCAGGCTGTGTCACACCAAGAAACATCCCCCACATCAGGCTGTGTCACACCAAGAAACACCCCCCCCCCCATCAGGCTGTGTCACACCGAGAAACATCCCCCACATCAGGCTGTGTCACACCGAGAAACATCCCCCACATCAGGCTGTGTCACACCAAGAACATCCCCCACATCAGACTGTGTCACACCGAGAAACACATCCCCCCACATCAGGCTGTGTCACACCAAGAAACATCCCCCACATCAGGCTGTGTCACACCGAGAAACATCCCCCACAACAGGCTGTGTCACACAGAGAAACATCCCCCACATCAGGCTGTGTCACACCGAGAAACATCCCCCCATCAGGCTGTGTCACACCAAGAAACACCCCCCCCCACATCAGGCTGTGTCACACCAAGAAACACCCCCCCCCCACATCAGGCTGTGTCACACCGAGAAACATCCCCCCCCCACATCAGGCTGTGTCACACCGAGAAACATCCCCCACATCAGGCTGTGTCACACAAAGAAACATCCCCCATCAGGCTGTGTCACACCAAGAAACATCCCCCACATCAGGCTGTGTCACACACCAAAACACCCCCCCCCAACATCAGGCTGTGTCACACCGAGAAACATCCCCCACATCAGGCTGTGTCACACCAAGAAACACCCCCCCCCACATCAGGCTGTGTCACACCAAGAAACACCCCCCCCCACATCAGGCTGTGTCACACCGAGAAACATCCCCCACATCAGGCTGTGTCACACCGAGAAACATCCCCCCCCCATCAGGTTGTGTCACACCGAGAAACCCCCCCACATCAGGTTGTGTCACAAAGAGGAACACCCCCACACATCAGGCTGTGTCACACCGAGAAACATCCCCCACATCAGGCTGTGTCACACCAAGAAACATCCCCCACATCAGGCTGTGTCACACCAAGAAACATCCCCCACATCAGGCTGTGTCACACCGAGAAACATCCCCCACATCAGGCTGTGTCACACCGAGAAACATCCCCCACATCCGGCTGTGCAACACAGAAAAATCCCCCACATCAGGTTGTGCAATACCGAGAAACATCCCCAACATCAACAAATCTACCACTGTGTCACACCGAGAAACATCCCCCACATCAGGCTGTGTCACACAGAGAAAAATCCCCCACATCAGGCTGTGTCACACAGAGAAAAATCCCCCACATCAGGCTGTGCCACACCGAGAAACATCCCCCACATCAGGCTGTGTCACACCGAGAAACACCCCCACATCAACAAATCTACCACTGTGTCACATCGAGAACAACCCCCACATCCGTGTGCAACACAGAGAAAAATCCCCCACATTAGGCTGTGCAACACCAAGAAACATCCCCCACATCAGGCTGTGTCACACCAAGAAACATCCCCCACATCAGGCTGTGTCACACCGAGAAACCATCCCCCACATCAGGCTGTGTCACACCGAGAAACATCCCCCACATCCGGCTGTGCAACACAGAAAAATCCCCCACATCAGTTGTGCAATACCGAGAAACATTCCCAACATCAACAAATCTACCACTGTGTCACACCGAGAAACATCCCCCACATCAGGCTGTGTCACACAGAGAAAAATCCCCCACATCAGGCTGTGTCACACAGAGAAAAATCCCCCACATCAGGCTGTGCCACACCGAGAAACATCCCCCACATCAGGCTGTGTCACACCGAGAAACACCCCCACATCAACAAATCTACCACTGTGTCACATCGAGAACAACCCCCACATCCGGCTGTGCAACACAGAGAAAAATCCCCCACATTAGGCTGTGCAACACCAAGAAACATCCCCAACATCAACAAATCTACCACTGTGCCACACTGAGAAACAACCCCCACATCAGGTTGTGTCTCATGGAGAAACATCCCCCACGTCAGGCTGTGTACATGGAGAAACACCCCCCTCGTCCGGCTGTGTCACATGGAGAAACACCCCCCACATCAGGCTGTGTCACATGGAGAAACATGCCCCACATCAGGCTGTGTCCCATGGAGAAACACCCCCCACATCAGGCTGTGTCACATGGAGAAACATCCCCCACATCAGGCTGTGTCCCATGGAGAAACACCCCCCACATCAGGCTGTGTCACATGGAGAAACACCCCCCACAACAGGCTGTGTCACATGTAGGAACATCCCCCACATCAGGCTGTGTCCCATGGAGAAACACCCCCCACATCAGGCTGTGTCACATGGAGAAACACCCCCCACATCAGGCTGTGTCACATAGAGAAACACCCCCCACAACAGGCTGTGTCACATGTAGGAACATCCCCCACATCAGGCTGTGTCACATGGAGAAACACCCCGTACAACATCATGTGTTACGCTGATTTGTCTCCCGCCTCAGGCTGTATAAACAGATACCCCCTACATCCAGCTGTTTTACATTGACAAATGTCTCCGGAAACTGCCCCACACCTTTTCAAAATAAACGTTGACGTGTTTCGCCCGGGACCGGCCAGAGGGTTGTTATATCTGTGTGAAATGCTGAGCACATGGCAAACATTGTAAAAATATCTCATCCTCAGCAAAGAATCTCTCCTCGGATACCTGTGCATCAACCTGATGCTAGCTCCTCGCCACACGTGGAGGGAGAGCCCTGTGACCTCCTGACAAATGTGGGTCACACTTATTTCACGAATGTTTCGTCATCGGTAGGTGGAAGCGGAGAGGACCTGTTCCAGCCGACTGAATTACACACATTTCATCAGCCGTCCCGTGATCGTCTGGGTGTGAGGAGGAAATGTTTCCTGTCCTTGTATAGTGATATCTGTATAATCAATGCGGCCGGGCAGGAGAAATCATACAGCATCAGCAGTGAAAGGGTAAAACACAGACTGACAGGCGCAGAACTAATGACTTAATGCTTTGTTTACTGATTGGGTGGAAGACCTGACGGGACATCACAGATCCCAAAACAACGAACAGCCAATGGGGACACGGTATTTCAGGGAATGTCGATGGAGGCGGTGTTACAGAAGATATGGAGGAGCCCCAAAAGACACCCGCACACCCTGAATATATGGAGGAACCCCTAAAAAGACACCCACACACCCTGAATATATGGAGGAACCCATAAAAAGATACCTGTACACCCTGAATATATAGAGGAACCCCTAAAAAGACACCCGCACACCCTGAATATATGGAGGAACCCCTAAAAAGACACCCACACACCCTGAATATATGGAGGAACCCCTAAACAGACACCCGCACACCCTGAATATATGGAGGAACCCCTAAAAAGACACCCGCACACCCTGAATATATAGAGGAACCCCTAAAAAGACACCCGCACACCCTGAATATATGGGGGAGCCCCAAAAGACACCCACACACCCTGAATATATGGAGGAACCCCTAAAAAGACACCCGCACACCTGAATATATGGAGGAGCCCCTAAAAACACCCGCACACCCTGAATATATGGAGGAACCCATAAAAAGACACCCGCACACCCTGAATATATAGAGGAACCCCTAAAAAGACACCCGCACACCCTGAATATATGGGGGAGCCCCAAAAGACACCCACACACCCTGAATATATGGAGGAACCCCTAAAAAGACACCCGCACACCCTGAATATATGGAGGAACCCCTAAAAAGACACCCGCACACCCTGAATAAATGGAGGAACCCCTTAAAAGACACCCGCACACCCTGAATATATGGAGGAACCCCTAAAAATACACCCGCACACCCTGAATATATGGAGGAGCCCCTAAAAAGACACCCGCACACCCTGAATATATGGAGGAACCCCTAAAAGACACCCACACACCCTGAATATATGGAGGAACCCCTAAAAAGACACCCGCACACCCTGAATATATGGAGGAGCCCCTAAAAGACACCCGCACACCCTGAATATATGGAGGAACCCCTAAAAAGACACCCGCACACCCTGAATATATGGAGGAGCCCCTAAAAAGACTCCCACACACCCTGAATATATGGAGGAGCCCCTAAAAGACACCCACACACCCTGAATATATGGAGGAACCCCTAAAAAGACACCTGCACACCCTGAATATATGGAGGAACCCCTAAAAAGACACCCACACACCCTGAATATTATGGAGGAGCCCCTAAAAAGACTCCCACACACCCTGAATATATGGAGGAGCCCCAAAAGACACCCGCACACCCTGAATATATGGAGGAGTCCCTAAAAATACACCCGCACACCCTGAATATATGGAGTAGCCCCTAAAAAGACACCCGCACACCCTGAATATATGGAGGAGCCCCTAAAAACACACCCGCACACCCTGAATATATGGAGGAGCCCCTAAAAATACACCCGCACACCCTGAATATATAGAAGAGCCCCAAAAGACACCAACACACCCTGAATATATGGAGGAACCCCTAAAAATACACCCGCACACCCTGAATATATAGAGGAGCCCCAAAAGAAACCCACACACCCTGAATATATAGAGGAGCCCCTAAAAAGACACTTTCACACCCTGAATATATGGAGGAGCCCCTAAAAACACCCGCACACCCTGAATATATGGAGGAACCCCTAAAAAGACACCCGCACACCCTGAATATATGGAGGAACCCCTAAAAAGACACCCGCACACCCTGAATATATGGAGGAATATCTATCCTAATGATGTGCGTGCATGAGTGTGCATATTACATATACATAAACCTATCCAATCTACATAAACATATATGTGTGTGTGTGTGTGTAAATATATGTGTGTAAATATATAGTGCTGCAACATTAAGGCTGGCCGTGCACTGGGTCCCTAGTCGGACGACTGACTTGGTCTTCTGATAACGCTGTCGCATGACCAGGTTCGTCCACTGAAAGTGTCTGGATGACCCAGGTCGAACGATGTACAAGCCGTCGAAAAAAGAAAAGAAAAAAAATGCTGCAGGAGGGACAAAAAAAAAAAAAACCCTGTCTCTGGTGCTGATACGGGGTTTCAGCACCAAGGACAGTACCGCCGAACGCAGAAATAATTCAGAAAAAAACTGCCGAACGCTGCAGGAGGGTAAAAAAAAATCCCTGTCCGTGATGCTGAAATAGGTTTCAGCACTAAGGACAGCACCGCCGAATGCAGCCGGACTGAAGAAAGAGAAAAAAAAAAAAAGCTGCGTTCGGCGAGCTGAAAAAAAAACTGTCTTTTTTTTAATGGGAATCAAAAATTTGTCTAAACAAATACTCAATTTTTAAAAAAAATAATCAATAAATAAAAAGGCTTTGTGCTGCGGATGAAAAGAATAGACAGTTGAATGAAAAAATATATATATATTTTTTACATTGATTCCTATGGGCTGTCGAACTGAATCACTTCCCTGACGCGGCACGGCGGCCTAACTACACAATTCATCTTTTTTCATGTAACTTGTACCAGATCGTCCGACAAATCCCATTCAAATGGGAAAGATCGCTAGTCTGTTGTAGTCACATAAAAACATCTGAAGTCGTCCGATGGAAGTCGGAGGCAGCGGGCGAGGTCTGAATCTCCTGCATGTCGTGGGATTGGTCAGACGACGATGGACAATCGCACAAATATGGATAAAGTGGACGGCCAGCCTTAGTAGCAATGTACAAAGTGAGGACTGGCAAACCCAAGTTTGTTTGTTTAGATTGCAAGCTCCTGGGACCTGCTGTATTTGCCTCGTTTGTTTTCATGTTTTACTATTTATGATTGTAAGCTCCTATGAGCAGGGCCCTCTGCACCTCATTTCCATCATATGTCCGTTTATCTCGTTATTGTAAAGCGCTGCGGAAACTGTTGGCGCTATATAAATAACAATAATAATAATAATAAAGGGAAAAAATAAACATTACTTTATCCATTGACATGAAACAGGAATAGGTAAGTGAGACGCTTACTCAGTAGTCGGTTTTATGCCTGTGGACATGTGGATGGTGGTGGTATTGCAGTTAGGGGGTTAATAAGTGCCGGTCCCTGTCCGCAAGAGGAGCTATAGAGCAGCTCTGTGTGACGTGAGGGCACAATGAGTCACAAAGCTACCCCATCCCCCTGCCCGGGTGAGACAGCTACCTGCTCCCTGTCACATACACACAGCATCATCTGCTTACACAGAAAGCCGTCACATCCCCTTGGCTTCCCCAGCCAGGGATACCGCCAGGCTGGGCTGCTTCTATCGGCGGGGGAAGCTGGCATTAATGCGTGTGGGGACGTTGCAATACGTGGATTTTTTTGGTAATTTATGGGCCGGATCTAATGTCAGAGCTTGTTAGTGACATAATAATATTGGTGATGATGTGGGGGTGCAGGGGGACGACACGCTGCATGTAAACACGTGGGGGTCAGGGCTGGAGAAGGTCATATATTAGGAAGTTATTAGCGGGCCAGCAGGTCCTCGGGTTGCAGACACCACTGATGTCACGGGAGGCAGATGTAACTTAAGGAAAATGAAACGTAAGCTGAGGACGGACGAGATACCCGCTGTCATGTGACGCAGATTATTTTTAGAAGCAATACATGCGTAAAAACGTCCCCGATCACCCGCGCCGCGAATAGCTCGGAGGCAGAATTCCACACATGGCTATTTCAGCCCCACAATCCATTAAACCAGGGTTACTGATCAGCTGTGTTACCAGAGTGTACCCCATATTATCAGAGCGTACCCCATGTTACCAGAGCGTACCCCATGTTACCAGAGTGAACCCCATGTTATCAGAGTGTACCCTGTGTTACAGTATCTCATGTTATCAGAGTGTACCCCATATTATTAGTTTGTACCTCATGTTATCAGAGTGTACCCCATATTATTAGATTGTACCTCGTGTTATCAGAGTGTACCCCATATTATTAGAGTGTACCCCGTGTTATCAGTGTATCTCATGTTATCAGAGTGTACCCCATATTATCAGAGTGTACCCCGTGTTGTCAGAGTGTACCCCATATTATCAGAGTGTACCTTGTGTTATCTGAGTATATCTATGTTACCAGAGTGTACCCCATATTATCAGAGTGTACCCGGTGTTATCAGTGTATCTCATATTACCAGAGTGTACCCCATGTTATCAGAGTGTACCCTGTGTTATCTGAGTATATCTTATGTTACCAGAGTGTACCTCATGTTACCAGAGTGTACCCCATGTTATCAGAGTGTACCCCATGTTATTAGTGTACCCCGTGTTATCAGTGTACACCGTGTTATCAGAGTGTACCCCATATTATCAGAGTGTACACTGTTATCAAATTGTACCCCGTGTTATCAAAGTGTACAACATGCTTTATGAGTG
Source organism: Leptobrachium leishanense (assembly GCA_009667805.1). Taxonomy (NCBI): domain Eukaryota; kingdom Metazoa; phylum Chordata; class Amphibia; order Anura; family Megophryidae; genus Leptobrachium; species Leptobrachium leishanense. Next base: position 80,419,338 of record CM019073.1, on the reverse strand, counting down.
TACCCCATGTTATCCGCGTGTACCCCGTGTTTTATGAGTGTACCCCATGTTATCAGAGTTGTGTCCCATGTTATGAGTGTACCCCATGTTATCATAATGCATCTTGTGCTTTTTGAGTGTACTCCATGTTATCAGAGTGTACCCCATATTTTATGAGTGTACCCCATATTATCAGAATCGTGTCCCATGTTATGAGTGTACCCCATGTTATCAGAGTGTACCCTATGCTTTCTGAGTGTACCCCATGGAAGAGGACACAATGCCTAGGAATAGAAGGACACAATAAGAAACAGAGGTAGGATTGAAAAACATGAAAATGTAGATGCAAAATGTTGCCATTAATTAGAGCGACGCTATAATGTTACCACGCCGAAAATAGCGCAGCCTTATAGAACCGGTCATTAGGACGGGCATCATTCCAGCGCAGGGTAAGGGTGGGTGGCAGAGCAGTGAGGTACCTCGCTGTCAGTCCTGCTGGGGTTTAATGGCTGAGAATGAAGAGATTTAACATCTGTAACCTCCAAAACAACCTCCTCAAAAGGTGTAGGATTACCAAAGAAATGTGACAGTGACCTCGTCTTGTATTGGTCACACAGCGCAGTACCGGGGACCAGGAGGATATAGGATAATAGGAAGGGCAGAGATTTCCTTGGAAAACGAAGCGGAGGTCGCTCCTCCAGCAGAGGTTTATCATTATTGCAGCGGATATGGAAAGGTTTCATGTTTAGGGAAGTGTTTTACGTAGCGCTGTCGCTGCCGTTGATTCTTGGTGTAACGGGAGGCGGCCGTCCCTTAAATCTTTGTATTTTACGCAGTATAATCGAGTGTGTGTGTGTGTGTGTGTGTGTGTGTGTGTGTGTGTGTGTGTGTGTGTGTGTGTATTGTGTCTCTACCTCTATGGATACCCGAGGGGGCTGGTCGGCTGAGCACTCACACCCTCCTCTTAGCCAATCGGCGTTCGCATGGCGGATCACACCTCCAGTCTATAAAGCATGCTGTCCAGCTGCACCCGGCAGATTCCATTCACTGTGGCAAAGAGACGCGAAGAGACAAAGTGACATCAGCGCTGACGTCAGAACACACCGACATCCAGGGACAAAAAAACTTGGTGTTACATCGGCTGTGATTGTGCAATCGAGAGCAACCCAGGACTGATTCGAGGGAGGGGAGAGTCTGTGTCTGAACCCGTCGACAAAAAGAAAGACCTTTTATTGGAGTAAAAGAAGAAAGGGGGGGCCATGGAGTCAGACGGCAAGGTAAGACAGTGACGCCGGTAACCCCTCGTCTAGCCTAGACGCTTGCTAGGTCAGGGGTCAGCAACCTTGGCTCTACAGATGTTTTAGAACTACATTTCCCATGCGGCTCAGCCAATCTAATGAGTAGCTGAGCATCATGGGAGATGGAGTTCCAAAACATCTGTAAAGCCAAGGTTGCCGACCCCTGTGCTAGGTGAATGAATGATAATCAACGCAGAGAGCAGGGGGGCTGATCTAACGTAAAGGACGGGAGCCCCATTAAAATGCATTTCGTCAGAGAATGGAAAGAGGTCTGAAGCTGACATGACAACGCAAACATGTCAACGTAATATAGTTGTGTTTCTGTGAATGTCTGTCTTGGCAGGCTTATGCCTTTATGTTTGTGTGTGTCTTTGTGCTTGTTTGTGTTTGTGGCACACAGGTGACATGTGTGTGTCTTTGTGCTTGTTCGTGTGGTTGTGGCACACAGGTAACATGTGTGTGTCTTTGTGCTTGTTCGTGTGGTTGTGGCACACAGGTAACATGTGTGTGTCTTTGTGCTTGTTCGTGTGGTTGTGGCACACAGGTAATACGTGTGTGCACGAGTACAATGGTATCCCTGTTACTTTGTGTTCCTTTGCGTCGATTCACACGCTTTCCAAAAGTTACTGCTCTCATGCTGAGACCCCTCTCTGCCTTCCAGACTCCCACCCGTAGAGCCAGGGGGCTGCAATGGGAAGGGGGGGTCTCTGGGCCGTATGACAGCACAGAACGGACTTGGTTCCTTTAGCCAAAAAAAAAGACGAAAAATACATAATTTTAGAAAGAGGAAACAGAGTGTGAGGGCAAAGGGCGGGAAGCCTCAGTGTGTTATTGGTTTTTTTTTTGTGGGGGGGGGCAGTGGGGGTATCGCTCTAGAGATATGGACGTGAATCTGGCATTCGGTTAGATCCAGACCCGGCAGACAGATCCTGCTTACCTGATCTATGTGGTGATACAGAGGGTGTGTTGTGTTTTGTACCGTCTCGACATGGGTACAATAGCAATAAAAGCGTCACGGCACGGACAGCCTTGCCCTGGGGGAGCATCTCTAATTACAGCACCTCTCGGTGTCCTTGGAAAGTTCTTGCAGAGATCCTGTGCTCAAACTCGAAGGAGGGTATTTGGGTCGGAACATCGTGTCCTGAGGACGGTGAAAACCGTAGATATTGTGAAGATGTGATTAGTACCGGTTTCCTTTTAGGGTCTTACCGGGGGGTTTGGAACTGGCTCAATTTCCAAAAACACAAATGTCAAAATCTGCCTCCACCCCAGTATTTCTAAACTACAATTCCCATCATCCTCTGTCCATCTATCGGATGCAAAGAATTGTGGGAATTGAAGGCATCAACACCTAGGAGGCTCGGAGTCGGAGGTCCCTGCCGTACGCCGTCCTCACTATACTCTGGCAGGCAGAGAGTTAATAGAAAGTGCCGTGTAACCCCTCTGACAATCAGGGGACGCAACCGGACCTCTCTTTATTGCACATAATGTTAAAACTGAGGGGTGCATTCATACAGAGTATTGCTGTAGCTGAAAGTGGAGCAGCACATGGGGGGGGGGGGTTATTTAGCGACCGCCGGTGTTTGAAGTTGCAAACATCGGTAAAAATCACCGTTACTGCAACTCTGAAAAACTCAAGATGTTTCACAAAAGTTATATCTGAGGCGCGTCGGCACAGGCTGCGCCGGGAACGTAACTTTTGTGAAACGCTGACTTTCTTTGTAAATGCAACACCGGCGGTACCTGAGTAACCCCCCCCCCATAGGATTGTCTGATTACTTTCCGTGGTGATTGTTCCACCTCCTTTCTAACCATTCACCCCAGACCTGCTGAATAAATAACCGGCGGTGCAGGAAAATGAAGCGGCGCGATCCCTCGTACCGTGAAGAAACGAAGGAGTTAGGTTTAACCTCCCCTTCCCGCGGTGTGACATGTACCGGCTGCTAAATTCCAGGACAAGATCATCTGCGCCAACACGTCCCGTTTCGCTGTTTAGGAACGTACGAGGGTTGGTGTAAATGTGAAGGTTACATCGCCGGGAACACCGGTACACGTAAAATACACAGGTCTGGCTCCGACTTACAGACACATGAAGCGTTTATGTCGCCGAGCCGTTCTGGTGTGTGCGACGTGTTACTGACACGAGTGAAGTCCTCATACCGAGCGTTACCCAGTGAACCCCTATATCTAAATGGGACTTTCTGTATCGTGTATCATACGGCCGAACGCGCTCCAATGGGGCCAGAGGACCCGAAATCATCTCATGCCCAGTCTGAGTGCAGGGCAAAGCGAGTGGTGTGGTTATTTCCAGTGCCAGGCTAATGATGCCCTCTGCCCTGTTGTAGATCGGTCTGTCTTTTGCAAAGGTGGTTCAGTGTCACAGCAGGGTGGGTATTGCCAATGCCAGCCTGGTTATGCCCACTGCCCTGTGAATATGGCATTGACTGGTCTGTGAGCCACGAAGCTAGATTGAACCAAGTATTTCCAATGCCAGCCCGGTTATGCCCACAGCCACATCACAATGGCACAGATTGGTTTGCCATTTCTAAAGGTAGTTTGAAGCAGGTATTGCCCGTGCCAGCCTTATTATGCCCTCTGGCCTATCAGTATGCCACAGATCGGCCCGGCAGCTGAAGTGGCTTGGTATCATATCCGAGCAATGCCAGCCATCCTGTCTTCTTGGTATACTGTATATACAGCTGCAGGGAATGTGAATGTAATCCCTGGTGCAAGTATTTCCGGTGCCATCCTTAGCAATGCCCATCAATCTGGGTTATGCACTACTCTGGCTGCAGCGAAGCTGGATTTAGCTTCATTATAATGCCAAGCTAGTGATACCCCTTATTCTGGCCTACCAGAAGAAGGCATCACCTATTCCATGCGTAAGGTAATGCCCTCTAGCCGGACAACTCCGGCCATAGAGAACCAGGATTTATCAGTACATTAGAGCGGATATATTCCATGCCAGGCTGGTGATACCCGCTGCCCGTTAGGCATGTCAGGTCACAGCAAAGGTGGATTTCTTCTGAGGGTTTTTTTGGAATGCCAGGCTGGTGATACCCGCTGCTGCCCAGTTTCCTTGTTTGGTGATGGATTTTCCCATTGAGTACATGGAATTCCCGGCCGGTAACGCTCCCGGCCGGTAACGCTCCCGGCCCGCTCCCTTCCCTGTGATATAAAGGGAATACAATGGATGCAATTGGTCACTATTACAGGTGGTGCCATTCCTTTCTCCTGTTTCCTTGGCGCGAAGGCCGGTGTCCTGTACCCACGATGGCACCTAGCCGGCACTTTAATTAGAATAGCCTGAGGATAATAATCTGGTGGAAAATCTGAACGGCGGGGCCGGTGATGAGTGAGCGGAAGGAACTCGGATCCAAAAGCTCCTCAGTTTCCCAACTAAAAAAAAACCCCGTAGTATTTATCTTAGTGGGAAGAACCGTGAAAGAGTCATCTGAAATGCACGCGGATTATTCCAGACTCGCGTAACCTGTTACACACACAGCGAATTACAACAATTAGACGCTGAGGTAGGGAGAGGAGATCTGATTCTCTAGATTGTAAGCTCCTATGAGCAGGGCCCTCTACACCTCTTGTTTCCATCATATGTCCATTTATCTCAATCCCTTTGGTTACTGTAAAGCGCTGCGGAATCTGTTGGTGCTATATAAATGATGACAATAATAATAGTAATGTAAGGAGAGGAGATCTGATGTAAGGAGAGGAGATCTCAGAGATCTGTAATGATCAGCAATGGCTAAAGACACTGAAAGGAAGGGGGGGGCCGCTGTGAAATAAAAGGTCATATTATTACAACAGCGACTGGCAGACCTGGCTCTGAATAGATATGGGAACAGCTGTGTCCGAGAGAGAGGCCACGAGAGAGAGGCCACGGGTCAACGGCTGACCTTTACAGCCAGGAAGCCAGTGATCAGGCAACATATAGCAGGAGGCTGTGGCCAGGCAGAATAAGAGACTATAAACTTGATGCTTGATGGAGGGTCATGACTATCTCTCTCGCTCTATGTGAGTCTGATGGAGGGTCATGACTATCTCTCTCTATGTGAGTCTGATGGAGGGACATGGCTATCTCTCTCGCTCTATGTGAGTCTGATGGAGGGTCATGACTATCTCTCTCTATGTGAGTCTGATGGAGGGACATGGCTATCTCTCTCGCTCTATGTGAGTCTGATGGAGGGTCATGGCTATCTCTCTCTATGTGAGTCTGATGGAGGGACATGGCTATCTCTCTCGCTCTATGTGAGTCTGATGGAGGGACATGGCTATCTCTCTCTCTATGTGAGTCTGATGGAGGGACATGGCTATCTCTCTCTCTATGTGAGTCTGATGGAGGGTCATGGCTATCTCTCTCTATGTGAGTCTGATGGAGGGACATGGCTATCTCTCTCGCTCCATGTGAGTCTGATGGAGGGACATGGCTATCTCTCTCTCTATGTGAGTCTGATGGAGGGTCATAGCTATCTCTCTCTCTATGTGAGTCTGATGGAGGGACATGGCTATCTCTCTCTCTATGTGAGTCTGATGGAGGGACATGGCTATCTCTCTCGCTCTATGTGAGTCTGATGGAGGGTCATGACTATCTCTCTCTCTATGTGAGTCTGATGGAGGGACATGGCTATCTCTCTCGCTCTATGTGAGTCTGATGGAGGGTCATGGCTATCTCTCTCTATGTGAGTCTGATGGAGGACATGGCTATCTCTCGCTCTATGTGAGTCTGATGGAGGGACATGGCTATCTCTCTCTCTATGTGAGTCTGATGGAGGGACATGGCTATCTCTCTCTCTATGTGAGTCTGATGGAGGGATGGCTATCTCTCTCTCTATGTGAGTCTGATGGAGGGACATGGCTATCTCTCTCGCTCCATGTGAGTCTGATGGAGGGACATGGCTATCTCTCTCTCTATGTGAGTCTGATGGAGGGTCATAGCTATCTCTCTCTCTATGTGAGTCTGATGGAGGGACATGGCTATCTCTCTCTCTATGTGAGTCTGATGGAGGGTCATGGCTATCTCTCTCTATGTGAGTCTGATGGAGGGACATGGCTATCTCTCTCTCTATGTGAGTCTGATGGAGGGTCATAGCTATCTCTCTCGCTCTATGTGAGTCTGATGGAGGGTCATGGCTATCTCTCTCTCTATGTGAGTCTGATGGAGGGTCATGGCTATCTCTCTCTCTATGTGAGTCTGATGGAGGGACATGACTATCTCTCTCTCGCTCTGTGCGAGTCTGATGGAGGGACATGGCTATCTCTCTCTCGCTCTGTGCGAGTCTGATGGAGGGACATGGCTATCTCTCTCTCTATGTGAGTCTGATGGAGGGTCATGGCTATCTCTCTCGCTCTATGTGAGTCTGATGGAGGGTCATGGCTATCTCTCTCGCTCTATGTGAGTCTGATGGAGGGACATGGCTATCTCTCTCTCGCTCTATGTGAGTCTGATGGAGGGACATGGCTATCTCTCTCTATGTGAGTCTGATGGAGGGACATGGCTATCTCTCTCTCTATGTGAGTCTGATGGAGGGTCATGGCTATCTCTCTCTCGCTCTATGTGAGTCTGATGGAGGGACATGGCTATCTCTCTCTCTATGTGAGTCTGATGGAGGGACATGGCTATCTCTCTCTCTATGTGAGTCTGATGGAGGGACATGGCTATCTCTCTCGCTCTATGTGAGTCTGATGGAGGGACATGGCTATCTCTCTCTCTCTATGGGAGTCTGATGGAGGGACATGGCTATCTCTCTCGCTCTATGTGAGTCTGATGGAGGGACATGGCTATCTCTCTCTCGCTCTATGTGAGTCTGATGGAGGGACATGGCTATCTCTCTCTATGTGAGTCTGATGCAGGGACATGGCTATCTCTCTCTCTATGTGAGTCTAATGGAGGGACATGGCTATCTCTCTCTCTATGTGAGTCTGATGGAGGGTCATGGCTATCTCTCTCGCTCTATGTGAGTCTGATGGAGGGTCATGGCTATCTCTCTCGCTCTATGTGAGTCTGATGGAGGGACATGGCTATCTCTCTCGCTCTGTGCGAGTCTGATGGAGGGACATGGCTATCTCTCTCTCGCTCTATGTGAGTCTGATGGAGGGACATGGCTATCTCTCTCTCGCTCTATGTGAGTCTGATGGAGGGACATGGCTATCTCTCTCGCTCTGTGCGAGTCTGATGGAGGGTCATGGCTATCTCTCTCTCGCTCTATGTGAGTCTGATGGAGGGACATGGCTATCTCTCTCTCGCTCTATGTGAGTCTGATGGAGGGACATGGCTATCTCTCTCTCTATGTGAGTTTGATGGAGGGACATGGCTATCTCTCTCTCTATGCGAGTCTGATGGAGGGTCATGGCTATCTCTCTCGCTCTATGTGAGTCTGATGGAGGGACATGGCTATCTCTCGCTCTATGTGAGTCTGATGGAGGGACATGGCTATCTCTCTATGTGAGTCTGATGGAGGGTCATGGCTATCTCTCTCGCTCTATGTGAGTCTGATGGAGGGTCATGGCTATCTCTCGCTCTATGTGAGTCTGATGGAGGGTCATGGCTATCTCTCTCGCTCTATGTGAGTCTTTCACACTTAATGACTGCACTCTTGATGAAGCCAACAGCTACACATACCTCGGCCTAGAAACAAACCGATCGGGAAGTTTCAAACCAGCCATAGAGGCCCTAAGAGACAAGGCGCGTAGAACCTTCTATGCCATCAGGAGAAACCTCTACAAACTAAAACCGCCTGTAAGAGTCTGGCTTAAAATCTTTGATAGCGTCATCACTCCAATCCTCCTTTATGGCAGTGAAGTATGAGGCCCCATCACCTACCCTGACCAATCCAAATGGGACACCAGCCCAACAGAAATATTCCATCTGGAATTCTGCAAGCACCTCCTCCAAGTCCATCGGAGCACCTCTAACAATGCTTGCCGGCCGAGCTGGGCAGACTCCCCTTACTTCTTGCAGTACAGAAGAGGGCGCTATCATACTGGGACCACCTAAACATCAGCAGCCTCAACTCATACCACCATAAAGCCCTACTGGCCAACAAGGACCACCCCAAACCATGTGGGCTGCAACAACTCATATCCACCCTGATCATCCAAAGCCCCCATGAAGGCAACCTGACAAAATATCAAATAAAGGCCCTAATTAACGATTCCAGGGAAAACTATATCAGAGAATGGAGACATGATATAGCAAACTCCCAGAAACTCACCATTTACCAATCGTTACAGAGGGGATACAAACTGGCCCCATACCTGGAGGTACTACAAGACCCCAAGGACAGACAGATCCTGTGCCGGTACAGACTGAGCGCCCACAGCCTGGAAATTGAATTAGGGCAGCATAGACAGACCTACAAGCCCAGGGAGAATAGACTGTGCCAGCATTGTGACCAGGAGGCCCTGGAAGATGAGGTCCACTTCCTCCTACAGTGCCCCAAGTACTCAGCACTGAGGGAAACTCACTTCCAGAGACTCTCCGCTCTCATCCCGGACTTCACCTCTATAGAAGAGACGAGGAAACTCCACATCATACTGGGAGAAGAGACGAGGAAACTCCACATCATACTGGGAGAAGAGACAAGGAAACTCCACATCATACTGGGAGAAGAGACGAGGAAACTCCACATCATACTGGGAGAAGAGACCAGGAAACTCCACATCATACTGGGAGAAGAGACGAGGAAACTCCACATCATACTGGGAGAAGAGACGAGGAAACTCCACATCATACGGGGAGAAGAGACGAGGAAACTCCACATCATACTGGGAGAAGAGACGAGGAAACTCCACATCATACTGGGAGAAGAGACGAGGAAACTCCACATCATACTGGGAGAAGAGACGAGGAAACTCCACATCATACTGGGAGAAGAGACGAGGAAACTCCACATCATACTGGGAGAAGAGACGAGGAAACTCCACATCATACTGGGAGAAGAGACCAGGAAACTCCACATCATACTGGGAGAAGAGACGAGGAAACTCCACATCATACTGGGAGAAGAGACGAGGAAACTCCACATCATACTGGGAGAAGAGACGAGGAACTCCACATCATACTGGGAGAAGAGACGAGGAAACTCCACATCATACTGGGAGAAGAGACGAGGAAACTCCACATCATACTGGGAGAAGAGACGAGGAAACTCCACATCATACTGGGAGAAGAGACGAGGAAACTCCACATTATACTGGGAGAAGAGACGAGGAAACTCCACATCATACTGGGAGAAGAGACGAGGAAACTCCACATCATACTGGGAGAAGAGACGAGGAAACTCCACATCATACTGGAGAAGAGACGAGGAAACTCCACATCATACTGGGAGAAGAGACGAGGAAACTCCACATCATACGGGGAGAAGAGACGAGGAAACTCCACATCATACGGGGAGAAGAGACGAGGAAACTCCACATCATACTGGAGAAGAGACGAGGAAACTCACATCATACTGGGAGAAGAGACCAGGAAACTCCACATCATACTGGGAGAAGAGACGAGGAAACTCCACATCATACGGGGAGAAGAGACGAGAAACTCCACATCATACTGGAGAAGAGACGAGGAAACTCCACATCATACTGGGAGAAGAGACCAGGAAACTCCACATCATACTGGGAGAAGAGACCAGGAAACTCCACATCATACTGGGAGAAGAGACCAGGAAACTCCACATCATACGGGGAGAAGAGACCAGGAAACTCCACATCATACTGGGAGAAGAGGAGCCGGCGGTGAAAATATCTGCCCAATACGTCACAGAATGTCACAGACTGAGAGGAACATGAGAGATCCCGGACTTCTAAATCCCCAACACGGACTCGCCCCCATCCCCCTTCACATTATCCCTTACCCCTGATAATGTCCATGGACTTGCCCATTCCCCCCCATCTATATGTCCCACTACCCCCCCTCCTCCCCATATGCTTTGGCAATGCTAAAATGTATTTGGTCCTGCCAATAAAGCTTATTTTGATTTGATTTGGAGGGTCATGACTATCTCTCTCTCTGTGTTAGTCTGATGAAAGCACATGGCTATCTCTCTCTCTCTATGAGTCTGATGGAGGGTCATGGCTATCTCTCTCTCTATGTGAGTCTGATGGAGGGACATGGCTATCTCTCTCTCTCTATGTCTGATGGAGGGTCATGGCTATCTCTCTCTCTCTATGTGAGTCTGATGGAGGGTCATGGCTATCTCTCTCGCTCTATGCGAGTCTGATGGAGGGTCATGGCTATCTCTCGCTCTATGCGAGTCTGATGGAGGGACATGGCTATCTCTCTCTCTATGTGAGTCTGATGGAGGGTCATGGCTATCTCTCTCTCTATGTGAGTCTGATGGAGGGTCATAGCTATCTCTCTCTCTCTATGTGAGTCTGATGGAGGGACATGGCTATCTCTCGCTCTATGCGAGTCTGATGGAGGGTCATAGCTATCTCTCTCGCTCTATGTGAGTCTGATGGAGGGTCATAGCTATCTCTCTCTCTCTATGTGAGTCTGATGGAGGGACATGGCTATCTCTCGCTCTATGCGAGTCTGATGGAGGGTCATAGCTATCTCTCTCGCTCTATGTGAGTCTGATGGAGGGTCATGGCTATCTCTCTCTCTATGTGAGTCTGATGGAGGGTCATGGCTATCTCTCGCTCTATGTGAGTCTGATGGAGGGTCATGGCTATCTCTCTCTCTATGTGAGTCTGATGGAGGGTCATGGCTATCTCTCTCTCTATGTGAGTCTGATGGAGGGTCATGGCTATCTCTCTCTCTCTCTATGAAGGCACATGTTTCATGGTGTGACATTTCTCTGGTGCTGCGCATCCTCTTGCTGCAGGCCTGAAGATACAGGGTTAAGCGGCAGTTTGTGCAAGGACGGCCCCGGTAATATCACAGCCAGCAATGTAGGGGAAAGGTGAAATATATGGCATGGAAGGAATGATGGGTGTGTGTAGGCCCCGGCGCCTATTGGCTGCTATTGGGCGAGCCTTTCTGTAAATGAGGGAGGCCAGCAGGGGGATGGGAGTGTGCGTCACATAGTTACCGCATACGAGGATGGTGGGGCATTCACTAGTAATCCACGAGATGAAGCAACGCTCCCTGCGCCTGCTCACACTGCGGTACATATCATATCCGGCTGCTGGCTTACCACAAAGGGTTACTGGGGGCTCTACATCCAGCACCCCTTCATCACCTGCGCTGCCATTACCTGGAAATATCGGAAGCATTTTTTTTTACTGGAAACGCAGAGCACCACTTATTGCAGAACTGCAAATCCCACAATGCTTTGTCACAACAGAAAGATGATGTTTAAAGGGTTAATGAGGAACCCACTCACACCTCCCTGTCACACAGAATGTGCCTTGGCAGCGTGCAGCCAGTTCCTGGTGGCCAAAGAAGCGCACTGACTGAACTATAACTCCCATGATGCTATGCCAGAATTAAAGTTGGCATTTAGAGGGTTAACGGGGGACCCACTCACATCTTCCTTTTCGACTTGTTAGAATCTGTCTTGGCAGGGTGCAGCCAGTTCCTGGTGGTCAAAAGGAAGGATCCCTTTGGCCACAAGATTGAACTACAGCCCCCACGATGCTTTGGCGTCACTTGCACCATTTCAGTCGGCTGGCTCTCCGCACCAAGCGAGAAACGTTTAGTTCAGAACAGGAAAGTCAGGGCTCGGCTAATTATCACCGGATCCTGATTCCGGAAAGTAGGAGAGAACAAATACTCACATGATTCTGCGGCAGAGGGCACGCTACACGCCCGAACACGCCAGGATTCCTCAGGATGATCTGCCCAACACATAACTGCTGTGCCTTCCCGGATAATATCCCTGCAAAATACAATGTAACAACATGTAATGACAGGTGGCGAAAGCCCTGCATTCACACACCTTTACACGAGGTACACCCGGCGCTGTGCGGGAGGAGCACTGACAATGTGCTCGCTGTCTCTTCTTGTTGATACAAAAGCAGTGGATGTTACCTAACCTTAGAGAAACATTTAATATTTTATATTAAAGGGACCCGTAGCCTCACGGCTACAGCAGGGATCTCAAACTGCGTCCCTCCCACAGATGCTTTTGAACTACATCTCCCATGATTCTCTGGCCGTTTGTTGCATTCAAAGAATTAAGGAATTGTAGGTGCTAAACATCTGGTGGACGGCAGAGTTTGAGATCCTCAGGCGACAGGGTTTGGAGTCGGTGGGTGCCGTCCCCTCTGTTATTAAAAATTTGCAAGGATGAAAAAAAAAAAAAAATTATACCCTCAGCCGACAGCGAAAATCTGATCTCTCCTCTCCATTTTTAGGTAGAATTCGGCTGCTCTGTGGGGGACATTAACCCCTCGGGCCCCACTGATCTGACACAGACCTTCCTGAACATCTTTTAAGACTATCAGGGTTATTCAAAAAGCTCTGATTGCTGGCGAAAGGTAACCGAACGCTGAAATTCAGCGTTCAGTTACCTTTCCTGGCCATTCGTCTATTCAGAGAGCAGGCAGATCGCCAAATGTTGGCGAATTGCCTGCACATACGGTGCCTGTTCGGTGGCAGTGAAATCCCTATAGAGAAGGAATGATTCGGCTGTTCAGAGAACACAAACCAGCAGTGAAAAGCTGCCAAAATGCCCTGCCATTCGGTGGTTTAATTCGGCAGATTTATTCAGGCGAATCCCATAGGCTTCAATGTTAAAAATATTCCTGTCTTAATGCAATATCTAATAAACCGTTCATTATTTTATTCTGCAGCAAAGAGTCTCTTTATTTATAGATTTTTTTAGGATCTTTTAGGCATTTTTTGGGATTTTTTAGTGAATAATTTTTTTCTTTTTTGTTTTTTTAAATCATTTTCTTTTTTCTGTAACAGCCCTCTTTATTATCATTCATTGGATTTTATATGTAAATTTCAGACATTTTCGCTCAGTAGTTTCTTTGCAAACAGCGTTTCACTTTTCAAACATTCAATCAAACAGTTTTCTTTTTCTTTTCACTCCATTCGTCTGTGGTGTCGGGTTTTTGCGGCGGCTGCTCTGCGCTGTGATCAGCGGCTGCTCGGGTTTCTCCGGCGTGTTCGGCGGGCTTAATCCAGATGTTTTTGCCGGTTTTGGTGTGCCTTCGTCTGGGTTTTGCAGTGAGTGTTCGGCGGGTTTGCAGTGGCTTTTCCCTGCACTACGACGGCCCTGTGGTGCTTGCTGAATACACCGCAGGGTTGCCGAAATGGGATCGCCAAATCGCACCGAATTGAACAGAACGAAAAGTCACCGAACATGCGGTGGCTTTTCGATTCTCTTTGAATAACCCTGTACATCTAAAAGAAAAAAAATCACATCTAAACCCAAACCAGCCCTTTGATTTGTCCAAAGAATTCACTCTATTCCTCAGGCCGCTCCGCCGGTGTATTTAAACGGTTGTTCAGGGAGTTTCCTCCTAAATACATGAGCTGGGGGGGGTCATAGAAACGAAGATGAAGCCTGCTAGGCACAGTTAACCCCCTCCAGCACGCCTCCCTCTCCTTCGTCTGCCTGGATTCAAGCAGCATTTGTAGATTAAACTTTAGATCTGTATTCTAGCAACCAGGGGGTGCTGAGGTACGGCGCCGAGCACACTGCGTATACTACAATCCTTTGTGGCACTCTGAAACAACTGCCTTCAGTACACCTTCTTGCACAGCACAGGTTTTTGGTGAAGCTGTACTTACTGTATGTAGGTTATTCTGTACATCAGGTACCTCAAACTCTGCCCCCTCAGATCTTTTTAAACTACAACTCCCATGATTCTCATACCATTGATTGCATTCAAAGAATTCTGGGCCCAACCTGTTAGGGGACCCGATTTTGAGATCCCTGCTGTACACATACACTATTTTATATCCCGGTGGCTTAGATAAAAAGTAGCACCCCCTGACCGTCTTCAGGTACTTTATGCCTACAAATGTTCTGGAACTACATCTCCCATGATACTTAGCCGCTCATTAGGTCGACGGGGGCTCATGGGAAGTTCCGAACCATCTGGAAGGCCAGAGCTGAGCACCCCTGCCCTATCAGCTCCAAAACCTGTTCCCCCTCCATATTTTTCTGTGGATGAAGAAATAAAAGTTCGGGGGGGGGGGGGGAATACGTTTGTCCATAATGTTACACAATCCCTTCACAGCAATATAGGGTTAAAAAAGGGCTAACGCAGCCGCTGCCCAGGGCTTCCCAAATCAAGAGTTTCCGAATGTAGGGGGTGATGAGAATATTTAGCATGAGGAAACTAGTTTACATGTTGCCAAACTTTGTACTTTGTGACTCATGTCAGATGCAGACAGCGGCGTCTACTGAGGGGGGGGGGGGGTGATTGCGGGGTTTATCCACTAAACAGTTCACTGTGGTCCGTCTGGGGCTTATTCACTAAGCCAAGAGTTGTGTCACGTTTTTGGGGGGATTATTTACTAAACCGTGAGCCGTGGTGAGGTTTTCCTGCCTTCGTCAGGTTGGCATTTCCAAATCGCTCGCCGTTTAGTGGATATACCCAAATAGACCCAGGAAGAGAGGATCAGGATAAAGACGAACTAGTCAGTAGGGTCAGAATAGGTACTTTTGCTTTTATTCTCGTCCCGGATGTAAAAGGCGACGCTGCGGTCCTGCGTAACGTGTTTGCCGAGTAAAGGGCGGCACCCCTGCTTTATCACTGAGTGGACGCAGATATCAGATGCAGAAGTTCCTGTTTATGTAGAGGGATCGTTCACATTTCTACTGCGCCAGATAAAATAAAATCGGGACACGTTGATGTTCCAACACACCGCGCCACGTTTCTGCAAAGGTTAAGCTCCTCCCCTCACTTTAATATCACTTACTGAACAGCCTTTAAACCGCAGGATCAACGTACAAAGATTTCTTAGCCGGTCATTAATCCCCCGGTTTAGGTCAAACAAGCAGAGCGGTGGGCCGGAGCTGGACACGTCTAGATACAGATGCCGGAGCTTATAAAACCTTCAAATTTTCGTTTTTTAGCTCCGCCAGGCAGAGAATCCCACTCTTGCGATGTCTGTACCGGCTCAGGTCATGAAAAAGACAGAATAAGAACGATTAAATGTATGTAAAATCTGCCCTGTGCACTGATCCCACAGGGTTGGAGTTCACCGACACCGATCCTGGTGATCCCTTGATCTGTGCCAGGGGACTCCCTTTCATGCACTGTAACAAAATGTCCAAACGTTCAGACCCCGAGAGTTCTGTTTAGTGAAACGTACACATAAAGTTATTTTGTGACCCAAAATAATGAAGTGAGACGGTCACCGTGGCACTTGGTAGCTTTCCTTGGTCGCTGCCCGGCTCCTCGGTTTAATTTGGGCAGATTTCCAGCGCCCCAGGAGTTTTAGAAAAAGGTGCGCGTGACAGCGGCTAAACGCTTTGCTCGGGTACAATCCTCCTCCGGGAGGTCACAAAAGCCGCTTAGCTCCAGCTGATCGGATTTTTGGCGGCGGCTCGGGCCGGGCTGGTATGTTTTGGGTAGAATCAACCCATTGATGGATTGGCAGAGCAGGGAACAGACATCACTTCTTCAACGTCCAGGCCTTGGACAAGCTCCTGATTGTTCGGAGCTGTGAGCCTGCCTGCATCTGCTCAGCGCCTGCACAAAATCAGCAGCGGATTTAAGGTGAAAGCAGCGAACGTCAAAGGGATCTGGGGGAAATACAAGGGGAACCAAACTGGTCCTCTATCGCCCTCGTCACAGACTGCCCAGGATTGTAGTGTCGTCCCTCTGTTTCATTTTACGTAGTTTGCAAAACGCTGGTTTCCCAGTAGTTTGTACCAAAAGTCGTGTGTGTGTGTGTGTGTGTGTGTTATATTCAATATATGGACCTTGTGTGGGAATAAAGCGCGGTAACGAGTACCTGGGCTGTTTGGGAATAGAGTCTCGTCGCCCCATTTCTCAGCTTTCCGTTGTTTTTTCTGCAGATGACGTTGCGTTTGATGATGGCGGTGGGCATTGCCGTCATGGGCTCCCTGCAGTTCGGTTACAATACTGGCGTGATCAACGCACCGCAACAGGTAAGAACCTTTTCATTGCTTCGCACCATAAACTATCCAGCGCCCAGAATCCCTTTCATTTACGGGTTTTCAGGTCTTTACAGCTCTGCGGGAAGCATTTCCGTTCTGCCGTCTGTCAGGCAGGGCCTTCGAGAGCTGACCGGCGGCTTTACAACCGTAAAATCCAATCACCGGCACATTTTCATGCTTTGATTTTACACCTGAAGGGTAGAATGTCACCGTGTAATCCGCCCATCAATCCCATCGCTGCCACCTTAACTGCCCATGAGGTCTTGGCACATGGACAAGAGAGCGGGCGCTTAAAAACGACCCGTCCTGCCCTGGAGTAGAGAATACTGTTTGATTTGGAAGTAATTTAATCCTGTTTAGAGGGGGGGGGGCTCTCCTGCACCCATGCATTTGGTAGGGGGTTGTGTCGGGTGAGCATGTCATGCGCGCCTGAACATCAACACAGACGTCTCTCAGAAGCACGTAAAGCCACGTCCAAAATAGCACATCTCGTTAGGAGGATTAACCTGTCGGGTGAGATTTCATCAAGCCGCTACATTCCTGGCCATTAAGATTAACCCCAAAACCGCTGATGGGTGCATGGTAATTCAGAATGTGGCTTCTGGCCTCGGTTGAGGATAATCTATATCAGTGTTTCCCAAACCTGTCCTCAGCACCCTCCGCCTAGCCAGGTTTGAAACACAGCACAGGTGATATGATTTGCTGCTCAGTGATTGCAGGATTCAGTCTGCTTTTCCCCAAGGTGATCCATAAAATCTGGCCTGGTTGATGGTCCCGAGGACAGGTTTGGGAAACACTGATCTATATAATATATATATATACACAGTGGCAAGAAAAAGTACGTGAACCCTTTGGGATTACGTGGAGTTTGCATGAATTGGTCATAAAATCTGCTCTGATCTTCATCTAAGTCACAACAATTTGAAAAACACAATCTGCTTAAAATAATACAACATAAACATTAGATGTTTTCATGTGTTTATTGAACAGAACATGTAAACATTCACAGTGCAGGGTGGAAAAAGTATGTGAACCTTTGGACTTAACTGGTTGACCCTCCTTTGGCAGCAATAACCTCAACCAAACGTTTCCTGTAGTTGCAGATCAGACCTGCACAACGATCTGGAGTAATTTTGGACCACTCCTCTTCACAAAACTGTTTCAGTGTAGCAATATTCTTGGGATGTCTGGTGTGAATCGCTCTCTTAAGGTCATGCCACAGCATTTCAATCGGGATGAGGTCAGGACCCTGACTGGGTCACTCCAGAAGGCGTATTTTGTTTTGTTGAAGCCATTCTTTTGTTGAATTACTTGTATGCTTTGGGTCATTGTCCTGTTGCATCACCCATCCTCTGCGGAGCTTCAGTTGGCGGACAGATGGTCTTACGTTTTCCTGCAAAATGTCTTGATAAACTCTGGAATTCATTTTTCCATCAATGACAACAATCCGTCCAGGCCCTGAGGCAGCAAAGCAGCCCCAAACCATGATGTGCCTTTTTTTCTCCACACATAGTGTTGTGTGTTTTTTCCAAACAACTCAATTTTGGTTTCATCTGTCCGCAGAATATTTTGCCAGTAGTGCTGTGGAACATCCAGGTGCTCTTTTGCAAACTTCAAACATGCTGCAATATTCTTTTTGGACAGCAATGGCTTCCTCCGTGGTGTCCTCCCATGTACTCCATTCTTGTTTAATGTTTTCCTTATTGTAGATGTGTCAACAAAAATGTTAGCATGTGCCAGAGATTTCTGTAAGTCTTTAGCTGACACTCTAGGATTCTTCTTTACCTCATTAAGCATTCTGCGCTGTGCTCTTACAGTCATCTTTACAGGACGACCACGCCTAGGGAGAGTAGCAACAGTGCTGAACTTTCTCCATTTGTAGACAGTCTGCCTTAGGCTGGCGGCACACTAGCAAACATTTTGCGTCCGTCTGACCGTACGGTTTGCTGTCTGTCGTAGCTTTATAAAGGAGTCAATTAAACACACCACACGCAGCACCTGCGCACTTGTTCACGGACGGGCAAAGAATAAAGCCACGGACGCAAAAATAACATTGACGTGAAAAAGCTAAACGAACGCAGAAACAACGCTGCCATGTATTTTCCTAGGGTGTGGAGACCTCAGACATTACGGACGCACTTTATGCAGTACTCACAATATCTCCCGTGAAAAAGTGCGTCCGTAATGGACGCAGTACAGTATGCTAGTGTGCCGGCTGCCTTACCGTGGACAGGTGAACATCAAGGCTTTTGGAGTTACTTTTGTAACCCTTTCCAGCTTCATGAAAGTCAACAATTCTTGATCGTAGGTCTTCTGAGAGCTCTTTTCTGCGAGGCATGGTTCACATCAGGCAGGGCTACCTGAAACCAGTAAACCCAAAACTGGTGTGTGTTTTTAAAGGGCAGGACAGCTTTCAGCAACACATCCAATAATATCACACTGATTGGACTCAAGGTTGGCTCACTCCTGGCTCCAATTAGCTCTTGGAGAAGTCATTAGGCTAGGGGTTCACATACTTTTTCCACCCTGCACTGTGAATGTTTACATGTTATGTTCAATAAAAACATGAAAACATATAATGTTTGTGTTGTTTTATTTTAAGCAGACTGTGTTTTTCATATTGTTGTGACTTTGATCTTCATCTGAGCACATTTTATGACCAATTCATGCAAAACTCCACGTAATCCCAAAGGGTTCACATACTTTTTCTTGCCACTGTATGTATGTGTGATATAGCCGCTGGACAGACCATTCACTGTTTGAGGCTTTGTTTTATGTTTCCAGGCACAGTTCAGCCAGTGTCCAAATAAAGAAGCAAGTAAAACAAACCTAAATCAAAGCCTACTCCTTACTCGGAGACGAGCTGAACATTCGTTCTCCCCTCACTATAATAGTGGGCGGCTAAGCGCAAACAACAAATTAAAGATTTTGTACTTAGGGCTTGTCTCCCCCTCTGCTGCTCCCAGCAAAACGACTGCTCTGTCAGAGGGAAACACAGCGCCTATAAGAACAGGGCAGTCAGCCGAGAATTAACCCTATAGGGGAAAAGGGCTTTCTCCATCCACCTGCTGACAAAACAGTCTTCTATCAGCCTGCCCCTCGATAGCATAGGATAGTGGGATTTACCTTGTCTAGATTATTTAGTAGGGTTCTTTTTTTTTTCTAATAAACCGTTAAATAATGGTTTAAGGGATAATAAGCCGCATCCAGAGTGTCCCTTTAATTTATTCTTGTCCAGATCATATTAAAATCCACAGTGCTCCTGTTCCGAGAAGCCGTTTATCTGGGACAGGCAGATACACACTATCCAGATACCATGTATACAGAGCCGCAGAGCTGTCACGGCACGCTGCCAAGTCGTCCTTCACGTGGTTAGAGGCAGCTGCCCGGCAGGAGTGACACTGCCAGGGAAAAGTGCCGCTGCCTTGCCGCCCTCTCTGCTAACATCGCAAAGGGTCTTATGTTTGCCAGGAATTGTGGGAAAGATAGACATGGAGGGGGGGCTGTAAATCATATGTAAATACACCCACCGAGGACATGTGCATTGGTAGGGAATGTGCCCTCGTGGAACACGTGCCCAGGCAGGGAATGTGCCCGCTCAGACTACATGCACAGACAGGCAACGCGGCCCTGTGATCTCTGCCACGCTTGCCAGTGCCCCCCGGTATAGTTTCTTTTTATGAAAAAGCCTGTTTCAGCGCCGTGTAAATCTGGGGCCAAAGCGGGTGTTTTAACCCATTCATTGCTGAAGATGAATTTCTGATGGATGATTTCAGCTAGTTCGGATTTTACCGTTCTTTAAACCTTTAAAGAAATAAAAATGAATGAAAAAAAAAAAAAGGTGGGTTGGTGGGTAAGGAAAGCGGTTAAACCTCCGAGTGTCAGGTGGACGGTTGCGGAGATTGTGATCCATTGTTGGGCCATCTGGCACTCAGAGGGTTTATCATCTCCTTTGGCAGAGGAATCTGGGTGAAGGTGGCACAGTCTGCCCGAGGATACCCGCGCAGTTAACGTGGTGCGAGCGTTCCCTTCGCTGTGTCTGCAGAGCACGAAGCAGGCGCCATGCGGGCGATTTGGGAACAGATTGCTGAGTCACAGTGATCAGCTCCCAGATTAACCTTCTCAATGCCAGGCATTGCATAATCAGAACTTTTTTTTGGGGGGGGGGGTTTAAACAAGGCAACCTCCCCATCTTGCCCGGTGTCTCCATTCCCCCCTAGAGGAGCGACCAATAAAAAGGTCGTGATCTCTGGCAGCCATGTCTAAATTTGCAGACGCGGAGCCTCTGGCGCTGTGACTGGTTAAATGCATCTATTAATGAAAACAAGACTATTCTTGTCCCCCGCGCACGTCCTTGTAATCAAAGCACAGGCCGTGAAAAGCGCTGATTCTGTGACATGGGTCATCGTGACCTTCCCATCAAAAAAAAGAGCCCCTCTTATTTTAATGAACTTTCGGGAGGGTTTCCAGTTTCAGGTCGAGTGGTGAACGCACGCACACTGCATATAATGACTTTTAAAACAAAATACATATGTGCATTTTGCTCCCTCATGGTGATGTGACATTGAATTTTTCTTATAATTTGTTTCTCTGATGCAACATATGTATTTCATCCTTTTGCTGCTGTGTTTCCGCTCCATATGGTATGGTTTACATATGACCTTTGTGCTACTGTTACTCCGGCTGTACCGGGAGATTTGTGTAGACTGGATTAAAAATACTAATTATGGGGAAAAAAAAAGAAGAAAACAGAGATTTCAGTATAAATTGTTGCAGCAAGTCAAGCTTCAGAAAAGGAAAAATCCCTTTCTGTGATAGTGTAGGCAAGTGAGAACCGAGTACCCCATGAGCCTCGACCAGCATGATAGGAAATGTAGTTCAAAAAAACCTTGGGATGTCAAGGGGCCACGATTAAGCAAATCGGTTTTCTTGCCAAAGTAACTAAGGGGGTCATTCAAAGAGCATCGGTGTTTGCAAACATCAACAACAAAAGCTGCCAATGTTGCAACGGCAGCAAAAAGCGTCGGCGCTTTACAAAAAGGGAAATCTGAACACCGGCAAGGTGAAGCTTCACAGCGAAGCTTCTCCTGACACTTTTAGGTTTTTCCCTTTTATGAAACGCCAACTTGTGTCACTGTTGCAACCACGTCGATTTTTGTCATTGGGTGCAACTTCTGCAAACACCGACGCTCTTTGAATCAACTGGGAATATGTGCCAAAATAAAAAGACCCTTAATGACCAATAATGGTATAATTACATAAAAAGATCCAATATTAAAATTGGTTGTTCTGCAGATTTTGGTAAATCTAGTTTGAAAAAAAAATGAAAAAATAAATAGTTGATAATATTTAAAGATCCGGACATTACATGACGGCTCACGGTATTTACGTGGCTCACGGTATTTACATGGCACACGGTATTTACGTGGCTCACGGTATTTACATGGCACACGGAATTTTCGTGGCTAACGGTAGTTACGGACCCAAATGAACTGATAGCAATGCGATGTCATTGGTGTTTAAGGGGTTAACGCATCGCAGAGATTCAGCTCCCTATCTGAAGAATAAAGCCCCAGGTGTCATACTCACCCAGCGAGCTGTCAGGCCCCATGTGTGCTGCGAGTGCCAAGATCATGAAATAAATTATATATATATATATTTTTTCAGTGTATAACATGTTGTATCCCTGCATAGTGTAGGTAGGTGTACATAAGACACACTGTATTCCCCTGGGGAAAATAAATAGGTCACGCTTCTTTGGGATCATCATGTTAAGTACATTCTCTCTTCTCGCCTCCTGCGTCAGCCAACCCCAGGACTCTGTTGCTACACACCCTCTGCAGCGCACACAGTGTGTGTGTGTATATAGCTGGTATTTCCACCTGGTGGCTTGGACTCGATCACCCCGGCTGCGACGCAGATCAAATGACATTTCGCTGGTTAGAATTAGTCAGCTCGGCCTGAGTAATTGGAGTACGGTGCCCTGGCGCATCACGAGGAGCGCAGCGCATTGTGTGTCTCCTGACACCTCGTGGCTCTCGGTGCACATTGCACGAGGACACCGCCAGTCACGGGGAACCTTTCTGGAAAACAGAAAGGGCTAAACTCTGACACTTCCTATGTCCTCCGCTCAAATGGCGCGCCATGCACCCAGCAAACCATCATGTAAAAAAAACGATTCTGTAAAATGAAATGAAATCTGTGGTTCAGTTAAATTAAATATTATTATTTGGATCGTGACTTCCCGTCATCAGCTACATTATACCCTTCTGTCTTCACACAGGTAATCGAGGCCTTTTACAACGAAACCTGGTTGGGACGACATAACGAGCCTATCCCGGCCAACTCGCTAACTTCCCTGTGGTCCTTGTCAGTCGCCATCTTCTCGGTGGGAGGCATGATCGGCTCCTTTTCTGTCGGCCTCTTTGTCAATCGGTTCGGCAGGTGAGAATTACCCATTGGTATAAGATCTTGTTTGGTCCCCATGTACACAGCTTGGTCTTCCCACTAATCATGGTGCACGTAAGCCTGATCTTTCGTTTCCTTGGTTACAGGCGTAACTCCATGTTAATGGCGAACATCTTTGCCTTGATCGCCTCTGCCCTGATGGGCTTTTCCAAGATGGCTTCTTCGTTTGAAATGCTGATCATTGGACGGTTTGTCATCGGCCTTTACTGCGGTCTCACCACTGGATTTGTGCCTATGTACGTGGGAGAAATTGCACCTACGTCCCTCCGAGGAGCTTTGGGGACCCTTCACCAGTTGGGAGTTGTGGTCGGCATTCTTATTGCACAGGTACTTTGCACGGTCGTCCTGGTCGAGTCTCCCATGCACCCTCAAGAGTTTGGGCGGTTTGCTTGATCATTACATTTTCTCTCTGTAGATCTTTGGCTTGGAGCCCATCATGGGTAATGCCAGCCTGTGGCCTCTGTTACTGGGGTGCATCTTCATACCCTCCCTCATACAATGTGCGGCCCTTCCGTTTTGCCCTGAGAGCCCCCGTTTCTTGCTCATCAACCGCAATGAAGAAGACAAGGCCAAAAGTGGTAAGTTCCTCCGAGCTTCCTCTATTTGGAAAGGGAATGGCGGGACAACGGTACGAGAAAACAATCTAGAGTAATGTGATTGGCTAGAACGGGGATAATTTGGCTTGAATCAGATTCAATGTGTTGAAGATGTGTTCTTAACGTTGTTCACCCGTGCCCATTTCAGTGCTCAAGAAGCTTCGAGGAACCACAGACGTGAGCTCTGACCTGCAAGAAATGAAGGAGGAAAGTCGGCAGATGATGGGGGAAAAGAAGGTCACCATCCTGGAACTTTTCCGATCTCCTTTGTATCGTCAGCCCATCTTCATTGCGATTGTCCTGCAGCTTTCTCAACAACTTTCAGGAATCAATGCCGTAAGTATGACGGGAGAGGAGGCTGAGCTTCAAAGGGACACTCTGGGCACTGTGACTACTCAACGTAAAAAGAAGTCACAGTGCCCTAAGCGTCGTTAACACACTCACCCGCTGTGGGCTCTCGTTGGGCTGAGGTGTATGGGCTTAGTTCCTCCAAGAAGCTCAGGTCAGTGAGGGCTGACCTTAGCTTCGGGCATCTGGACCAGGAGTTGAGAACCCATTCGGATCCCACCACCCTCGCTCCAGCCATTGGACTGGCAGCCCCCCACGGCCTTGTGACATTCTCCTGTTTAAACACTAGAGTGTCCCTTTAACTGTATTTGATTTACCTGAAAACGCAGAGGGTTGCTCCTCTGAATCATGTGTTTAGGTAACGTTTTATAAAGTTTTCAGTGTTCAATGTTCCTCAGCCATTGCTTACAAGCAGGGGGCAGGACTGGGGACAGAAGGGACGGTGGTGGCCAGAAACGCATGCTATTTTAACTCCAAACAGAGTCAATGAAATATATGAACAAGTTTGTCTTCTCTCTTCCTCAGGTTTTCTACTATTCCACCATGATATTTCAAAAAGCTCAGGTTCCACAGCCTGTCTACGCAACGATCGGAGCTGGCATTGTGAATACGGCCTTCACCGTCGTGTCGGTAAGCACGCCGCGGTTTTAATAGACTCCTTTACAATACAAGTGGCTTTAACCAGGACTACAATAAGTCGAAGACTGGTCAATACAGCAAAATATATTCTTGGTGCTCAAAGACGTCTTGGCTTGGTCATAAAACGGATTGGAGTTTGGCAAAATGTTTTGGATTGGGAGATACTTTGCGTCGTGAGACGGTTGAAGGCCTGGGACATATTTATTTATGTCTAGAGGATTTATTGGAGATGGAAAATAGAGGTCACCTTCAACATAAATTCACAAAGAAAATGGGAGCATTATTTTGGTGTGAGAGGTTCGTTTACTCGCTGGGGCACTGGGAAGAGAGAGCTCGTTTCATGGAATTAAATAGGAATGACATATTGGGATTGAGGGGATCGAGATATCTTGAATACAGAAGGATTAACTAACCTTTATCGGAAATGCTGAGGACCAGAAATGTTGTGGATTTGGGATTTTGTGGGGGGATTTAGGGATATTGACATGTAATAATGAGCTATCTTGGAGATGGGAGCCAAGTCTAAACACAACATTCATTTATGTTTCACGCACACCTTACACACAGCCGGAGGGGCATTTTATCCCGGATTTTAATCACTTTGTCCCCGTCAGTCGAGGTCAGGGTGGGATTTTTCCACTTGGTGCTCAAAAGGTGTGGGGTTTTGGATTGGAGATGCTCAGTCTGTATCACAAGGCATGGGGGTGGAGGTGATTTATTTAGGATATAAATTTCATGATGAGTACTGTTACACGGCTCTAATGGAGACGCTTCTTCTTGCAGTTGTTTGTGGTTGAACGCGCTGGACGCAGAACACTACATCTAATCGGACTTGCCGGCATGGCAGGCTGCGCCATATTGATGACCATTGCACTGGCACTCTTGGTGAGTCTGCGAAAATTAGTAGAGGCATTAACTGTCTATAGAATCACAACAGTATAACATCTCGATGCTATCTAGCTGCTCTCCCCAGGTGTATCTGGATTATTCCATGCAACATATCTTTACAGTATACTAACCAAATGTTGTATTTGTTCTCCAGGAACGCATTAACGGCATGTCCTACCTCAGCATTGTGGCCATCTTCGGCTTCGTGGCCTTCTTCGAGATCGGTCCAGGCCCAATACCATGGTTCATTGTTGCCGAGCTGTTCAGTCAGGGACCCCGACCGGCTGCGATTGCTGTCGCTGGACTTTCCAACTGGACGGCAAACTTCATCGTGGGAATGGGTTTCCAATATGTAGAGGTAAGATCACGTGACGCCTTCTGACTTGCACGCGTGAGATGGCACGCGTTTACTTTAGATATAATCTCCTGTCCTGAAATCCGCCTGGTTCCTGTTAGCGGTGAAAGGCCCCGTCTCTGTTTCCACGAGCCGTTTAGGTTGATTAATAGGGGATAATAAAAGCAGTTATGGACGCGTGACAAGAGACAGAATCCAGAACGCAGAGCTTGTAGAAGTCATCTTAGAAGATTCCTCAAACATCTGAGAAATGCTTCCCTTCACCTTCTAACCCAGAATCCTCTCTTTTCCTTTGCAGAAACTCTGCGGTCCCTACGTCTTCGTCATATTCACGGTGCTGCTGGTCATATTCTTCATCTTCACCTTCTTCAAGGTGCCCGAAACCAAAGGCCGCACCTTCGATGAGATTGCATCCGGTTTCCGCCAAGGCGGAGAGAACCGACCGAACAAACAGTCGTCGCCGGAGGAATTCTGCAGCCTTGGCGCAGACTCTCAAGTCTAACATTTCACGTCTGCAAACTACCTCTTGTCGCCTCCCTTTCTTTTACCTCCCCTTTATTCTCTACCTGCGTCCATAACTGGGGACGGTCTACAAGTGTGTTTTGGAGGTGTTGAGATACCAGGAGGAGCCGGTACCGCCTACTGTTGGGCCTCCATCTGACAGCTGCTTTCTCTCCTACCCGATGGGTGTGCCGCTTGATGGCAAAAGCAATGCCATTATCCAGACTCTGCCACTCTCTGCATTTCACTCACACATGGACGTCACGACGTAAATCTGTCTACACCAATATATCTTGCAGGTTCATTTCCCGTGCGTGGTAGAGAGGAACGAGAGCTTGTATTTTTTTATTGTTAAATATTATCTATATATATATATATATGTATGATTTCCTTTTTTTTTTAAAACTGATTATTTTTTTAAATAGTGTTTGTTTTCCATGGATATATTATAACTGGGCAACGAATGAAGATGTTATTTTAACCATCCCGTCACGGACTATGTTTACATACTGTAGATTTTTTTTTTGTAATGATCGCATATGACTGTATAGGGTTCGTCGTGAGGGCTGTAGGTGGGTTGAACGCTTCCCAGTCTCGTCTGTCAAAGTGTTAGGCAATGTTGGTAGGTTCTGCCATTAAAACATGGAATGCACGGCCTGACAATGAGCCAAATGCCTGATCTCCACGCACGGCCTGTGCTCTCTGGCTGCAACTCCAGACCCCATGGTCTGTGTGCACGGATGTAGACGTCCTTTTGTCCCACTCATCCCATCATGTCCAGCGTTTTCCTCAAACCTGCAACTTATCACGGATACTTTTATTTTCATTTTTCTTAGCAGTTGTAGAGAATTTCTTTCTACTGGACACTTTCGAGCCAAGTAATACTGAGCGAGAAGATGTGTTTCTTTTCCAGAGACACAATGTTTTGGCATTCCAGATACACCCAATCTCTGCGGCCCCCGGATATATAGCAAGGGGTCGTAGTTCTGAGATGACGCTTCTTGTAGCTTCTTAATGGGGGGGGAGGTAGTCTGCTTGTCGATTTAAAGGTGGTCTTCAGGGTACGGCAGGATCCACTTTCAGGGGGGGGTCACTGCACTGATGTACGTGCCCTGGCACAGCGACATGTGAGTGGGGGTACTCCCTGCACTGAAAACCTGCGCTGGGTTTCGGATTCTTATCCTGGGGCAATTGCAGCAGCACTGATAACATTTAAACGGCTGCGAACCCGACCTCCTGATATGTAGGTACCAAAAAATTAAACGAATACATTAAAACTTGAGGTACATAGTGGATTAATGGCACTCTCCCGGCACAGGGTTACACTACTGACCCGTCTCCAGACTCACCTGCGCTGACACAATATGCCAAGAAAAAAAAAATGGGCTCACTTTGCTTTGTTTGGGGCCAACAGTCAACAGTTTTAGGGGTGCAGCGAGCTGTAGATTATTTTTTTTCTTTCAAAACAAGCCATGAGTGTTTCCATTAAACCAGCCCGGAGCTCAGTAACCTGTCAATGGAGGGCTCCGTATCATACCGCTTTAATCCCCTAATACCGGACCCCTTTAGTGTCACACCCCTCTCCTCTTTACCCTCGTACCCGCCAATCATTTCTTGCATTTGGTGTATAGAGTAAAAAAGATATATATATATACACACTAACATATATATATATAAATATATCTATTTTCTGTTGGACGATGTTAGTGGAGACGTGCGAATGATTTACTGTAAATATTTAGGTTAGTCATTCTGTGTTTTGGTTTCCTTTTTGCACATTAGGTCAATAAGCGTATAGGTCAATTTATTTTCCAATTTTACCTAGTTTTATGAATTGTCCTGGATACTTAGAATAAAACATTTTTTCTTTTAGTTCACGGCGCTGCGTTTCGAGTGACGGGTATTGGATTTGTTGTGTGAATTCGGTATCAGTGTAGAACGATTTAAAGGAAAACTAAAAACAAAGCAGTGGTAATTTTCTGTCACTGAGTCTCTGTAACGTTTTTTTTTTATTGTGACGGAATCATATTTACTCACGTGTTTCTGCCAGTGTAAAGAATGCCGCGCACTCGAGCTGACTGTTGCCAATTCAGACAGGTGCTTTTACCGAATATAAGCCTGCCTCTTTTGGGTGTGCAGAGGAGGGGTGATCTCCGATATATGACAAAGGGGTTCATGGAAGACCTAAGCAGAGTAAGAGAAAAAAAAAAATAATCAGAATTTCAAATGTTTTATTTTAAAAGCGAAATTCTGGTCCCGACTCATTTATTTTGGTCTAAAGAACTGTAAAAAATGTGAACCCTATCCCATAACCCAACATAAATGAAACTGTAAACACACTTAATTGTAATATAGTTACTATCCAGCTTGTGTAACCATCCCGTCTGGCTGGGTCGATACCAGCGATGGCTACACTAGAGTCCAAGATGTTTCAGAATGACATGCCACATGATACCCAGCCAAACGTAACACTGGGAAAACATAATGGGACACGAATTGACGAAACATCTGCCATGCAAGATTAAGCCGTCGCTGTCCTATAGTGTAACCCTGCAGAGATGCACACGCTTATTTAAATTAAGAAAGAAAAATGAGGAACTATGGATCCTCCCCGCCTGTAAAAACTTGACTTTGCAACAGGAAGTGAGATGCCATCGATGTACCATAACCAGTATGGAAATCTTGTGGGTGTTGAGAATCGTATCGTGTCTTGTATGTTCTGATGCTGGTGTGTTAGTGTGTGTATATTTGTAAAGTTACAGGGTATATTCCGCAGTTCGTGATTCATTGTCGGCGCATTTAATGTTGTTAGATTATTATTATTTTTTATTTATTATTTCTAACACAAACATCTCAAAAAAACAAAATAAAAAGATAAGATAATTAACACAGATGCGTGTGGTTTTTTTTTTCCCCGGCAACCGCTAAAACACTGACCTCTGCCGCTCATTCTATGGGAATTAGTCGTAAGGTGCATGTCCTGCAGAGCCGTCCATCATTCCAACAGGTAAGGCTGGGGTCAGACCAGCGTATTTTTAACGTGCGTTCTGGCGCACTTAATCACGGCCGCACTAGCAGCAAATGACGGGCAATGACAGCCAATATACGAAGTACGGTCGCACGAAAGTCCGGCCGCGCAACGCAAGTGGAAAATGAACGCATTTTTTCGAGAACGCAGAACCGCTAGTACGGACGTACAGAGTGCGCTGCGTCCGCTAGCGGCGTGTGTGTGTGATTTGGAGACGTCAGACCCTGCTCGTGTCCGGCCAACATAACGTCCAGACGCAAAAAGTTTCCTGGTTTGGATTCGTAAAACATCACGCACGAAAATGCGCATCGTATGACCGTTTTCGCATATTCCATGAAAAAATACATCAATGCATTCGGACGCACTTTTTTACGTTCGCGTGTAAAAATGCTTTCGTTTGACCCTAGCCTAAATGCACGGGGCAATAAATCTCTGTATCCTGGGTGGATCCCCAGGTCTGCCCTGACCCCACCCCCCATCCTCATGTCACAAGGTCAAACCATTGACATCTGACCAGCAAAGGAAGGGCATTCGCCTAAAGCAGTGTTTCCCAAACCTGTCCTCAGGACCCTCCGCCTCGCCAGGTTTTCCAGATAACCGAAGCACAGCACAGGTGATATGATTTGCTGCTCAGTGATTGCAGGATTCAGTCTGCTTTTCCCCAAGGCGATCTGTAAAATCTGGCCTGGTTGAGGGTCCCGAGGAGAGGTTTGGGAAACACTTGCCTAAAGAGACAAAAATTTCAGGAACAAAAAAAAAACACTTTATTGCAAAGAAATAGGAAAATCCACAGTATTAATTTTATATTAAATTAACAGGAATATGCAGATATAAAACCGATTTAAGAATATCTAGATCGAAAGACGATTTGGTTTTCCAGCTCCTCGCCCTTAAAGGGACATGCATGACTAGAATTTTTATTTTTTTTTAATTGACATTTAAACATTTTTATAACAATATACAAACTATGATAATGTGTATAAAATGTTAATTTTTTTGCTCTAAACTCTGTCATTTCATCTTCTCTGGCCACGCCCCTCAGCAAGGGGTGTTTTTTTCAGCTCACACTTCCTGAATAGTCCCCGCCCACTGCTCCACCCATCAAAGCTTCACATGAACTAGCACGAGCTGTGCACGTGAAATCCTGTGCATGCTCAGGATCTCAGACTGGGGAAACTGAGGGAGGTCTCTTTTTCTCCCTGTGTGTATGGATTTCTTTCCTCTGCAGTAGCTGGGGGTGAAAGTTCAGCCCCGCCCTCCACTCAGCTCACAGTGCAGGAGGGAGGAGGAGCAACTCAGTCGCACATGCTCAGTGTGCTTTTTTATGCATTCCACAGAATACGCACTGATTGGTTAGATCAAAGTGCCTCCTGCGGTGGGCGTGGAAAACGCCAAGAAAGGCAGGCAAATATGAAAAAGTATGATATTTACTTACTTTATATTTATTTATTTATTTATTTATAAAGGATTTTACCAGGAAGGATACATTGAGATTTCTCTCGTTTTCAAGTATGTCCTGGATTCAAGTACATTGAAGTGTTACATTTACAGAAATACAAAGTAATACAATGTAAGATATTAACAACACAAATATACAGATTAACAGAAAATAAATATGTAGCAAATATAGTCACTAGGTTACATGTTTACAGGTGCATTCTGTATTGAGGTATGTTAGTAAGGAGCTTTTGAGTGACTTAAGACTGGGGGAAGATTTGATGGTGTCTGGGAGGTTATTCCATAATTGTGGTGCTCTGTAGAAAATGAGGACCGAGCCACTGTCTTTTTGTATTGTGGTATTGCAAGTAAGGTGCTGGTCCTGGATCGGAGGTTATAGGATGAGGGAGCTGCTGGGGGAAGCAGTCTATTCAGGTAGGGTGGCAGCTTCCCAGAGATGCTCTTAAACACCAGGCTGGAAAGGTGAAGGGTGCGTCTGGATTCTAGCGATGGCCAGTTTAGCTGTTTTTAACATGTCACAATGGTGGGTCATGTAGTTACATTGTAGCGCAAAGCGGCAGAATGAGTTATACAGTGTAGTAAGTTTATGAAGGTGTGTTTGCGGGGCGGCTGCATACACTACATCTCCGTAATCAATAGCCGGCATAAGCATTTGCTGTACAATCTGCTTTCTTACCGCGGGACTCAGGCAGGATTTGTTCTGTACAGGGCACCTAGTTTGGGGTAAAGTTTAGATGAGAGTTTTTCGATGTGGGGGCCAAAGGATAGATTAGGGTCCAACCACATACCTGGATATTTGAGAGAAGTGACTGTGGTCAGTGTGCCATTTGATATTGTCCCAACACATAGATGGGGATTTTGCAATTTGTGTAGTTTAGGTGCTGTTCCAAAGAGCATCGTTACAGTTTTGTCAGGATTTATATGGCTGCTGAATGAGACTGCTGGCTCATTCAAAAGGCATTGCACATTTTAAAAAGCACACTAGCAAAACATGCATATCCCTTTAAGGGAAATAAATCCACCGTCGCCTGATTAAAAGTAATTTTCTACCAGTTTTGTCGTTCTGGTTTAATGCAAAAATTAAATAATTACAGGAAATTCACGTCTGGAAAATTAAAGAATAGGAGAATCGCTTCCTCCTTGTTGATGAATCAGGCAGAGCGATTAAGATGTGGCAAGACGCGGAAGAAGATTTTTTTTGTGGTACCGGGGCTGTGGGTTAGTTATTAGTAATGCTGCTCTAAAAGGATAATTTCAGATTTATACTTTTGACTGGAGAAATCCAGAGATGAATATTTACATTGAATGGGAGGTGGCAAGTGGCATGCAAAGCTCCCAGACTCTGCCGTCAAAGTCCTGGGGTCACCAGAGTCAGGCCTGTCAAAAATCACCCCCCCAGATTTTGATGCCTACAATTCCCAGAATACCTTCAATGAAACAGATGGCCAGGGAATCATTGGAGTTGTAGTTCAGAAAGTCTGGGGGTCCAGAGTTTGACAGGGTTAACTGGGCTGACAAGATCCTTTTGTGGAGGTGGTCACATCACTGCTGATGGAGCAAAGCACTATGTGCACTCTCTCAGGGCTGGATTTACGATTAAGCAAAGTAGGCACGTGCCCACAGGCGCTCATCAAGAGGCCGGTGCCTTGTTCATTACACTATAATCTATATATACACACACATGTGAAGATATGCCACCACTCTGGGATTTCCTCTAAAGCCAAACTTTATTAATCCATGATTAAAAGTCAACCTTTCAGTTCCTTCTAGGAATGTTCCTCAGGAGAATACATATACAACTGTCCTGAGGAAAGTTCCTAGAAGGAACTGAAACATTCAGGGTTATTCAGAGAGAGTGAAAAGCAGAATGACTGGAGAATGAAAAATTCTAGGTCAAACTAGCCAAACCAGAAAAATTCTCCCTTTCATCTCACTTTCCAAATCGGCTATTTTGATCTAGAACTTTTCATTCTCCAGTCATTCTCCTGCTTTTCGCGCTCTCTGAATAACCCTGATGGACTTTTAATCTTGGATTAATAAAGTTTGGCTGTAGAGGAAATCCCAGAGTGCTGTCATATCTTCACATGTGTGTAATACATTAGAGGGTACTGGAAGATGTGGTGAACCGTGAGTGCAGACCAGAACTCTGCATAAGACATTGTGTGTGTGTGTGTATATACAGTCAGGTCCAGAAATATTGGGACATTAACACAATTGTAACATCTTTGTCTCTATACACCACCACAATGGAGTTGGAATGAAACAAACACAATGTGCTTTAACTGCAGACTGTCAGCTTTAATTTGAGGGTATGTACATCCAACTCAGGTGAACGGTGTAGGACTTACAGCAGTTTGCAGATGTGCCCCCACTTGTTAAGGGACCAAAAGTAATGGGACAATTGGCTTCTCAGCTGTTCCATGGCCAGGTGTGTGATATTCCCTCATTAACCCAATTACAATGTGCAGATAAAAGGCCCAGAGTTCATTTCGAGTGTGTTATTTGCATTTGGAATCTGTTGCTGTCAACTCTCAAGATGAGATCCAAAGAGCTGTCACTATCAGTGAAGCAAGCCATCATTAGACTGAAGAAACAAAACAAACCCATCAGATAGATAGCAAGAACATTAGGCGTGGCCAAAACAACTGTTTGGAACATTCTCAAAAAGAAGGAACGCACCGGTGAGCGTCCAACTCCGGTGAAAGGTGTAGGACTTACAGCAGTTTGCAGATGTGCCTCCCACTTGTTAAGTCCTACACCTTTCACCTGAGTTGGACGCTCACCGGTGCGTTTCTTCTTTTTGAGAATGTTCCAAACAGTTGTTTTGGCCACGCCTAATGTTCTTGCTATCTATCTGATGGGTTTGTTTGGTATCTTTCTGTAACGGTATAAAAACCTTGAGTGAAAACAACATTTGAAAAGCAAAAACAATGCATGTACCTCCTGTGTTGTGCACGTTTCTCTGTAAAACACAAACTTGTAACAAAAAAAAAAATTGTACAATATTTTTTTTAAAAAAATTTATACTATTTTTAAACAATTTTTTTGTTAGAGAAATGTGGGCAACTTCATCTGTAAAACTAAATTAACTATTAAACAAATTCATTGTAAAACTATTACATGTAAAAATAACGCAATAATGCAAATAACCAAACCAATCCCCCACTAGAGGGCGATGAAACTTAAAATTTAATTAACCCATTAAAAAGCATGCTTAGCCTAAAATCAGTATAAAGACAGACCATATATAACCAATAAAAACAACCAAGCATCTATCTTCAGTAAATGTGATCAAATCGTGATGACCGAATATAAGCAGCTCCAATACAGCTGGTGTCATACAATACTTAGGAATACTAAGATGCCCCAGAGGCAAGGTATATTCGTATTCCTAAGTATTGTATGACACCAGCTGTATTGGAGCGGCTTATATTCGGTCATCACGATTTGGTCACATTTACTGTAGATAGGCGCTTGGTTGTTTTTATTGATTATGTGGTCTGTCTTTATACTGATTTAGGCTAAACCTGCTTTTTAATGGGTTAATTAAATTTAAGTTTCATTGCCCTCTAGTGGGGGATTGGAGCTGCTCATTTGCAGCTCTATGTTATGATTAAATGCTTGTTTCAGGGTTAACCACCACATAGTGTCTATTAAATTTTATTTGTCCCCATCTTTATTTTGTCAGGATGCTGGGTTTTAAGGGACTCCTTACAGTGTAAAACTATTGGTCTTGTTAAATATTATGTGCACAATATAAAAAGGTAGGAACATCGAGAATCAATTATTCCAAGTTATAATAACTTAACCAAACTAGAACTCGGAATAATTGATTTTGGATGTTCTTAACTTACATTGTGCACATAATATTAAACGTGACCAATCGTTTTATACAGTAAGGATTGGGGGGGGGGTGTAAAATGAGTTATACATGCAGTGTTTCGTTTTCCCGCCAGTGTACCTTGTCAGATGCGCAGCGTGAGGAGTCGAGGATATGACATGGAAATCGTATCCTGGCTCTTCTGTTAGCTGCCTCTGCCCTCCGAACACACCCAGAAGACTGGCGCTTCCGAATCGCGATCATGGGGCACAGTACGGGATAGGCTCTTGTGGGCACGCGCAGCAGTATCTTTTGGACACACGCCGACACGGGGTCTCTACGTAATGTCTCCGCGTCGGCGTGTACTCAAAGCTGTACATGCGCACATCAAAAGAAGCCGGCATTCCGTGTAGCGGAACGCAGTGTTCCCCGGTTTTCGATCTATCATCCCAACAATAACGGGACATAACTTTCAGGCACCGGGGCAAATTTTGTGGTCGCCATGGCGACCTTGCGCCCTGAGTTTGTCGAGCCCTGGCCTACAGGCTTCTGAGATGTTAAGACTGGCACCTCCTAGTGGCCACATGAAATGCCTCTTGCCACTGCAAGCCCCAACACCTTAAAAAAACCTCGCCCAATGCATGCGAATATAATAACCTGCACGGTGCAAAAATTATAACATGGTGTCAACGAATGCACACAGGATTGCCAGGCATGGGCATTAAATAAAATCTTTCCCACCCAGGGGTGTATACAGGCACTTGGGATAACGAGCTGTTATACAGTTTATGTAAATAAATCATGATGGCATCCATATGCACCCCAATCCTCTACCCTGCACTCAATCAGCCCCCCCATATCAAAAGTCCCCCGTCATGCAAATATCCCCATTCAACAGCTCCCTTACAAACCTACATATACAAATAAACATATCCACCAGGTGTCCCTATTTGGGAGTAACAGTAATCATCGTTAGCCAAAATATATAATTTATTCCTCTAATATCCCAGTTTTTTAGAGGCTCCTCCATATATTCAGGGTGTGCGGGTGTCATTTTAGGAGTTCCTCCATATATTCAGGGTGTGCGGGTGTCTTTTTAGGGGTTCCTCCATATTCAGGGTGTGCGGGTGTCTTTTTAGAGGCTCCTCCATATATTCAGGGTGTGCGGGTGTCTTTTTAGGGGCTCCTCCATATATTCAGGGTGTGTGGGTGTCTTTGTAGGGACTCCCCATATATTCAGGGTGTGCGGGTATCTTTTTTAGGGGTTCCTCTATATATTCCGGGTGTGCTGGTGTCTTTTTTGGGACTCCATATATTCAGGGTGTGCTGGCCTATTTTTAGGGGCTCCTCCATATATTCTGAGTGTGTGGGTGTATTTTTAGGGGCTCCTCCATATAGTCTGAGTGTGTGGGTGTATTTTTAGGGGCTCCTCCATATATTTAGTGAATGCGGGTGTATTTTTAGGGGCTCCTCCATATATTTAGTGAATGCGGGTGTATTTTTAGGGGCTCCTCCATATATTTAGTGAATGCGGGTGTATTTTTAGGGGCTCCTCCATATATTTAGTGAATGCGGGTGTATTTTTAGGGGCTCCTCCATATATTTAGTGAATGCGGGTGTATTTTTAGGGGCTCCTCCATATATTCAGTGAATGTGGGTGTATTTTTAGGGGCTCCTCCATATATTCTGGGTGTGGGTGTATTTTTAGGGGCTCCCCATATATTCAGTGAATGCGGGTGTCTTTTCAGGGGTTCCTTGATATATTCAGTGAGTGCGTGTGTCTTTTTAGGGGCTCTTCCATATATTTGTGGGTTGTGTCTGTCTCGTTAGAGGCTGCCCCATATATATTCGGGGGGGGGGGGTTGTGGGTGTATAACAGGGCTGCAAATCAATAAACCTCCCAACAAGGAGTCTCTAAGGCCGGCATCAGACAAGCGCACTATGTGCCTTCTGGCATCCGTCGCATGAGCACGAATTTCCCGCGCAACAGCAGCTGTGCAACAGCCCTCTCCATCAAAGCGCTAGGACACGCGTTGATGGAGCTGCAAAGCGAGATCCTCTAGGATCTAACTGCGCTCAGCGAGGCGGCCAGACGGGCGTCGAGTGGAAGGAACGTCCACTCTCACGCTCGTTCTGACGCCAGCCTAAACTATAATAAATGTTGCGAGATATTGCTCGATGTGATTAAGACACTTCATGTTTGTTATACGCTAGATGTTTATTTAAATAAACAGGCCTGAAGTCACAAATACGTGTTTATTTCATGTTGGCAAGTTATTCCACCCCTTGTCCCCCTCTATGGAAATTGTTGCTGAAGCCACATAGGAAACGAAGGATGGAGGCGCTAAGTGAATATGATGTAACAAGGGAAAAACAAGACCATGAAACATAATGAAGCAGGAACTGAGCCAGCAGTGACGCACAAACACGGAAGTAAAAGAATACAAACAGGAGGCTGCTTTTAGAGCATAAATAGCAAAATCGATTGTCATTGTTTCCCTTACAGGAAGTAATAAGATAATATTGCTTCTTCTATAAGGATATGGGATTTTCATCACAGCCGACAGATTATTCACCACTCAAAACCATGACTTTTAACAGAAACATACACAGTTATGTAGCTCAGGCATGGGTTGCATCAGATCTAACATTGAAGAAGCTTTATTAGCAATTTGGCAACAACAACAAAAAAAAACTGCAAAACGTCAGCTATTTTGGTGGATACATTAAAACAGGAGTGATCAGCCAGTTGTTTCGCGGTCACATAATTAGAGATATTATGTAATCATGTGAGATCTAACGATCAATCCACTTGCTTTCACCTGATTTAACAAACTCCATACGGTTTTGTGAAAAAATAATGTGATTTGGGTTGGGCTAACCCGGCTGAGGACTTTTAATGCAGTCGGTGGAGATGAAGCCGGCTCTGACTCTGTGCCATCATTCAGATCTGGTGAATTCCCTGGTGTTTGCCGCGGGCTGGTATTGTATGTGGTGGGATTGGATAAACTCAGGCAGGGCTGGATGAATGCAGCGATTACAGGAGGTCGGCCTCGCCGATTTTCTTTTACGGTCGCTCATCGCGTGGGCCATGGATTTACATGTCAGGATAATCCGGTCACAATGGGCCAGAATGGCATCCGGTTAAACCAGCTCTCCTCCAGGTGAAGGCTTTATAAAGAAGAGGAACGTCGCGCTCATACCTCTCAATACTGATACGGAGTCACGTCATCTATTTTTGAACAAAATCTTAAATCTACAACCAGTCTGAGTATAGAGTATATCCTCAGTCTGTATAGTGACATTTATCCCGTACCCCAATCTATATACACAAACTTATCCCCTACCCCCAGGCTATATACACATAAGGGCTGAAACAACTAAATCAATTAATCGACAACTAACTGAGAATGAAAATAGTTGACAACTAATTGGTTGGTGGATTTAGGCTGGGGTCAGACGAACGCAGTGCGAACGCGCGTGCAGCCGCACTTTATCACGGCCGTAGTAGCAGCAAAGGACGGGCAATATATGAAGTACGGCCGCACGAAGGTGCGGCCGCGCAACACAAGCGGCAAAGAAACGCATTTTTTTCGAGAACGTGATACCACTAGTACTGACGTACAGAGTGCACTGCGTCCGCTAGCGGCGTGTGTGCGTGATTAGGAGACGTCAGACGCTGCTAATGTCCGGCCAACATCATGTCCAGACGCACAGACTGTGCGATGCTGCCACTGGGTGGAGGAGATCTATCACACAGACTGTGCGATGCTGCCACTGGGTGGAGGAGAGCTATCACACAGACTGTGCGGTGCTGCCACTGGGTGGAGGAGATCTATCACACAGACTGTGCGGTGCTGCCACTGGGTGGAGGAGATCTATCACACAGACTGTGCGGTGCTGCCACTGGGTGGAGGAGATCTATCACACAGACTGTGCGGTGCTGCCACTGGGTGGAGGAGAGCTATCACACAGACTGTGCGGTGCTGCCACTGGGTGGAGGAGATCTATCACACAGACTGTGCGGTGCTGCCACTGGGTGGAGGAGATCTATCACACAGACTGTGCGGTGCTGCCACTGGGTGGAGGAGATCTATCACACAGACTGTGCGGTGCTGCCACTGGGTGGAGGAGAGCTATCACACAGACTGTGCGGTGCTGCCACTGGGTGGAGGAGATCTATCACACAGACTGTGCGGTGCTGCCACTGGGTGGAGGAGATCTATCACACAGACTGTGCGGTGCTGCCACTGGGTGGAGGAGAGCTATCACACAGACTGTGCGGTGCTGCCACTGGGTGGAGGAGATCTATCACACAGACTGTGCGGTGCTGCCACTGGGTGGAGGAGATCTATCACACAGACTGTGCGGTGCTGCCACTGGGTGGAGGAGAGCTATCACACAGACTGTGCGGTGCTGCCACTGGTGGAGGAGATCTATCACACGGACTGTGCGGTGCTGCCACTGGGTGGAGGAGATCTATCACACAGACTGTGCGGTGCTGCCACTGGGTGGTTGGAGTTGTATCACCAGTGCTGGATCCTTACTTGGAGCTGGGATTCTATACCACAACCCCACCCTCCCTGCCTCCCTCCAGTCTGGGCCCTTCCTCACAAACTCAGGTCCAGTCTCTTGCTCAAACCCCCCTCCTTCTCCAGTCCCCCCCCTCAGTTTGTTCATGAAATCCTTTTAAATAAAAAGGGACACACTACACACCCTGACTACTTTAAGCTTATTAACATGGTCAGGCTATGTGCAGTGCACCCCACCTTCTCATCTACTTCTACGCAGTCCTAAAAAAGTAGTATCAGTGCAAAACTACCCCCAGTCTATATAAACACATTAATCCCACACCCCCAGTCTATATAAACACATTAATCCCACACCCCCCAGTCTATATAAACACATTAATCCCACACCCCCCAGTCTATATAAACACATTAATCCCACACCCCCCAGTCTATATAAACACATTAATCCCACACCCCCAGTCTATATAAACACATTAATCCCACACCCCAAATCTATATAAGAACATTATTCCATATTCCAGGCATCCTCCATTAACACGGTGTGTCAGGCCTTCAGCCTCTGCTGCCAGTCACCTCACAGACTCCTCTCTGTATGACAGTCCAGCCCCCCCATAAATATCTGCATATGCCCCCCTGCCCAGCTCCTCTTCCAGCGTCCTTCTCAGTTCCCAATCCGCAGCCCCCTCTGCCTCACCATGGTTTGGCCCTTCAAGGGCGGGGATCTTTCCTTCCTCCAGATGAGGCACGCAGCAATGACGTCACCACAGGAAATGGCGGGCTTTCGCCTGTCTGCAGGGGGTGTGGTCTGAGCTCCTCTCCAGGTTGGTTGGGGTAAGTGACCTCATAGCTTCCTGAACAAATACACACAGGGAGAGAAAACCTGTAACCCTCATATATACACCCTGTAACCCTCATATATACACCCTGTAACCCCCATATATACACCCTGTAACCCTCATATATACACCCTGTAACCCTCATATATACACCCTGTAACCCTCATATATACACCCTGTAACCCCCATATATACACCCTGTAACCCCCATATATACACCCTGTAACCCTTATATATACACCCTGTAACCCTCATATATACACCCTCTTACCCTCATATATACACCCTGTAACCCTCATATATACACCCTCTTACCCTCATATATACACCCTGTAACCCTCATACACACACCCTGTAATCCTCATATATACACCCTCTTACCCTCATATATACACCCTGTAACCCTCATATATACACCCTCTTACCCTCATATATACACCCTGTAACCCTCACACACACCCTGTAACCCTCATATATACACCCTGTAACCCCCATATTATTATACTTTACACACCCTGTAACCCTCATATATACACCCTGTAACCCTCATATACACACCCTGTAACCCCCCATATTATTATACTTTACACACACACACCCTGTAACCCTCATATTATTATACTTTACACACCCTGTAACCCCCATATTATTATACTTTACACACACCCTGTAACCCTCATATTATACTTTACACACCCTGTAACCCCATATTATTATACTTTACACACCCTGTAACCCTCATATTATTATCCTTTACACACACCCTGTAATCCTCATATTATTATCCTTTACACACCCTGTAACCCCCATATTATTATCCTTTACACACCCTGTAACCCTCATATTATTATCCTTTACACACCCTGTAATCCTCATATTATTATCCTTTACACACCCTGTAACCCCCATATTATTATACTTTACACACCCTGTAACCCCCATATTATTATCCTTTACACACACCCTGTAACCCTCATATTATTATCCTTTACACACCCTGTAACCCCCATATTATTATACTTTACACACCCTGTAACCCTCATATTATTATCCTTTACACACCCTGTAACCCTCATATTATTATCCTTTACACACCCTGTAACCCTCATATTATTATCCTTTACACACCCTGTAACCCCCATATTATTATACTTTACACACCCTGTAATCCTCATATTATTATCCTTTACACACCCTGTAACCCCCATATTATTATACTTTACACACCCTGTAATCCTCATATTATTATCCTTTACACACCCTGTAATCCCCATATTATTATACTTTACACACCCTGTAACCCTCATATTATTACTTTACACACCCTATTAACTCATCCACTATAACTTTACTATTCAACATACTCTCATATTATTATCCTTTCACCAATTCAATCCATATTATAACTTTACTCCACCAACCTCATATTATTATCCTTTACACACCCTGTATCCATCAATATCATACTTATTTGTAATCTCTCATATATTCCCTTTATACAATTCAACTCATATTCAATATAATATATTTCCTATACTTTTACAACCAACCCTTCATTATACTTTCACATACTCTCATATTATTATCCTTTACACACCCTTATCCAATTCCACTCATGTAATTCAATCTCACCCCTCATAATTCATAATCAATCTTTCAATTACAATTTCTACACCCTTCATGCTAAATCCTCCTATATTATTTCTTTCACACCTTAACACATCATATATTATCCTTACACACCCTGTACTTCATCATATTATTCTTTACACATCCTCATCTCATTTCCCTCCTTTACACATTCCAACTCTATTATTTTATCTAATTCCTATTATTATCCTTTACATCACCCTGTA
The DNA here is from genome assembly GCA_009667805.1 of Leptobrachium leishanense. Lineage (NCBI taxonomy): Eukaryota > Metazoa > Chordata > Amphibia > Anura > Megophryidae > Leptobrachium > Leptobrachium leishanense. The sequence goes on along the minus strand of CM019073.1, from coordinate 80,377,692 downwards.
ATCCTCTATATTATTATCCTTTACAATTGTCATCCTATATCAATTATCCTTTACACACACCTGTAACCCTCATATTATTATACTTCACAATACCACTCCCATTTCCATATCATCATTTCAATACATTTTATTCATCAATTCAATCAATTCATTTATTATCACTTTAAATGTAACATCCATACTCTCCATCAACTCTTCAATCACCCTCAAACCCCCATATATTATAACTTTACACACCCTATCATTTCTAACTCTACCACTCTTCGATTTCATCACATTCTAATACCCCATATTATTATCCTTTACACACCCTGTAACCCCCATATTATTATCCTTTACACACCCTGTAACCTCCATATTATTATCCTTTGTACGTACACCCTGTAACCCCCATATTATTATCCTTTGTACGTACACCCTGTAACCCCTATATACCCTGTAACCCTTTATATAATATATATATATATATATATATATACACACATACCCTGTAACATATATACCCAGGAACTATATATATATATGTTTACAGGGTGTATATATGGGGGTTTCAGGATGTAAGGTGTGTATATATATATATATATATATATATATATATATACACACACATACCCTGTAACATATATATATATATGTTACAGGGTATGTGTGTGTGTGTATATATATATATATATATACACACACACCTTACATCCTGAAACCCCCATATATACACCCTGTAACATATAATATATAGTTCCTGGGTATATATATGTTACAGGATATATATATATATATATATATATACACACACACACCCCCCCCCCCCCCGAACTAATATATATATATATATATATATATATATATAATATATATATATATACCCTGGAACCCCCTATATATACAGTGGCAAGAAAAAGTATGTGAACCCTTTGGGATTACGTGGAGTTTTGCATGAATTGGTCATAAAATGTGCTCTGATCTTCATCTAAGTCACAACAATTTGAAAAACACAGTCTGCTTAAAATAATACAACACAAACATTATATGTTTTCATGTTTTTATTGAACAGAACATGTAAACACTCACAGTGCAGGGTGGAAAAAGTATGTGAACCTTTGGACTTAATAACTGGTTGACCCTCCTTTGGCAGCAATAACCTCAACCAAACGTTTCCTGTAGTTGCAGATCAGACCTGCACAACGATCTGGAGTAATTTTGGACCACTCCTCTTCACAAAACTGTTTCAGTGTAGCAATATTCTTGGGATGTCTGGTGTGAATCGCTCTCTTAATGTCATGCCACAGCATTTCAATCGGGATGAGGTCAGGACCCTGACTGGGTCACTCCAGAAGGCGTATTTTGTTTTGTTGAAGCCATTCTTTTGTTGAATTACTTGTATGCTTTGGGTCATTGTCCTGTTGCATCACCCATCCTCTGCGGAGCTTCAGTTGGCGGACAGATGGTCTTACGTTTTCCTGCAAAATGTCTTGATAAACTCTGGAATTCATTTTTCCATCAATGACAACAATCCGTCCAGGCCCTGAGGCAGCAAAGCAGCCCCAAACCATGATGTTCCCTCTGCCATGTTTTACAGTGGGGATGAGGTTTTGATGTTGGTGTGCTGTGCCTTTTTTTCTCCACACATAGTGTTGTGTGTTTTTTCCAACCAACTCAATTTTGGTTTCATCTGTCCACAGAATATTTTGCCAGTAGTGCTGTGGAACATCCAGGTGCTCTTTTGCAAACTTCAAACGTCCTGCAATATTCTTGTTGGACAGCAATGGCTTCCTCCGTGGTGTCCTCCCATGTACTCCATTCTTGTTTAATGTTTTCCTTTGTCATGGGTGAGGTATGGCATGGGTGCGCAGGAGTATGGGTGTGAGCCCAATGTGCAGCGAATATAGCAGCAGACATGTTACAGGGCAAAAAAGGGGTTTATTAAAGAGAACAGATATAAATCAAGATAGGAGGTACTGGGAGGCAGGATAAACAGATAAATAACAGAAGGGGAACACTGACAACAATCTCCAAGCGAAAGTACAAATGGATACAGAATAGAATAGTCAAAGTCTAGCAAGGGTCTGGTACACGAGTAAAGTCAAGCATAGGAAGTCAGGGGAAAACAGGGCAATGGAGGATACCGGAGAATGATGGTTCAAAGCAGAGGAAAATCAGGAATGTAAAATGTTCAGAGGGGATCCAGGCAAAGGTCTCAGGAGTTCAGAAGGAGATCAGGAATACAGGTCTGCTCAGGGCAAGGCTGGAAACTTCAATGAGGAAGCGTGGGATCAGGGGCGTAGCTTCCTTATAAGCAGGTCAGATCAGGCTGGATGAGGTGCAGGTGATGGATCAGGTTCTGAATGCAAAACAAATCAAAGTCCAGAACTGAGCATGGGGAAAAGAAAAAACAAAGTCCTGGAATCAGCATATGAGATAAAAGTCCTGGAACCTGCATAAAGAATGCAGGACACGGCAAAAAGGCAACAAAAGGAGGCGTCAGAGGATCAGGGGGTCCAGACCGTGACAGCGCCCAGGTGGGTCATGACATCCTTATTGTAGATGTGTCAACAAAAATGTTAGCATGTGCCAGGGATTTCTGTAAGTCTTTAGCTGACACTCTAGGATTCTTCTTTACCTCATTAAGCATTCTGCGCTGTGCTCTTGCAGTCATCTTTACAGGACGACCACGCCTAGGGAGAGTAGCAACAATGCTGAACTTTCTCCATTTGTAGACAGTCTGTCTTACCGTGGACACATGAACATCAAGGCTTTTGGAGATACTTGTGTAACCCTTTCCAGCTTCATGCAAGTCAACATTTCTTGATCGTAGGTCTTCTGAGAGCTCTTTTCTGCGAGGCATGGTTCACATCAGGCAGTGCTTCTTGAAACCAGTAAACCCAAAACTGGTGTGTGTTTTTAAAGGGCAAGACAGCTTTCAGCAACACATCCAATAATATCACACTGATTGGACTCAAGGTTGACTCACTCCTGGCTCCAATTAGTTCTTGGAGAAGTCATTAGGCTAGGGGTTCACATACTTTTTCCACCCTGCACTGTGAATGTTTACATGTTCTGTTCAATAAAAACATGAAAACATATGTTTGTGTTGTATTATTTTAAGCAGACTGTGTTTTTCAAATTGTTGTGACTTAGATGAAGATCAGAGACATTTTATGTCCAATTCATCCAAAACTCCACGTAATCCCAAAGGGTTCACATACTTTTTCTTGCCACTGTATACACCTTACACCCTGTAACATATATATAATATATATATAATATATATATATACAAAACACCAAAAAAGAGCACTCCATATCAATGACCACCTTCTAGAAGGTGGTCATTGATATGGAGTGCTCTTTTTTGGTGTTTCGTATTTAAAGTCTAAGGCCCGTGTCAGACGGGCGTAGTGTTCACGTCCGTGATTGCGCCTAAAAGTACGTCCGTGATAGCATGACAGGAAGCCCATCGGAGCCCGTTACACGAAGTACGTCCTCACTGAACTGCGGACGCACAACGGCTGCGGCCCACGGACGCAAGGCAGGCAAGAACGTACAACCGCTAGAACGGCCGCACAAAGTGCGCTGCGTCCGCAACGTCTGCATAGCTTTGTGTGTGAGTGATGGAACGTGGTCAGACGGACGGCATTTATACGTCCAGCGTTTTTCACGGACAAAATGGTTTTGCTTTTTATTTTATTTTCTCTCCTACATCCGTCAAAAAAACCCGTGAAAAAAACGGACTGTGTGGCCACTACTGTGTCTTCCGTACTGACATACAGTCCGTAGAAATCACGCTCGTCTGACCCTAGCCTTAGATGCACCCGCTTGTGTTGCAAGTTTAGGCTAGGGTCAGACTAGCGCAGTTTTAACGTGCGTTTAGCCGCACGAAATCACGGCCGTACTAGCAGCAAATAATGTCCAATGCCGGGGAACATACGACGAACGGCCGCAGGAACGTTCGTCCGTGCAACGCAAGTGGCAAACGAACGCATTTTTTCGAGAACGTCAAACCGCTACTACTGACGTACAGAGTGCGCTGCGTCCGCATAGCGGCGTGTGTGCGTGATTGGGAGACGTCAGACGCTGCTAATGTCCGGCCAACATAACGTCCAGACGCAAAAAGTGTTTTATTGATGATCCGTACAAAATCACGGACGAGAAGGCGCATCGTATGACCGCTATCGCGTATTCCGGGGAAAAATACGTACGTTCGTTCGACCGCACTTTTTCACGGACGACGTGAAAAATGCGTTCGTCTGACCCTATCCTTAGGTTGAGTGCAACCCCCCCCTGTGGTTTGTTATATATATATATATATATACCCCTTGTAACCCCGATGTGTGTATATACGCCATATATATATATATATATATATAAACTGCATCACAGAGCTTATGTGTTACATTCCCCATATGCAGCACAGAACTCTGGGTAAGACATGAAAACGACCTCTGCAATTTCCCATTTTTTTGCATCTTGGGTCCGCTTTCACACAGAACCCTTCAATCAATGCCGCGCCATATTAAATGGCTTTTTTTTTAAATTTATTTTTTAAGCAAAGGCCAGGTTATTAAACCTGACCGACCCAGTCACTCCTGAACAGCCGTTTCGGGCTCATTTACCCTCATCAGCAGCAGATACAATGTAACTGGTTGCTATTGATGCTTAACCCCTAGTGTAAATCCATACTCATGGATGTGGAGGGCAAAAAAGTGAGGTGAAAAGCCTCCACGCTGCAAATAATAGAGTTTATAGTTACAGAAGACATTTACACACCCCGGCAATTCAGACAGACAGACACCCAACGTATGTTGAGCGTGATAATGCAACATCGCCATCTCCTGGTAAATTTACACTTTGCAGGAACAACAATCCTTGTTTAGGCTGTGGTCACACGTCTGCACTTTTCGCTTCCGTCCGTCTGACCGCACTGTTTGCTGTCCGTTGTAGCTTTTCAAAGGAGTCAATAGACAACAACACACGAAGCACGTGCGCACCTCTTCACGCAACATGTATAATCCATACACTGCAGGTAAGAAATCAAAGAGGAATCCCAGGTGACCTGCCTTGATTTCCTTCCTGCAGCATATGAATTATACATGTTGCAGGGCAGCACTTTTCCCTGTGCTTCCCTCTGCATGAAATAGTAAGGTGTGTCCAGGAAAACACAGCCGATCTGGCCACCCTACTTCAGATGTCCCTCCTCCCTCCCTATAGAATAATGTTCCTGCTGTGTTATCAAACAGTAAGTGTCCTTGGGCGAGACACCTAACGGTACATACTCGCCACCCAGGACAAACTGAAAACAAGAGAAATCTCAATGTATCCTTCCTGGTAAAATCCTTTCTCAAAAAAAAACCAAAAAAAAAAAACACCAAACATACAAAAAAATAACAAAAAACTCCGTCAGAATCCAAGCATTTTATTTTTTATAGGTTTTTTTTTTCTTGTTCTGCCGTTACGGTGTGAAAGCCCCATTTTCCATCTTATTTCCATGCATTTCTACGGTGAAATATTAACCCCTTATGAGCTGCTTTACCTGCATAATGTTTGTTTTTTTGTTGTTTTTTTACAGTGGTGCACTTTGTGTTTTTCGATTGTTCCCGTTTTCTCTTTTTTTCTCAGAGAGAATCTCGCAAGTGAGACGCAATAAAGCTCTCCTGGCTTTCTGAAGCGTCTTTCATCGCCGCCTCTGACCTTGCTGCAAAATCACCGATGATGCAAGGTCAGTATCGTGTGATTTTTTTTTTATTTTTTTTTTATATACATATTTATTTTTATGCATTTTTTGTTATTTGTAACATTATTTCGGAGATCAGTCTTGGAACCTCGTGGCTCACGCTCTATGCTGAGATTCTTTCTTAAATTTCTTTCCTTTTTTTTTTGTATTTTTTTTTTTGAGACCCTGCTCATTTTGCAAATATTTTTCATGTGTCCAGGCCGTGTGAAAGCACCCTCCATATTTTAGCGTCCATATACACTCATACGCCGAGGAAGCGGCAGTGACAAGTGATAGAGCAGCACATTTATCAAGCCTCCAGTTTGCAGCGTGATCAGAGCAGGAGCAGAGCTGTGATCAGTAAAACAGTTTTGGAGCTTGGCTTTTCTATTTGTTGAAGGAGCTGTAGATTTCGGGTGAAAGGATTTGTGGAAGATGCACCTTCTCCTGGGTTTACGGATACATTGGGTTCAGTATATGGGCTGAGATGTGTACAGGTCGGTCACAGCGCAGGATTCTGGGACATCATGTCTATATACTTAGTGAAAACTGAGCCGTGCAGCCAGAAAATAAGGAACCGGTGATAAACATGGAATCTTATAGGCTAGTGTTTATATGTGCCAGAGAGTAAAGGGTTAAACGCTGTATCCAGTCTCCAAATGGACCAGTACCAGAACCATCCCTATAGTCTGTATTTAGACCGTACCAGAACCATCCCTATACTCTGTATTCAGACCAGAACCATCCCTATACTCTGTATTTAGACCGTACCAGAACCACCCCTATAGTCTGTATTCAGACCAGAAGCATCCCTATACTCTGTATTTAGACCGTACCAGAAGCATCCCTATACTCTGTATTCAGACCCGTTCCAGAACCATCCCTATACTCTGTATTCAGACCCGTTCCAGAACCATCCCTATACTCTGTATTCAGACCCGTTCCAGAACCATCCCTATACTCTGTATTCAGGCCAGAACCATCCCTATACTCGGTATTCAGACCCGAGTCATCCCTATAGTCTGTATTCAGACCCGTTCCAGAACCATCCCTATACTCTGTATTCAGACCCGTTCCAGAACCATCCCTATACTCTGTATTCAGGCCAGAACCATCCCTATACTCGGTATTCAGACCCGAGTCATCCCTATAGTCTGTATTCAGACCCGTACCAGAACCATCCCTATAGTCTGTATTCAGACCCGTTCCAGAACCATCCCTATACTCTGTATTCAGACCAGAACCATCCCTATACTCTGTATTCAGACCCGTTCCAGAACCATCCCTATACTCGGTATTCAGACCAGAACCATCCCTATACTCGGTATTCAGACCCGAGTCATCCCTATAGTCTGTATTCAGACCCGTACCAGAACCATCCCTATAGTCTGTATTCAGACCCGTACCAGAACCATCCCTATAGTCTGTATTCAGACCCGTACCAGAACCATCCCTATACTCTGTATTCAGACCAGAACCATCCCTATACTCTGTATTCAGACCAGAACCATCCCTATAGTCTGTATTCAGACCAGAAGCATCCCTATACTCTGTATTTAGACCGTACCAGAAGCATCCCTATACTCTGTATTCAGACCCGTTCCAGAACCATCCCTATACTCTGTATTCAGACCCGTTCCAGAACCATCCCTATACTCTGTATTCAGACCCGTTCCAGAACCATCCCTATACTCTGTATTCAGACCCGTTCCAGAACCATCCCTATACTCTGTATTCAGGCCAGAACCATCCCTATACTCGGTATTCAGACCCGAGTCATCCCTATAGTCTGTATTCAGACCCGTACCAGAACCATCCCTATAGTCTGTATTCAGACTCGTTCCAGAACCATCCCTATACTCTGTATTCAGACCCGTTCCAGAACCATCCCTATACTCTGTATTCAGACCAGAACCATCCCTATAGTCTGTATTCAGACCCGTTCCAGAACCATCCCTATACTCGGTATTCAGAACCAGAACCATCCTATACTCGGTATTCAGACCCGAGTCATCCTATAGTCTGTATTCAGACCCGTACCAGAACCATCCCTATAGTCTGTATTCAGACCCGTACCAGAACCATCCCTATAGTCTGTATTCAGACCCGTACCAGAACCATCCCTATACTCTGTATTCAGACCAGAACCATCCCTATACTCTGTATTCAGACCAGAACCATCCCAATACTCGGTATTCAGACCCGAGTCATCCCTATAGTCTGTATTCAGACCCGTACCAGAACCATCCCTATAGTCTGTATTCAGACCCGTACCAGAACCATCCCTATAGTCTGTATTCAGACCCGTACCAGAACCATCCCTATACTCTGTATTCAGACCAGAACCATCCCTATACTCTGTATTCAGACCAGAACCATCCCAATACTCTGTATTCAGACCCGAGTCATCCCTATAGTCTGTATTCAGACCCGTACCAGAACCATCCCTATAGTCTGTATTCAGACCCGTTCCAGAACCATCCCTATACTCTGTATTCAGACCCGTTCCAGAACCATCCCTATACTCTGTATTCAGACCCGTTCCAGAACCATCCCTATACTCTGTATTCAGACCAGAACCATCCCTATACTCTGTATTCAGACCCGTTCCAGAACCATCCCTATACTCTGTATTCAGACCAGAACCATCCCTATACTCGGTATTCAGACCAGAACCATCCCTATACTCGGTATTCAGACCCGAGTCATCCCTATAGTCTGTATTCAGACCCGTACCAGAACCATCCCTATAGTCTGTATTCAGACCAGAACCATCCCTATACTCTATATTCAGACCAGAACCATCCCTATACTCTGTATTCAGACCAGAACCATCCCTATACTCTGTATTCAGGCCAGAACCATCCCTATACTCGGTATTCAGACCCGAGTCATCCCTATAGTCTGTATTCAGACCCGTACCAGAACCATCCCTATAGTCTGTATTCAGACCAGGACCATCCCTATAGTCTGTATTCGGGCCAGAACCATCACTATAGTCTGTACTCAGGCCAGAACCATCACCATAGTCTGTACTCAGGCCAGAACCATCACTATAGTCTGTACTCGGGCCAGAACCATCCCTATAGTCTGTACTCGGGCCAGAACCATCCCTATAGTCTGTACTCGGGCTAGAACCATCCCTATAGTCTGTACTCGGGCTAGAACCATCCCTATAGTCTGTATTCTCAGATTATGAGGCTGGTTTCTGGGTTTTGGACGGTCTGAGCGGAGCGATTTTTGAGACAGTGTTCCTGGTTTTCTTGGTGGGGTTTGTGTTTATTGGTATGGGTTGAGTTGCCGTCTCTGAATTATTTCCCTCTAAGGGATCCATTGTTACTTTCTGCCCACATACACCCTCTGAATGGTCCTCACACCTTGGTCACGTCCTCATGCTCCTGCTCTGCATGGTCCTCTCAGAGCTGGTCACCTTATTACCAGGTATCCTGTAATCACCAGAAGTGTCAGTGGGAAAGGTTAATGGGTTAACGGGACTGGGCTGGGTAACGTATACGTTGGGTTTATAAGTAACACGTTACTCTTATAGGAAACACGCGCACATGGACTGATCCAGAAAGGAGCACAGAGCAAAGTCTGATCATACGGAACGTCTCGCTGTCACCATGAAATTCCTTCTCCTGTCGTCGCTGTTAATCCTCATCCTGTGGGAGCCGGGAACCCGAGCCCTGAAGGTCCAGGTGAGTTACATTCGTGCCAGGCTGGGTAACAGCCAGGAATACGTTCCATGGTCACAGGGTCAGGTTTTACCAGAACAGACTGTCTTTATTCCAGGCACCTGTGTCCAGAGCCAGGGGGGTAAACCGGGGTGAAATAACACCGGGGCAGATTATCCTGGGGTACAAGAATACAGTGCAAGGGGGGGGGTTATGATACAGCTAACCTGGGGTAAAAGATTGCAAAGCAGGGGCAGATACATTAAACAGTTACCTTAGGGGTGATAGACTCTCTGCCAGGGGTAGATACAGTAAACATTTACTCCAGGGTAAGAGAATACAAAGCAGGGGCAAATACATTACACAATTGCCCTGGGGTAAGAGAGGGCAAAGAGTGGCAGATAAATTAATTGCCATGGGGTAAGAGAATGCAAAGCAGACCTGGGGTGAATGTATACAGTGCATGAGCGCGGAGGAATGATATAATTACCCCTGGTAATAAAAACAATGTACAGAATTACTACACATAAACAATCCTGTGGTAATAGAATATGCAGTGTTGGGTCAGTTACATGATACAGTTTTCCCAGGATAACAGAGTAGGGACAAAAGAGTGTTACACTGTAACAATATATTGCAGCTACATATTAATCCGTTAAACCAGGGCTGTCAAACGCACGGCTCCCCAGATGTTGATGGCCTAAATTTCAATGTAATACATAGCCAAGGAATCATGGGAGTTGTAGTTCAGAAACACCTGGGGGGGGGACTGGAGTTTGAATTAAACATTGACTCAGGTGTAAGAGAATACAGAAGAATGATACAATTACCCCGGGTAACAACACAGCGCAGGGGCGGATACTATAATCAAATAAACAATAAAAGTAAACGTTTACACTGTGTAAGGAAATACAAAGGAGGGATACAATGATCAGGGAGAATGAAAACGCAAAGCAGGGTCTGATAGATTACAACACAAAATAAAAGGGAAGAGAATACAGGTGAGGGGCAGATAATCTTATCAATTACCCCGGGGAGGGAATACAGGTGAGGGGCAGATAATGTTATCAATTACCCCGGGGTGCGGGGCAGATAATCTTATCAGTTACCCCAGGGGGAGGGAATACAGGTGAGGGGCAGATAATCTTATCAATTACCCCGGGGAGGGAATACAGGTGAGGGGCAGATAATCTTATCAGTTACCCCGGGGGAGGGAATACAGGTGAGGGGCAGATAATGTTATCAGTTACCCCGGGGTGAGGGAATACAGGTGAGGGGCAGATAATGTTATCAGTTACCCCGGGGTGAGGGAATACAGGTGAGGGGCAGAAAATCTTATCAGTTACCCCGGGGTGAGGGAATACAGGTGAGGGGCAGAAAATCTTATCAGTTACCCCGGGGGAGGGAATACAGGTGAGGGGCAGAAAATCTTATCAGTTACCCCGGGGGAGGGAATACAGGTGAGGGGCAGAAAATCTTATCAGTTACCCCGGGGGAGGGAATACAGGTGAGGGGCAGAAAATCTTATCAGTTACCCCGGGGGAGGGAATACAGGTGAGGGGCAGATAATCTTATCAATTACCCCGGGGGAGGGAATACAGGTGAGGGGCAGAATCCTTATCAATTACCCCGGGGGAGGGAATACAGGTGAGGGGCAGATAATCTTATCAATTACCCCGGGGGAGGGAATACAGGTGAGGGGCAGATAATCTTATCAATTACCACGGGGGAGGGAATACAGGTGAGGGGCAGATAATCTTATCAATTACCCCGGGGGAGGGAATACAGGTGAGGGGCAGATAATCTTATCAATTACCCCGGGGGAGGGAATACAGGTGAGGGGCAGATAATCTTATCCGTTACCCCGGGGTGAGGGGCAGATAATGTTATCAGTTACCCCGGGGTGAGGGGCAGATAATGTTATCCGTTACCCCGGGGGAGGGAATACAGTGTAGGAATGGATGGATGATGCAATTTCTCCGGGGTATCAGGATACAGAGCGAGGCAATTGAATAATGCTATTAGCCTAGGTACGAGGCAGAGGTACAGTGACTGCACTTCACCCCTCTCTCTATCATGACAACAGAAGCCAGTCTCCTGGACCCACTCCTCCACTATCCACCTGTAGTTCCTCGCCTCTAAGTGGATTATTCTACTTGCTTGTTTATTTGTGATAAAAACCTTTATTAATCACACAATGAATAAAGGGGTATTTTCCACTAAATAACAAATCCAAGATAATTCCAGGCTGGAGAAAATCTCTTTAACTAAAATTCAACAATAAGATACTCGGATCTTTTCCTGGGCGCTGCCTGGTAAATAATCCTTATTGCGATAGAAATTAATCAGTGACAGGTCGGCGTCTGTAAACAAGCCTGGGTACATAAACACCTGCACCGGGTGAGTAAACCCTTATCCATTCTATATGTGGCATTGTGATTACACCATGATTGGCCAAGGACACCATAAATTACTGCACATTACTATCAATTATGAGCTCTGTGGCACGCTCATACACAGCGCACATTACTGTGAGGTTTATCACTGTGGATCTCTGTGATACGCTCATACACACTGCACATTACTGTGAGTTTTATTGCTGTGGAGCTCTGTGATAAACTCCTACACACCGCACATTACAGTGAGTTTTACTGCTGTGGAGCTCTGTGATACGCTCATACACACTGCACATTACTGTGAGTTTTATTGCTGTGGAACTCAGTAATGTGCGGTGTGTATGAGCGTATCACAGAGCACCATAGCAATAAAATTCACAGTAATGTGCAGTGTGTATGAGCATATCACAAAGCTCCACAGCAATAAATCTCACAGTAATGTGCGCTGTATATGAGCATACCACAGAGCTCCACAGCACTAAAACTCAATGTGATACGCTCATACACACTGCACCTTAATCACATTGAGTTTTATTGCTGTGGAGCTCTGTGGTATGCTCATACACAGTACACTTTACTGTGAGGTTTATTGCTGTGGAGCTCTGATACGGTCATACACACTGCACATTACTGTGCGTTTTATTGCTTTGGAGCTCTGTGATACCGTCACACACACACCACATATTACAGTGAGTTTTATTGCTGTGTTGCTCTGTGATACGCTCAAACACACCGCACATTACAGTGAGTTTTATTGCTGTGGAGCTCTGTGATATGCTCATACACACCGCACATTGCTGTGAGTTTTATTGTTGTGGAGCTCTGTGATACAGTAATGTGCAGTGTGTATGAGCGTGAGTTTTTTTATTGCTGTGGAGCTCTATGATACTCATACACACCGCACATTACTGTGAGTTTTATTGCTGTGGAGCTCTGTGATATGCTCCTAAACACCACACATTACTGTGAGTTTAAGACTAGCATCAGACGAACGAAGTCATCACGTCCGTGTCACCGCACAGTTTAACGTCTGTCGCATTGATTTGTGAGCAAAAGAGACCAACACATGAAGTACATGTGCACCGAAGTGTTGCTGTTGAGGGGTACATGAGTAATATTTGTGCTCTGTGTTGTAGCATGAGTAAAGGTTATATTTTTGGTGATGTAAGGTATCACAGTCAGGGTATACTGTCTTACTCCATTAGGTGGGGGAATTTTCCTATCCGCTGGAATCCGTGATTAAATTAAAGAAGCTGATGGATGAAGACATAAGCCCTGATAAACTCTGCAAAAGCATCAAACTCCCCGAGGAATTCTACCCAGTGTGCGATAAGGAGGACGCTGCTGACGTTTTCATCAAACTGGGTATGTAACCACCCACAACACTATTATTAACCTGAACATGTGCTGCATGTGGCAGCTTCATTAACCTGGACATGTGCTGCATGTGGCAGCTTCATTAACCTGGACATGTGCTGCATGTGGCAGCTTCATTAATCTGGACATGTGCTGCATGTGGCAGCTTCATTAACCTGGACATGTGCTGCATGTGGCAGCTTCATTAACCTGGACATGTGCTGCATGTGGCAGCTTCATTAACCTGGACATGTGCTGCATGTGGCAGCTTCATTAACCTGGACATGTGCTGCATGTGGCAGCTTCATTAACCTGGACATGTGCTGCATGTGGCAGCTTCATTAACCTGGACATGTGCTGCATGTGGCAGCTTCATTAACCTGGATATGTGCTGCATGTGGCAGCTTCATTAACCTGGACATGTGCTGCATGTGGCAGCTTCATTAACCTGGACATGTGCTGCATGTGGCAGCTTCATTAATCTGGACATGTGCTGCATGTGGCAGCTTCATTAACCTGGACATGTGCTGCATGTGGCAGCTTCATTAACCTGGACATGTGCTGCATGTGGCAGCTTCATTAACCTGGACATGTGCTGCATGTGGCAGCTTCATTAACCTGGATATGTGCTGCATGTGGCAGCTTCATTAACCTGGACATGTGCTGCATGTGGCAGCTTCATTAACCTGGACATGTGCTGCATGTGGCAGCTTCATTAACCTGGACATGTGCTGCATGTGTCAGCTTCATTAACCTGGACATGTGCTGCATGTGGCAGCTTCATTAACCTGGACATGTGCTGCATGTGGCAGCTTCATTAACCTGGACATGTGCTGCATGTGGCAGCTTCATTAACCTGGACATGTACTGCTTGTGACAGCTTCATTAACCTGGACATGTGCTGCATGTGGCAGCTTCATTAACCTGGACATGTGCTGCATGTGGCAGCTTCATTAACCTGGACATGTGCTGCATGTGGCAGCTTCATTAACCTGGACATGTGCTGCATGTGGCAGCTTCATTAACCTGGACATGTGCTGCATGTGGCAGCTTCATTAACCTGGACATGTGCTGCATGTGGCAGCTTCATTAACCTGGACATGTGCTGCATGTGGCAGCTTCATTAACCTGGACATGTGCTGCATGTGGCAGCTTCATTAACCTGGACATGTGCTGCATGTGGCAGCTTCATTTAATCTGGACATGTGCTGCATGTGGCCGCTTCATTAACCTGGACATGTGGCACCTCAAAATCTGAAAACCATTTCATTAAACTGGGGTACATCAGCTTCAAACCAAGCATGAGTTAACTATTATACCACTTTACATGTGCTGCCCACCCAACATTTACACACGCACCCAACATTGCGCAGGCAAGCATTGTATATGAAAATAAGAGTCCATAAAATACACTGGTCTATTCAAAGAAAGGTGAAAACCAGGAGAATTGGCAGGAGAAGAGAACAATCTAGAACAAATAGCCGATTTGGAAAGTGTGATAAATGGGAGAATTTTTCTGGTTCGGCTATTTTGACCTAGAGTTTTCTTTTTTTTTTTAACATATTGTTTGACCTAGAGTTTTCACTCCTCCAGTCATTCTCCTGTGTTTCACCTTTCTTTGAATAGACCTGATAGTGTTTTGATATATAAACGTGCGTTATATATATAATATATATATATATATATATATATTCTCTACAAGGGTTGTGGTGAAGGACTAAAAGTGAGATAAAAAGCCTCCACACTATAATAAGTTGTGTTTATTTTTGCAGAAGCCACCTGCACATCACAGCAATTCGATGAAATGCATCCCAGAGCTCCTGTGCCACATTCCCCATATGCAGCAAGGAACTCTGGGTAGGATATGCAAATGACCTCTGTCTCACTTTTATGCATCCTGGATCTGTTATTACACAGAACCCTTTAATCAATGCTATGCCGCACCGTGACTTTCTAGCAGGGATAAGGTTTATGCAACTGATCAAAGCCACTCCTAGGACAGCGCTGTTTCGGGTTTGTTGGACCTTCATCAGCAGGAGCTAGGCATGATGACCAGTTGCAGTGGATGCTTGGACCCGCAGGGCAAATCCGTATCTACATGGGTTGTGGTGGAGGACAAAAAGTGAGATATAAAGCCTCCACGGCATGACCTCCTGCTGATGAGGGTTCAATAAACCCGAAACAGCGCTGTCCTAGGAGTGGCTTTCACCAGTTGCATAAACCTTATCTCTGCTACAAAGTCACGGTGCGGCATAGCATTGATTTTAGGGTTCTGTGTAAGAACAGATCCAGGATGCATAAAAGTGAGACAGAGGTCATTTGCATATCCTACCCAGAGTTCCTTGCTGCATATGGGGAATGTGGCACAGGAGCTCTGGGATGCATTTCATCGAATTGCTGTGATGTGCAGGTGGCTTCTGCAAAAATAAACACACATATATGTATATGTCTCAGCTCCTTCTATTTTTAAAGGGCCACCAAAAAAATGAAATGTCCTTATTGTGTGTATGTGATGTTGCTGATATCTTACATGTGTTTTGTTTTTCTCTTGTATGTTTAGAAAATACTTTCCTCTGTGTCACTGGGTGCATCCATTGTGTGATATTTCCCTCTATATGTGTCATTGGGTGCATCCATTGGGTGATATTTTCCTCTATATGTGTCACTGGGTGCATCCATTGTGTGATATTTCCCTCTATATGTGTCACTGGGTGCATCCATTGGGTGATATTTTCCTCTATATGTGTCACTGGGCGCATCCATTGTGTGATATTTCCCTCTATATGTGTCACTGGATGCATCCATTGTGTGATATTTCCCTCTATATGTGTCACTGGGCTCATCCATTGTGTGATATTTTCCTCTATATGTGTCACTGGGTGCATCCATTGGGTGATATTTCCCTCTATATGTGTCACTGGGTGCATCCATTGTGTGATATTTTACTCTATATGTGCCACTGGGTGCATCCATTGTGTGATATTTTCCTCTATATGTGTCACTGGGTGCATCCATTGGGTGATATTTTCCTCTATGTGTCACTGGGTGCATCCATTGTGTGATATTTTCCTCTATATGTGTCACTGGGTGCATCCATTGGGTGATATTTTACTCTATATGTGCCACTGGGTGCATCCATTGTGTGATATTTTCCTCTATATGTGTCACTGGGTGCATCCATTGGGTGATATTTTCCTCTATGTGTCACTGGGTGCATCCATTGTGTGATATTTTCCTCTATATGTGTCACTGGGTGCATCCATTGTGTGATATTTCCCTCTATATGTGTCACTGGGTGCATCCATTGGGTGATATTTTCCTCTATGTGTCACTGGGTGCATCCATTGTGTGATATTTCCCTCTATATGTGTCACTGGGTGCATCCATTGTGTGATATTTTCCTCTATATGTGTCACTGGGTGCATCCATTGTGTGATATTTTCCTCTATATATGTCACTGGGTGCATCCATTGTGTGATATTTTCCTCTATATGTGTCACTGGGTGCATCCATTGTGTGATATTTTGTGTTGTAAACTGCCCCCCCCCCTCACAGTATCTTTCCATCGCTTGCTCTTCACTGTGTGGCTTTGGCCATAGAATGGAGTGAATGGGTCAGTCACCATCTCACATCATTGTATTGTGTGGGATGTATTCAAAGGACATCACCAGGGGGAGATTAGAAGTCTTTCAAGCTCCCTGTTTTATCACATTCAGCTGCCAGCTCTTATCTCGGGTAGCCTGGAGAACACAATTGACCTTATCTAAACATTCCCTCCTCCGCCTCATTAACTGGTAAATACTGTAGATTAGATAAAGCACGGCAGTAAAGTAAAATTTCTGCACAGATTTTGGTAATTGTTTTATAATGGGAAAAATCCACAAAATGAAACGGGAGCTAAAAACCTAAAATATATATTTTTTTCCTTATTTGCATGCAATTACTTCAAAGAGAACCAGCAGCATGTGTTTTTATAATGTGTTTTATAAGGTGTTTTGTTTGTTATGCACAAGTAATCTAGTTACAGTTTATGCAAGCGGTCGTGTCCCTTTTAAGTTGGACACCCTGTATATATGCTGTACAGGTGTCAAGCTGACTCCTCCTATATAATGTTATTAAATGCATGTATAGTAACACTGTATACCTGTGAAGTGATACTGAATAGCTATGAGGGAGTATGCTGGGCAAACATATCAGGGCACCATCACCTTTCATTTCCCTTTTAAAATACAGGTGTTTGCTTTTGTGCCAGGTCACTCTATGCAGATATATATATATATATATTTGTTTTGCTTTCGTTCTGTATTTATTTCTGGAATCTGCATTCCCCAGCATGCCAGCAGATTACCTACACGAATCCATCTGCATGCAAGCTGCGTGACCGTTTCCATCACTTATCATTATGTTTACACTATGATATGTTCTATTTGCTCACGCTGCGGAAACTGTTGGCGTATAAAGATAAGTGAGGATAATAGCAATAACTAGGTTTTTATGAACATAAAATAAATAACACTTATTCAGTTTCACCAAAATAATTAATATTGTTTTTTTTTTCTCCCCCACAGTAGAAAGTGCATACAACATGGATGAATGTGAGATTTGTGCCCATCCCGCATGTCCTGGATGCTAAAGATTCCCGGGTCTTTGTGCAGCCGCTGACCCCCCCATTGAACACATCATAGCGATACATTGATTCTTCCTCCAGTCCAGACCATTAAACGCCACTCTTCTGCTTCCAACGCCTGCCAGCTCTCCTCCTGTGCCGCAATGCCGCTGCCTCGTCCCTAAATATCCTCTTAAATCCGACTCTTTATTGAATGTCCAAACGGACAAACTCCGCCCACAACGCAGATCATCCTGAAATTGCACTAAATGCGAGCGTCCAGAGGCGGAGAGTCACGCTGATCCGCCAACCGGTCTTTCAAACCCCAGGCCTAACCGTGATCCTCTAGCCCAGGGATCTCCAAACTCCAGCTCCCCCAGACGTTCCTGAACTACGACTCCCAGAAATCTCTGACTGCATTAGATGGATGGAGAAGCATGGGGGTTTGTAGTTCAGGGACATCTGGGGGGGTCAGAGTTTGGACATCCCTGCTCTAGCCATTTTTATGGAAAACAAATGGTATCAATATACAAATAAAGCTGTTTCCAATACTGGCCATGAATTGAGTTTTTTTTTTTAATAACTTTATTCGTCCATTATTTATTTTTTTACAAACTGTTATACTTTCCCCAAGGTAAAACCCATTTAATATTCCTTCGTCTGTCACCCCCTCTTTACTCTTTCAGCCCCTGGTATTTACACCCCGCTGCCTCTTCCTTACAGAAGGCAAAGCGACCTATATATTTTCTTTTTTTTTCTTTTTAGCTTTGTCTAGATTTATGTTGTTTTTATTAAGATTCATATTTGTTTATTTCCTCTTCTTTTTCACCTAGAATTGGCAGATTTGAGCTCTTGAATATTCTATTTTATAGCAATACCATCATCCCTAATCCAATCACACGTATAAAAATCAACAAGAAATGTCGAATTGAAATAAATCGATACATTGTAATTTAACAAATCTATTTATTTTGCGGAATTTTCTGCAAATATTTTCCCCAGAGTCAGATTTATCCGCAACAGGAGAACATCGTATCACATTACATATTGATTTTATTTGGTAGCAAAGCTTGTGATATATGTATGCTGTATATGTATCTTGTTTTGAAGATGGATGTTGCAAACGTCGACGTGTGAGCCAATCAGTGGCACGCTCAGCATCCCGAGCAGGCCGCAAACGCACAGACGTCGCAGACATCCGGATTCTGCGCTATTGGCTCTGGAAGGAAAGAGAAAGAAATGAGAGGAAAGGCATTAAAGGCCACGAATATATAATATCAGGGTATAGCTGGAGGGGGAGGTGTCACAAAACTGAGAATTACAGGAAATCGGGGGGGGAGCAGAATAGGTATTTATTTCATTATTTGCTTATTTTAAACTAACCTGTTCATTTAGTCTCCCCCCCCCCCACGATTTGTAGTTTTGTTGGGGGGGGGGGCAAAAAAGAGCAAAACACAGAATTTAAAGGCTTTTTGCCACAACATTAACAGGTAATATCACTTGTCTGATATTTGTTGGGACTTAACCTCTTCCCTGGAAATGTCACCATCCACAAAAAGTCATTTTGGAAAAATTCTCCACCTCTAGCTCCTTTATCACCTGATTCCTCTGACCACATATTGACATTCCTCCATTAACCCCTTCGCTACCATTTTTTTATAAAAAAAATATATATATCGTTATAAATTAATTACACAATAAGAAATATTTTGGCCAGTAGTAACATATTTGGCCAGCAGATGGTGCCGTCTACTGCCAAATTGAGTTACAGCCGTTGCAGGGAACACGAGCTGCAACTGTATCGGCTGCTGAATGTCCGATGTCAGGGTCAGGGCATCATCAGCCGATTTTACAGTTTTAGCTCTTTGGGCATTATGTCCTCAGGGCTAAACCTTTGGGGGCATCTTCTGCAGCCTAAAAGTAAACGAAATCAGTTTGCAGCAAACAAGTTTGATTTGCTTTTGGGCTGCAGAGCGAGATATCTCGATATCGAGCACCGAATGGTGCCTTTGAAGCCCGAAATAGCTCGGTAGTGAAGGGGTTAATTTCCCAACACTTCCTGAAGAATGAATAACACCTTGGTGTTTCAAGGTATTTAAAGGCGCAGTCGTCCTCCAATCTCCTCATGCGTCACCAGGGATTCTTCCCGTCGCCCACACATACTGTCCTGTAACGGCGAGTGGGCTTATTACCCAGCCTGGAGAAGATCTCTGCGGCGTTGGGGGCGGCACACAACAGTTTGAATGCCTCTGGCAGCTCGGGGCTGGCGCACATTTCGGCAGCTTCCACGTCTGAGATGTCTCCTTGGCTCGCCTGGTGGGATGAGTGGGACGCGTCCATTAATTCCTTCAGCTTCTTCACGCTGTCTAGCGAGAACTCGTAGTCTCCATCCTGAAACGGAGAACGGATCTAAATTCACCCACAATCGTCACGCGGCGAGTCGGCGACGATAAGAGAATATACAGGAATATATAAATATTAAAAGCTGAGATTTATTTTATTTATTAATGAAAAAAATATATATATACACATTCCGGCTTTCCCAAAATAAAGTCCCCACCTTCCGTACGAGCCTGTTATGATCTGGGGGCTTGTTGCTCAGGTCTGGGTTCAGCAACATTATGCACCCAAAAAATGAGGTCATGTGACTCCCTGAATTTACTGAATGAGCAGGTATTTCCATCAATGTTTTTTTCTCCCCTGATGGCACAGCGGGCATATTCCAAGATGCCAATGCCAGGATTCATCGGGCTCAAATTGTGCAAGAGTGGTTGAGGGAGCCTGAGACATCACTTTCACACATGGATTGGCCACCGCACAGTCCAGACCTTAACCCCATTGAGGTTAATCTTTTGGATAATGGGCTGGAGAAGACTTTACGCAGCGCCGCGACTCTCCCATCATCAATACAAGATCTTGGCCACAAATTAATGCCACTCTGGATGCCAATAAATGCTGTGACATTGCATGAACTTATCGACACGATGCCGCGGCGAATGCGTGACGCAATCACAACGAACGGCAACACAATCAGATATTACAGGGGGTGAGTTTATTTTTTGGCCGGACATTATATTCTTTTTTTTACATTGCTACTAAATATCATTAAACATATGGAAATGTCAAAACGTTTTGGAACGCAGAGTTACATTGCATTGGTCATAGGTTATATCACGGAGCCTCGAGATTATAACATGGGGCGCGGGGGGCTCTTGGACCCGAGGAAGCGCAATCCAGAGGTATTACATGAAGATCAGATCTTACGTCACACATGATATTTATTTAGTCAGACCGCGTTGCTCCGGCCGTCGTCATTAAATGGAGATGAAGCGTAGTTATTGCGCGGCTTCCACTAATCATGGCGTGGATCCTAATTCTTATTACACAGAGCAGATGCATTATGGGAGTCATTCTAAGTACACAGAGTATATGAATAATACAGAGAGTATCCTTATTACCTGGAGCTCAGTGCATATACTTATTATATTCCCATTAATATATATATACTACTTTTTATATTAAATACTCCGCATTCTGTGTAATCACTTATTACATAGGGGAGACTTGTGGACCAGGAGCCACTAATCTAACGGGACAGGTTTTAAGGATCACGTTGGGGAAACGCAGACTGTATCCTGCAATCACTGAGCAGCAAATCATATCACCTGTGCTGCACTTCACATATCCTGCAAACCTGGCCTGTTAGGGGGACCTGAGGAGCACAGGTGGGAACCAATGATATAGATATTGAGAGAATCGCAGAAGTGACTGATCGCGCAGGGCGTTGTTATAATATGTGCAGAATGGATCTTCCAGCCTCCTAACACAATCTCCCAAACGTGATCATTCAAGCGTAATTTAACTTTAACGAGTTTCCAAGCTGTCGTTAAGGACTTTCCCATCAGACGCCCCATAACTGGTCAAAATGGGACATTGAGTTAGGAAGGTTAAGAATAAGCAGGAAAGATACATTTAATCGTTACTGTTTCTCATGTAACGACCTTGGAAAAACAATGGACACTTTGTAAAAGACCTTCCGAAATTCTGTTCCATCAGGTTTAACCTCGCTGTCCCAATTCTACATCAGAAGCTGGAGTCCACGCTTCACTTCGTGTACGTCATAGGACGTCAGCCATATATGAAGAGGAGGATGAGGACGGAGACGCACTTGAGAAGATAGTTAAGAACATATGTGGGTTCTCAACCTGCCTCTCTAGAACAGGGACCTCAAACTCAGACCCCCCAGATGTCTCTGAGCTACAACTCCCATGATCCCCTGACCGTCGATTGCATTGAAAGATTTCTGGGAATTGTAGGCATCAACATCTTGGGGGGGGCGTGAGTTTGACAGTCCTGATCTAGAGCTTCTCGTCAGCTACCCGTCCTCTGACACCGTGCGGGCAGGTAACATGTCCTGTTTCTCGATCCAGGTATGAGAAATCCATCCTCACCAAAGCAGGAGATGGTGTAAAGATCTGAGCGGCGCGACTCACCTTCACAATGACGCACAGACAGCAGTGAGCGAGCAGCACCAGCACACAGAGCGCTTTGGGCCACATGGTGACTCTTCGTTAGAGTCTGGATCTGACTCGATTCTCAGCCCCGGGGCTTTATAAGGAGGGGCGCTCGTTATTAAGTAACCTCTAAGACAGCGATTGGCTTTGATCTAGTTGGCGCGGCTCGTCGGGGATATTTTCTCAGACGATGCCTTTATGGACTCGATATGAAGCCGCTTGATATTGTTTTATTATTTTTATTGCGGGTTGAGTATCTTAATAGTAGTCATTGCATGGGCTGGCTCAGAGATCCTTCTGGAACAGATGGGATGTGAGGTTTGCCAATACTTGGTGTCGATCGGCACTTATCTCACGTTCACCCATTACGTGCCGGTTAAATAGAAGCTTTGTTTGGTCCATTTCCAACGCAGGTCACATCGTCTATCGGACCACCGACTCGTCTCATTATCTCCAGGCTGATTTTACAATATGGCAGGGCTGACAAACTCACAGCCCCCCCAGACCATGAGGCATAAAACTACCAGAATTTCATCAATGCCAGGGAATCATGGGAGTTGTAGTTCAGAATCATCTGCGAGGGCCGAAGTTTGCAATATGGCATCTATCCACTCACGGCTTTGTTTTTCAGCCCCTTTGGTGTGTGTGTGTGTGTCTCAGTGTGTGTCTCATTTGTCGTACCTCTGTTGTGATTTTATTAGTGGTTATCAGTGGGGAGATTGGAAATTTTAGGATTTCTGGTAGAAACGGGCATGTCTTCCCTGGGAATTAATTTTCCTTCCATTAGGAGTTTGCGATCATGTGATTCAGCTGTCCTAGCTCCTATCCATGTCCTACTACAGGGGTCGGCAAACAGGGCCCAACAAATGTTCTGGAACTACATTTCCCATGAGTCTCAGCCAACCTATTGAGCAGCTGAGCATCATGGGAGATGTAGTTTCAAAACATCTGGAGGGTCAAGGTTGCGGAACTTCGCCCAACTACATGGAAATTTTGTCTTAAACTGAACCGAACCCTGATATTGGTTCAAACTTTTTAATTTCTAAGGTACTTCTCCAAACTGAAAACCTACTTACCACTTCTGATCTCAAGTGGTCAGTGACAAATTCCCCAGTTGCATTGGGCCAAATCTGCACAAATCTCGCCCTGCCTAAATTACCACACTCTCTAGGCTAGTGGGCAAGTGGAAATTGTGAGCCTCATATATATTTTATATGGCTCCATAAATGATGAATGTAAGTAAAAATTTAAATTATCGCTCACTGTAGGCGAGAAGGTGAGTGGAAATTTTGAGCCCTGTATATATTTTATACGTCTCCATAAATGATGAATGTATGTAAAGATGTAAATTATCGCTCACTCTAGGCGAGAAGGCGAGTGGAAATTTTGAGCCCTGTATATATTTTATACGTCTCCATAAATGATGAATGTATGTAAAGATGTAAATTATTGCTCACTCTAGGTGAGAGGGCGAGTGGAAATTTTGAGCCCTGTATATATTTTATACGTCTCTGTCCATAAATAATGAATGTATGTAAAGATGTAAATCATCGCTCACTCTAGGCGAGAAGGCGAGTGGAAATTTTGAGCCCAAAGTCTCATTGTACAGAACACTGGTCAGCTCGTGTAACGCCAAACCACATCTTATGCGCAAACCTGTCCTCTACAACCAATATATGTCTCTTCTTACATGGGGCAAGTGTCCAATCGTTTAGCTCCACCAGATATCTGTTTTCATGGAGAGCTCGTCCAAACTTGGAGACAATTGCCCATCGTTCTCACTCCTGGACGAGATCTGGAGAAAGTTGGACGCGGAAGGAGGAGAGAGCCAGGTGTGTCACTGGCTTGTGTTCAACTCTTAATTACATTATCATGTTTTACGACCCTGACTTCGATCTCTCCGGCTTATTATCCTGAACATCAGACCCTAAGAGGAGTCACTGTCTGGTGGCCAAGACCCATCATTTCGTGTTATATGGGGGAGATTGCATCACTGCTCAAAGTCATATAATAAATACTGTACCGCGCTGCAGAATATGTGAGCGCAAGACATATAAACGGATACAGTTATTTTTCCATGTTAATCTGTATATTTGTATTTTGTTTTTAATATCTTGCATTTATTACTTTGTATTTCTGTAACAACTGTAAAATTTCAATGTTCTTGAACCCAGGACATACTTGAAAACGAGAGAAATCTCAATGTATCCTTCCTGGTAAAATCCTTTATAAATAAATAAATAAATAATACTACCCTTACCACCTAGCCAGACCCTCATGGCGTTTGTAAGATCATCAGTAGATGAGACTAACACACACAAACATTGATACAAGAGATCAACTCAGGGGCGTAACTACCAGGGGTGCAGAGGGTGCCACCGCACCCGGGCCCTTGAGTCTGGGGGGCCCACACTTGCCTGCCTGGAGGCTTGCTATATTTTATATAATTTTTTTTAAAATGTATTTTATACTTATTTGTGAGTTTTTTTCTTTTGGAGCTCTGTGATACATACACAGATTACTGTGGGTTTTGTTGCTGTAAAACTCTGATTTACACTGATACACACTGCACATTACTGTAAGTTTTATTTCTGTGGAGCTCTGTGATACGTTCATACACAGCACACATTACTGTGAGGTTTATTGCTGTGGAGCTCTGTGAGATACATACAGGGTTATTCAGAGAGAGGTGAAAACCAGGAGAATGACTGAGATCAATGGGAGAATTTTTCTGATGTGGCTATTTTGACCTAGAATTTTCAATTCTCCACTTTCCAAACCGGCTATTTGATCTAGATTGTTCTCTTCTCCTGCCATTCTCCTGGTTTTCACCTTTCTCTGAATAACCCCTATAGCATGCATTGTCCCCTCAAGGTCCACAATGTGCACTGACAGGAGGGGGACAAAATATATTTTTACCTAGGGTGGGCGGCCGCATCATGGTTCCTGCACCTGGGCCCTGAGGTTTCTAGTTACGCCTCTGGATCGACTAATTCACTCCTAGAGGATGTGATATAGATAGAGGGGGGACATTATTGCAGGAAATGTTCCAAGGTGACTCAGAACAGGCCTTGTAGGAATGAGAGACCTGGTAGGAGATATATATATATATACACATATACATTATACTGTATATCGAAAAGCAGGCAGTCAAATCCTCAAATCACCATTAAGCGAATCAGCCAAAGAAATCTTTTTTAAAAAAAACAAAAATACCTTTTCAAAACAAAATACAAAAAGGTCTTAAAAAAAATAAAAAAAGTTTTTTGCAAAAAACAAACAAACCTAGTAAATGGAATAAAAATGATATAAAAAGATATGACGTTTATTACATTGAACCCTATGGGATTCGCCTGTTTTAACCGGTCAACACTAAAAATCAGGTCATTTGGTAAAAATTTGGGTGCAGTTCAGCGGCCAGCGATTAGACGAATAAATGGTTTCCAAAGGGGCAATTTCAGTGCCGCTGAATCACGGCAAATAGCACCATAATTCACATTCAGTTCGCCTGTGTTTGGTGAATTGACGAGTTGCTCAAATTGTATCGAACGGTGAAATACGGAGGTTACTGAGAAAAAAACCCTATCATGTATGGGAGAGATGGGAATTCCGTTCGCCCTGTAAAAATAGTGGAGGACCGGCGTTCCCATGCTGACCTGCTCGACTTGACCCTATATTATTTTATATATATATGTGTGTGTGTAGATACGGAGATCGATTTAATATAAGCTGATTTTTTGACACTTTTTCTGACTCGTTTCATTTGCCGCTTTGTGTTTACAGTCAGTCATTGCATCAACTGGAATCATTTTTATTCGAGGACAAAGTGCAAGTCCATCCATAAAAAAAATGAGATAAACAATATTCTGTTTTTATTTTTTTTAATTTTTACATCAGTAACTCGCTATGTGTAAAAGCCAATTAATGGTTAATTAAATCGACTTATTGGCAAACCATAAACTCTTTACTGCAGCCGGTGTTAAAGTTACTCTTTAACTGCGCGATATAGGGGAAGATTAAATAATTAAGAAATAAAACATCAGGTCAGCAAGGGACCAAGGTTATACAGCACAGATAATGTTTCATTCCCTCGCTAGGAGACATCACAGGATATGAATAAAATAAAAAAACAGGTGTACGTGTTTGTGCAAATTCCTTGTGTTTTAGTTTATTGCCACCAACACAATAACACAATGCTTTCATCTCAGACCTAGATTGAAGTGGATACCTTTAATGAAAACAGTATCATTTGATTACACGTGACCCAAGACGCTCATCATTCCCCCACTTATCCGAACAAACCATTAGCATTCCACATGAGGGGTTAATCAAAAACTCAGCACAGGTTCATGCAGAGAAAATGTCAAGGCAGGCAGCACAGGTTCCTGCAGAGAATACAGAGAAACTGTCAGGGCAGGCAGCACAGATCCATACATGATACAGAGCAAATGTCAAGGCAGGCAGCACAGATCCATACATGATACAGAGCAAATGTCAAGGCAGGCAGCACAGATCCATACATGATACACAGAAAATGTCAAGGCAGGCAGCACAGATCCATACATGCTACACAGCAAATGTCAAGGCAGGCAGCACAGATCCATACATGATACAGAGCAAATGCCAAGGCAGGCAGCACAGATCCATACATGATACAGAGCAAATGTCAAGGCAGGCAGCACAGATCCATACATGATACAGAGCAAATGTCAAGGCAGGCAGCACAGATCCATACATGATACAGAGCAAATGTCAAGGCAGGCAGCACAGATCCATACATGATACAGAGCAAATGCCAAGGCAGGCAGCACAGATCCATACATGATACAGAGCAAATGTCAAGGCAGGCAGCACAGATCCATACATGATACACAGCAAATATCAAGGCATGCAGCACAGATCCATACAGAATACAGAGCAAATGTCAAGGCAGGCAACACAGATTCATGCAGAGAATACAGAGAAACTGTCAGGGCAGGCAGCACAGATCCATACATGGTACAGAGCAAATGTCAAGGCAGGCAGCACAGATCCATACAGAATACAGAGCAAATGACGAGGCAGGCAGCACAGATCCATACAGAATACAGAGCAAATGACGAGGCAGGCAGCACAGACTCAGAGAATACAGAACACATTTCATGTCAGGCAGCACAAATCCAGAGAAAATAGATCAAATCTCAAGTTAGGCAACACAAGTTCATACAGAGAATCCAGATCAAATATCAAAGCAGGAAGCACAGACTCATACGGTGAATAATGATCATATGTCAGGACAGGCAGCACTCATGTGACACGCATCACCTACCGAGAGTTTGCTGCGGGCCCCGTATATCGCTTAATGGCCATGGTGTTCGCTGCTGGCAGGGGCCTCTTTCAGTAGGCAATGCCCCCTGTCACACTGAAAAAAACAGATCAGGAATGGTTTGAGGAACATGACACAAATTTCAAGGTGTTGTCTTGGCCTTCAGATTCCCCAGATCTCAATGTGATCGAGCATCTGTGGGATGTGCCGGAACACCAAGTCCCATCCATGGAGGCTCCACCACCTCGAAACGAGCAGGACTTAAAGAATCTGCTGCTCATGTCTTGGTGACAGATCCCGCAGGACACGGTCAGAGGTCTGGGGGTGTCCATGCCTCCACGCATCAACACTACACAATGCTAGGCAGGGGTTAATGCCGTGGCTGCTCAGTGTATGTGGTTATGGGGCTGGGACCGTCTCTTTAAATACTGTTGGTCTATATTATCCACGTTCGATGCGTGGTCGGATTGCAAGCTTTTGTGCCAGGTTTGAGCAGACTTTACGCGTCTGTATTCCTCTATTTGTGATTAGACTCAGCATTGAAACAGGCCGCGGCGAGTAGACTGTCAGCAGATTGACAAGGAGCTCCGTGTAATCATCCTGACGGGTGAGCCGGGACCTTTAAACACACGTGTGTGATGTCATAGGGCGAAACAGAAATACATTAATGGATAGAAGTGACCAAACCCTGTGAGGAAGGAGCATTAATGTGCGTTTATTGATTGGCGCAGATAACGAGGTGCTCGATTGAATGTTTAGCTGATAATTAGCGTCTGAATGATATCAGGGAAGGGTTTGGTGACCTAAGTTCATTATATCTGAGCAGAATGTGACTTTTTGTCATTTCACAGTGAAATAAGTCCACGATTTACATTGTTTCACAACATGTATCAAGACAGTGATTAAACATAGCTACATAGGCTGGTGTCAGATGATGGCACTATGTGCGCCCGTACTGACGTGCCTTTTGGCGTCCGTCGCAGCATTGAGACGCTGCAACAGGGCCAGCCACACGTTGTTGCGTGTGCTCGAATAGCGCACGCAACAGTGGCCGTGCTGTATCCGTGCTGCAGCCCTCTCCATAGGAGGATCAAGCGCCTTGCAGCGCTGACCGTACTAACTGCGCTCACGGACCTGTCTCACGGTCTGACCCCGACCTTACATGGTAGAACAAATAGAACTGCACAAAGAACGAGAGTTGAATAAAAGAGATTTCACCTGGAGCATATATCAAGGAAAAACAATGAAAATGTATTATCTCTGCAGTGATAAAAATATATGGTTGGATCTTTCTAGAATATAATGATTACCATTAAATAGATTTTTAATCCAAGGACAAACGCGAATGTAATTATGGAGGAAAATAAAAATATTTCAAATACACATTTTTTTTGCACTTTTTGTTCCGGCAGCGATAACCGGCGTAAGAGGGGGGGGGGGCTGTGTGTCGGGTTTACTTCAATCTACATGACTAGACAGATGTGAGCAGAAGTGCAGGAAAACGAAAAACGTATGAAATATCCTATAACAAGGACACACTTGCAGTTTCAGGGCAGCCCCCCCCCCCGACACACACTAAGCTATGTGTATGCACAGCGAGCTACTGGACCGATGTACAAACCCGTCCCTGAATGCCGGAAATGAACGTAAGAACATGACACAGACCGCGTTTTGAGGATACCTGCCCCGGGTTTACGGCGCAGAAAGTTAATAATTCCTTTATATTGTTTAATGTAGCCGCAGATCATTCCGCTGATAATCCATTGATAATCCGCCAATAATCCGCCGTCCTGCTGTAATTGCCATTTTAACCAGTGGAAGCGACGAAACAAACAAGTGATCTGAACGTGTCACGAATCGTTGTGAAATCAGGACAGAAGCTTTTGGGGTAAAAGTGGAAAATAAAAGTATTTTGCGAATAAATATTTCCGAAAAATAAAAGGTGGAGATGTTATTCATTCAGACACATTCCCGGCTGGCACCTCCGGCGGCATCTAGGCTTGTGCACCGATTTTTTTTTTCGGTTCGATTCGGTTCGGTTCGTTCGGATTTTGTAAATTTTCGTTTCGACTCGTTTCGACCAATTTCCGTTTCGGTTCGGTTCGTTTCGGTTCGTTTTTCGTATCGACTTTTTTTCGTGATTTCGGAAATTTTTGTGTATTTCGGAACGTCTGTTCTCCTCGTTTCAAAGTGTTTATTCGTTTTGACATAAACTAATGGTTTTTCGGATACGATAATTATACGATACGATATGATAATTATACGATACGATAATTCTGCCATTGAGATTTCTCATGTTTTACAAGAAGGATACATTGAGATTTCTCATGTTTTACAAGAAGGATACATTGAGATTTCTCATGTTTTACAAGAAGGATACATTGAGATTTCTCATGTTTTCCGGGAAGGATACATTGAGATTTCTCATGTTTTACAAGAAGGATACATTGAGATTTCTCATGTTTTACAAGAAGGATACATTGAGATTTCTCATGTTTTACAAGAAGGATACATTGAGATTTCTCATGTTTTCCGGGAAGGATACATTGAGATTTCTCTGGTTTTACAAGAAGGATACATTGAGATTTCTCTGGTTTTCCAGGAAGGATACATTGAGATTTCTCTGGTTTTCCAAGCAGGATACATTGAGATTTCTCTGGTTTTACAAGAAGGATACATTGAGATTTCTCTGGTTTTACAAGAAGGATACATTGAGATTTCTCTGGTTTTCCAGGAAGGATACATTGAGATTTCTCTGGTTTTACAAGCAGGATACATTGAGATTTCTCTGGTTTTACAAGAAGGATACATTGAGATTTCTCTGGTTTCACAAGAAGGATACATTGAGATTTCTCTGGTTTTCCAGGAAGGATACATTGAGATTTCTCTGGTTTTACAAGAAGGATACATTGAGATTTCTCTGGTTTTACAAGAAGGATACATTGAGATTTCTCTGGTTTTCCAGGAAGGAAACATTGAGATGGGATTGATACAAAATTTAATTACAGAATCAGCGATATAAATACGATGTCCGAAATAACTGAAATGGAACCGAAATCAGAAATGGAACGAAAATGACTCGATTTTACACATTTCTAGTCCATTCGAAAATTCAGAAAAGTTTTTGTTTCAGCTTGAATTTTTTTTCGGATCTGCCGTTTCCGGATCTGAAAATTTTCGAAAAATCGGCCAAATTCGAATGCACGAATCGGGAAATTTTGTGAAAATTCCGAAATTCCGAAACCCGAAACGCACATCCCTAGCGGCATCATGCACAGGGTTCATGTCGCGCGGCCCAAATGCAAAACAAATTTTATTTTCAATGACGCAGCAGAGACCCGGATTGTGTTAACACCAGCTGGTGCTGCTCTTCCTCTCTACACCGTTACAGTAGTGAAGAGGTTAATCACGCGCATAGACTGTTTCGTGAAAGGAACAGACTGATACACCCCCCCCCCCACCCCAAAGCCCAGGTAGGTTTGCTGCCCGGTTGGCCATATTTTCCTGGACACATAATACTAGTTCATGAAAAAGGGAGTCGGGACGGATTGGCCCTGCAACATGTATAATTCATAAGGGGAATCAGAAACCTATTCAAGGCAGATCACCTGGAATTCTTTTCTGATTCCTTACCTGCAGCGTATGGATTATACATGCTGCGGGGTGGCATTTTTCATGCACTGCCCATCAGCATGAATACATTATATGCGTCCAGGAAAACATGGCCGATCTGGCAGCCTTATGCCCAGAGTGTGACCACAGCCTAGGCGCTCCTAATGATAATTTCTTCAAGGGTTAATGATGCCAAAAAGCCGCTAACTAGGGGAAATGTCCAAGTAGTGCAGTGCTTCAATGTGTCCAGCAGGTGGCAGCAGAGCTCTGCCTATAATAAATACATTCCATTGCACCAGCTCTTGGCTCAGGGGCTCTTTCCTTGGTGGCCCAGCTGCTGGCCATTATCTGCCCCAGTGCCACCGTCACCGGTTCATCATGCCGCCGCGTGATACTGATGCCTCAAAATCTGGAATTTTCCGCGGCACGTCCGGAGCACTTTAAATGTTTTTTATTTTGTTTTAATATTATTTCTCACGAAGATCCCACAAATCGTATTTAATTTTGAGGGGGGTCTACTCGCTGACCCTTCCCCTGCCTCGATCACCCCATCGCCAGCCCCGTCACTGCTGACACAGCTGCATTCTGGAAAATTCAGGCATGATGATGATGCGCTTTGATGATGTCATATCCACACTCTGAGATTAAGGTTCACAAAAGAAAGTCAATAACCGATCAATTATTCATCAAGCGTCACGAAAATATGCAGTAATTCGCATAAATGCGTCATGTGATTCATTTCAAACAGAATATAAAGAAATATAAGAAAACACGAGGCGAGAAGTGAATAAAAAGCACAGATTAAGGCTGGGGTCAGACTAACGCATTTTTTGCGTCGTCCGTGAAAAAGTGCGTTCGAACGAATGGACGTATTTTTTCACGGAATACGCGATAGCGGTCATACGATGCGCCTTTTCGGGCGTGATTTTGTACAGATCGTCAATAAAACCCTTTTTGCGTCTGGACGTTTTGTTGGCTGGACATTAGCAGCGTCTGACGTCTCCTAATCACACACACACGCCACTATGCGGCCGCAGCGCACTCTGTACGTCAGTACTAGCGGTTTGACGTTCTAGAAAACTTGCGTTGCGCTGCCGCACTTTTGTGCGGCCGTTCGTCGTATGTTCCCCGGCATTGGACGTCATTTGCTGCTAGCACGGCCGTGATTTAGTGCTGCTAAACGCACGTTAATACTGCGTTAGTCTGAGCCCAGCCTTATGTTTATAAACGGAGCAGGTTTTAGGCTAAGGTCAGACGAAAGCAGTTTTAACGTGCGTTTAGCCGCACGAAATCACGGCCGTGCTAGCAGCAAATGACGTCCAATGCCGGGGAACACACGACGAACAGCCGCACGAAAGTTCGTCCGCGCAACGCAAGTGGCAAACGAACGCATTTTGTCGAGAACGTCAAACCGCTAGTACGGTCGTACAGAGTGCGCTGCGTCCGCATAGCGGCGTGTTTGCGTGATTGGGAGACGTCAGACGCTGCTAATGTCCGGCCAACATAACGTCCAGACGCAAAAAATGTTTTATTGATGATCCGTACAAAATCACGAACGCAAATGCGCATCGTATGACCGCTATCGCGTACTCCGTGAAAAAATACGTCCATTCGATCGAACGCACTTTTTCACGGACAACGCGAAAAATGCATTCGTCTGACCCTTGCCTTAGGCTCCGGTCAGACGAGCGCAGCGTTCACGTCCATGATAGCATGACATAAAGTCCATTGGAGTCCCACACACGAAGTACGTCCGCACTAAACTGCTGACGCACAACGACCGCGGCAAACGGACGCAAGGCAGGCAAGAACGTACAACCCCTAGAACGGCTGCACAGAGTCCGCAACGTCTGCATAGCTTTGTGTGTGAGTGATGGAACGTGGTCAGACGTCCAGCATTTATACGTTCAGCATTTTTCACGGACAAAATGGTTTTGCTTTTTAATTTATTTTCCCTCCTACATCCGTCAAAAAATACGTCAGTGAAAAAACGGACTGTGTGGCCATTACTGCGTCTTCCGTACTGACGTACGTCTGTAGAAATCACGTTTGTCTGACCCCAGCCTTAGAAGATACTTTATTTCCCCCAAGAATTGAGTAAATATTAGATTTTATTCTTTAGTGTATGTGAGTGTAGGGGGGGGCGGTCACTTCTTACATCCAACAAAATAACTGAAATATTCACCTTTAATTGCATTTACAGCTGGGATTAGAGGTATCGAGGTGCATGCTTGTATCACACACGGAAACGCAGGGTATAAGTGCGTGTGCTAATTGTATCAGCGCGTTGGCGGCGTGACAATACAGGTTGGTGACATACACAGGCATACTGCGCATGAGCAATAAAGGGGGATTTAATAACAGAGTCGGGTGTACAGGTGGGGTGTGAATGGCCGGATCTACAATCAGGCAAAGTAGGCATGTACCTACGGGTGCACGCCACTGGGGGGCGCCTTGCTCTGTAAAACATATATATATATTTTACTTATTGTTCTCCTTTTTTTAGTTTTACACAGCAAAGCCCCCCTGCGGCCCTGCGGGGGAACATCTTTCTCTGTAAAAGTAATGAAAATGTTAAAAAAAAACGTAACAACAAATCAAAATGTATTTCTTTTTAATACTGTAATATAATTCTTTTTTTTTCTTCTTTTAAAAAATATAGTTTTACAAAGCAAAGCACGTCCCCCCCCCCCCTCCTCCGGTAGTGAAACGCCTTTCCCCGGAAAAGTAAAAGAAAATGTAAAAATAAAAATGTAACAAAGCAAAAAAAAACCAATTTTATTATATTTTTATTTTCTCCTTTTTTTTTAATAGTTTCACAGAGCGAGGCGCCCGGCGTAAAAAAAATACTTATAGAAAACCCCTTACTTTGCTGAAATGTGTAATATATTTTGTTTCCCTCCCCCCAAAAAGAACAAAAAGTATCCCCCCCCCCCGCTTTTGAATTTTTTTGTGGCGGGGGAGGGGCTGCAGTGTTGTGTGTCTACAAGCTCCGTCGGTGCGTGTGTGATCACTGATTGGCTGATTACTGGTTTCAGTCGCTGAATGTAATATGTGTAATAAGTGGAAACTTTCTCACACTGCTTTTATAAAGTAGTGTTGGTGTGTGCAGGGCTGGATCTACAAATAGGCAAAGTAGGCAGGTGTCTACAGGCGCGACAACACAGGGGGTCACTTTGCTCTAACACAAAAATATATATATTTTTTTCTTTTCTAAAATGTGTATGTTTTTTCTTTTCCCCCAATAACTCTACTGTGTTAGTTGTGCATGTTTGTGTGCGTATGTGTGTGTTTGTGTGCATGTGTGCGTTTGTGTGTATGTATGTGTGTGTCTGTGTGTTTGTGTGTATGCGTGTATGTATGTGTGTGTTTGTATGTGTGTGTATATGTGTGTGTGTTTGTGTGTGTATGTGTATATAGGTGTGTTTGTGTTTATGTGTGTAAAGGTGTGTTTGTGTGTGTATAGGTGTGTGTGTGTGTGTGTTTGTGTGTGTGTATATAGGTGTGTTTGTGTGTGTATAGGTGTGTGTGTTTGTGTGTGTTTATGTGTGTAAAGGTGTGTTTGTGTGTGTATAGGTGTGTGTGTATATGTGTGCGTGTGTGTAGTACGTGTGTGTGTGTGTTTAGTCGCAGTTGGGCTGGTTGTTGGTTTCGGCTGCAGTAAAATAAGTAGAAACACTTTCAAACCTTGTGTATAAAATCGTAAAACTGTAAGAAAGACTCTAGACAAACATTGTATCAGTATCAGATCTACCATCTCCATCTCCATCTCCACCTCCAGGTTCCCCGAGTTCAAGACGCTAAAAATCCGTCAGAATCACCCTGTGAGGGAGCAGACACTCGCGCCTCTTATATTCCAAGATTATACTCATTTTCAACATCTGCCAGAAGGTCGGACGCATCCTGTGAATAGACGTGTCCTGTGACGACGTGTCCTGTGACGACGTGTCCTGTGACGACGTGTCCTGTGAAGACGTGCCATCCAGAGCGACCTGTGAGAACCTTCCATGGGAACATCAAACTGTCCACAACATTGACCACCTCTACAAAACCCATAATCCCAGCACGACTGTAACACAGGCTAATGTTTAGTTCCTCGAGCCGACTGTAAATACCCAACCGTACAAAGCGTTCATATTGTCCATGATCTCCATGGACTCCTTGTTCACTAGAGCAATCTCTTGATGAGACGAATAAAATGCCACCACTGATTCTGCTTGTGGATGTGACTACCAATACCCATAGCGCCCCATGTTGCAAGTCCAGACAGAATATCGGTTGCCCGCGACCTGTCAATGTCTTAGTTTTACGGTCTAATAGGATGAGGTAAAGCTGAGGAGTTCGGTTGTGTCATCCTTCAAGATCTATCGCCCAAAGTATGGAATGAGTCTTGGCGACACGTTGACATAAGGCCTGGTTTGACAGACACGCCTCAGAGCTGGAGGCGCTAATGGTAGAAAACCGGTTTGCGAGGAATGCGAACTACGTTATAGGTGTTGAGGCCGGGTGCGTCAAACCCAGTGGACAATCCGTGAGGGTCAAAGGGGGAGAAGTTGAACAGCTGCCCGTCCTGAGTTTCGAGAGAGACCGAGGCAGACCCCAAGTTTAGACTACATGGGAACTCTTTCTCAAAGACCACTTGGAAGATCCTGTCCTCCAGATAATGGAGAAGGATGGTCCTGTAGCTCTCCGGGATGAGCTCTTCAACGTGAGGTCCAAACTGCTGCATTGACAAAACACCGTTGGGCAAAGCTTTGATCTCATAAAAAGTCAGGTTGGCGTAAGTGTAGTAGCCAACGTAAGGGTTAGGGTTTGGCGCTGGGCTTAGTCTTTTCTCTGAATCCCTGAAGGCCTTTTCCAAAGCTGGGATTATATAGTTATAAGTCTCCGAAACAATGTCCTCCTCTTGAGGTCTCCTCCCGGACATCAATACGGTGAAACTCAACAAGAGTTTAGGGACCATAGAAAATGTAGCCGAGTAACCGTCCAGATCACCGTCTTTCTGAATGATGTCGTAACCGTGTAGCTCGTTGACTTCCCACGGCGTGCCCGTCTTGTTGGCAAAGTAGTCAATGGAACACTTAAACATAGGGGTCAGCATTGTCTTGAGGGTGTCGGGATCCAGAATTCGTCTATGGTAGGTGCCCATTAGCACCATGGCCAGTTTCGCCATATCTGCTGCTGTTGAATACATCTGACCGGAGGGACGGTACCAGCCCAGGTCATACAGCGGAGCAAGCTGGCCACTGCCATAATAACCGACTGCCATCTGTGCCAAGATAGGGGGCGTGATGTCGAAACCGGTGTCTTCCATGCCCAGACGGTCCAGAATATTATCTGCCACCCAACGCTGATAATCCCCCTCAGACGTCTGCTCGGCCAGGACGTGCGCCAGCAATGAAAAGGCCAGATTGCTGTAATGACACCTGTGGAAGAGGTCCTAAAATTACCATATTTTATACAATGTCCAACTATTAGACTAATCTAAGCCGTCTTTGGGGGAGAGGGTGAAAGGGGAACGTTCAGGGTTTGGTATGGGCGAGCGTTAAATTAAGGCCTTAGCCAATAAAGGTTTGATGATGATGATGGGTTGAGGTTGGACCCATTAGCAGGACCGGAAGGATGATAGGTTTGATTGACAGGTTTGGATGTTAAAACCTGTCACACTCGCCTTGTTCCAGGATCAGCCACCAAAACGTCATCCCTCAGCAGGTCGACGGCCTGCTCCGTGTTACCCTTCCACAGCAGATTTGTGGAGCGCAGCCTCCTCGGCAGCCCTGAGGACAACAGAGACCCATGATGGATCGTCGAGATAAAGACAAAGAAATTCTTATATCCCCAGCACGAACCATCTCAAATTATTACTTTCATTAAGACAAGAACAACAAATCTTGTGTACTGAGCATGTGCAGACACGCTGTCTGGGCGACCACCGTAATATATCGTTAGTGCTCTCATTCACAATAAAATGTAATGTTTCTTTTAGTTATGTATCCATCGTGGCGGAAATATCTAGTCAAGATATACAGTAGAATGTCCATATTTATTAATAGAATGAATATGCAGGAAATAGAATGCCCAAATTTATTAATAAAATATCTAAGGAAGTGACAGAATTCCCTGGATTATTAATAGAATGTCCAGGCTGGATATAGAATGTCCTGATTCATCAATAGAATGTTTAGGCTTTATACAGAATGCCCATGTAAACTTATAGAATGTCTAGATAGGGTATAGAATGTCCAAGATAATTAATAGAATGCCTCGTCAGGATATAGAATGTCCAGGTTAATTTATAGAATGCCTCGTCAGGAGGATATAGAATGTCCAGGTTAATTTATAGAATGTCTAAACAGGATATATAATGTCCAGGCTAACTTATAGAATGTTTAGGGAAGATATAGAATGCCTGATTTATTAATTAGAATGTCTAAGGAATATATAGAGATTGTCCTGGTTTATTAATAAAATGTCTAGACATGATATAGAATGCTCACATTTATCAATAGAATGTTTAGGCATGATTTAAGGGGTGCTCTCTCATTCCCCAAACTTCGGGGAATCAAATTCCCCAACCCAGCAGCGCATTCAGATTTCACCGCAGGGTCCTCGAAGTGCAGAGAAAAGCTGCCGCAAAACTACTATTAAAAAAAAAACATGCTGCAATGATCGGATCTGGGGGAAATTCACTGTTCGATGCAATTTCGGGGCCAGATCGTCTCTCTGACTAACCCTGTAAATTATTTTATAGTAGGTCTAGACAGGATATAAAATGCCCAAGTTAATTCAGTGAATGTCTAGGGAGGATATAGAATGTCCAGATTAATTTATAGAATATTTAGGCAGAAAATGGAATGTCCAGGTTAATTTATAGAATGTCTAGGCAGATATAGAATGCTTAGGTTAATTTATAGAATGTCTAGGCAGATATAGAATGCTCAGTTTAATTTATAGAATGCTCAGTTTAATTTATAGAATGTCTAGGCAGTTATAGAATGCTCAGGTTAATTTACAGAATGTCTGGGCAGTTATAGAATGCTCAGGTTAGTTTACAGAATCTCTAGGCAGATATAGAACGCTCAGGTTAATTTATAGAATGTCTATGCAGATATAGAACGCTCAGGTTAATTTATAGAATGTCTATGCAGATATAGAACGCTCAGGTTAATTTATAGAATGTCTATGCAGATATAGAATGCTCAGGTTAATTTATAGAATGTCTATGCAGATATAGAACGCTCAGGTTAATTTATAGAATGTCTATGCAGATATAGAACGCTCAGGTTAATTTATAGAATGTCTAGGCAGATATAGAACGCTCAGGTTAATTTATAGAATGTCTATGCAGATATAGAACGCTCAGGTTAATTTATAGAATGTCTATGCAGATATAGAACGCTCAGGTTAATTTATAGAATGTTTAGGCAGATATAGAACGCTCAGGTTAATTTATAGAATGTCTATGCAGATATAGAATGCTCAGGTTAATTTATAGAATGTCTATGCAGATATAGAATGCTCAGGTTAATTTATAGAATGTCTAGGCAGATATAGAATGCTCAAGTTAATTTATAGAATGTCTATGCAGATATAGAATGCTCAAGTTAATTTATAGAATGTCTATGCAGATATAGAATGCTCAGGTTAGTTTACAGAATGTCTAGGCAGATATAGAATGCTCAGGTTAGTTTACAGAATGTCTAGGCAGATATAGAATGCTCAGTTTAATTTATAGAATGCTCAGTTTAATTTACAGAATGTCTAGGCAGATATAGAATGCTCAGGTTAATTTATAGAATGTCTAGGCAGATATAGAATGCTCAGGTTAATTTATAGAATGTCTAGGCAGATATAGAATGCTCAGGTTAATTTATAGAATGTCTAGGCAGATATAGAATGCTCAGGATAATTTATAGAATGTCTAGGCAGATATAGAATGCTCAGGTTAATTTATAGAATGTCTTGGCAGATATAGAATGCTCAGGTTAATTTATAGAATGTCTAGGCAGATATAGAATGCCCAGGTTAATTTATAGAATGTCTAGGCAGATATAGAATGCTCAGGTTAATTTATAGAATGTCTATGAAGATATGGAATGCTCAGGTTAATTTACAGAATGTCTAGGCAGATATAGAATGCTCAGGTTAATTTACAGAATGTCTAGGCAGATATAGAATGCTCAGGTTAATTTATAGAATGTCTAGGCAGATATAGAATGCTCAGGTTAATTTATAGAATGTCTATGCAGATATAGAATGCTCAGGTTAATTTATAGAATGTCTATGCAGATATAGAACGCTCAGGTTAATTTATAGAATGTCTATGCAGATATAGAACGCTCAGGTTAATTTATAGAATGTCTAGGCAGATATAGAATGCTCAGGTTAATTTATAGAATGTCTATGCAGATATAGAATGCTCAGGTTAATTTATAGAATGTCTATGCAGATATAGAACGCTCAGGTTAATTTATAGAATGTCTATGCAGATATAGAATGCTCAGGTTAATTTATAGAATGTCTAGGCAGATATAGAATGCTCAGGTTAATTTATAGAATGTCTATGCAGATATAGAATGCTCAGGTTAGTTTACAGAATGTCTAGGCAGATATAGAATGCTCAGTTTAATTTATAGAATGCTCAGTTTAATTTACAGAATGTCTAGGCAGATATAGAATGCTCAGGTTAATTTATAGAATGTCTAGGCAGATATAGAATGCTCAGGCAGATATAGAATGCTCAAGTTAATTTATAGAATGTCTAGGCAGATATAGAATGCTCAGGTTAATTTATAGAATGTCTAGGCAGATATAGAATGCTCAGGTTAATTTATAGAATGTCTAGGCAGATATAGAATGCTCAGGTTAATTTATAGAATGTCTAGGCGGACATAGAATGCTCAGGATAATTTATAGAATGTCTAGGCAGATATAGAATGCTCAGGATAATTTATAGAATGTCTAGACAGATATAGAATGCTCAGGTTAATTTATAGAATGTCTTGGCAGATATAGAATGCTCAGGTTAATTTATAGAATGTCTAGGCAGATATAGAATGCCCAGGTTAATTTATAGAATGTCCAGGCAGATATAGAATGCTCAGGTTAATTTATAGAATGTCTATGCAGATATGGAATGCTCAGGTTAATTTACAGAATGTCTAGGCAGATATAGAATGCTCAGGTTAATTTACAGAATGTCTAGGCAGATATAGAATGCTCAGGTTAATTTATAGAATGTCTAGGCAGATATAGAATGCTCAGGTTAATTTATAGAATGTCTAGGCAGATATAGAATGCTCAGGTTAATTTATAGAATGCTCAGGGTAATTTATAGAATGTCTAGGCAGATATAGAATGCTCAGGTTAATTTATAGAATGCTCAGGGTAATTTATAGAATGTCTAGGCAGATATAGAATGCTCAGGGTAATTTATAGAATGTCTAGGCAGATATAGAATGCTCAGGTTAATTTATAGAATGTCTAGGCAGATATAGAATGCTCAGGTTAATTTATAGAATGTCTAGGCAGATATAGAATGCTCAGGTTAATTTATAGAATGTCTAGGCAGATATAGAATGCTCAGGCAGATATAGAATGCTCAAGTTAATTTATAGAATGCTCAGGCAGATATAGAATGCTCAAGTTAATTTATAGAATGCTCAGTTTAATTTACAGAATGTCTAGGCAGATATAGAATGCTCAGGTTAATTTATAGAATGTCTAGGCAGATATAGAATGCTCAGGCAGATATAGAATGCTCAAGTTAATTTATAGAATGTCTAGGCAGATATAGAATGCTCAGGTTAATTTATAGAATGTCTAGGCAGATATAGAATGCTCAGGTTAATTTATAGAATGTCTAGGCAGATATAGAATGCTCAGGATAATTTATAGAATGTCTAGGCAGATATAGAATGCTCTGATTTATTAGCAGAATGTTGAGACATGATACAGGGCGCCCGGATTAATCATTGTATCCGTCACGGAGCTCCCAGCAGGCCGGATATTTGTGTCTTTGTTCCGTTCTGTTCGTGTTAACGTATCAGTGGTCGCAGTGGGATTTTTTGGAGTATTACTGTATTGTTTCAAGTCGCAGGGAGAAACAAAACACACAGTAACTGTTATTGTGAGTCTGTTTTCACGTCTGCGTTTAATCTATGCTGAGATGTTGTTGGCGCAGTGAGACGTTTCTTTCGGCCCTCGCTGTGTGGATCCTCTGCGCTTGGAGACTGATGAGATAATTTGTGCTGCGGCCGCACACTGCGAGGATACACAACAAATCACATGTTACATACACAGTGCTGGGAATCTGTTTATACCGGCGTGCAGCGTGTGACGTCAAATGGTATATACAAAGATTTTTGGATGGTGGGGGCAACCGGAGCCCCGGATCTAGGATGATATGACCCAGTGTGATCTGTCCAAGTGTAGACATGGGAAAATAACCGAGAGACGATTGGAGGTGCACCTGATAAGTGACTTGCCATCCTGCGCAGGGTGACCCCTGACGGCTTGGCCAGCTGTGCCCCTTTCTGCAGGAACGCCAGCCCATCCATGAATTTCTGCTCTGAAGATCTGCCTCGGCCCAGGGGGTTCTTGATGGAGAAGTTGGAGAGGTAGCGCTCCAGAGGGTCATCCAGCGAAGCGATCTCACCTTCCTCCCACAGCTTGTACAACATGAGCGCCGGGAAAATCTTCGAGATACTGGCAATCCTGCAGAAATGACACCCAGAGAGCTCTCACCCGGAATACAGAGAAAAGGGGCTTTATTTTGGAGGGACAGGCAATATGTGGGCTCTAATCCCCCTGTGCCTCTTATCGTTCATTATGCCTCTTCTTAGGGGCTCCTCCATAAAAAGTCAGGGTGTGCGGGTGTCTTTTTAGGGGCTCCTCCATATATATTCTGGGTGTGCGGGTGTTTTTTAGGGGCTCCTCCATTTATTCAGGGTGTGTGGGTGTCTTTTTAGGGGTTCCTCCATATATTCAGGGTGTGGTTGTCTTTTTAGGGGTTCCTTCATATATTAAGGGTGTGCGGGTGTCTTTTTAGGGGCTCCTTCATATATTAAGGGTGCGGGTGTATTTTTAGGGGCTCCTCCTTATATTCAGGGTGTGCGGGTGTCTTTTTAGGGGTTCCTCCATATATTCAGGGTGTGTGGGTGTTTTTAGGGGTTCCTTCATATATTAAGGGTGCGGGTGTATTTTTAGGGGTTCCTCCATATATTCAGGGTGTGCGGGTGTCTTTTTAGGGGTTCCTCCATATATTCAGGGTGTGCGGGTGTCTTTTTAGGGGCTCCTCATTATATTTGGGGTGTGCGGGTGTATTTTTAGGGGTTCCTCCATATATTCAGGGTGTGCGGGTGTCTTTTTAGGGGCTCCTCCATATATACAGGGTGTGTGGGTGTATTTTTAGGGGCTCCTCCTTATATTCAGGGTGTGCGGGTGTATTTTTAGGGGCTCCTCCTTATATTCAGGGTGTGCGGGTGTATTTTTAGGGGTTCCTCCATATATTCAGGGTGTGTGGGTGTTGCTTTAGGGAAATCTCCAGTGTACCGGTATATTGTGTACTCGTTGGGGGTGGCAGAGAAAGGGTCGGATCCGTTCTTCTTCCCGAAGTTTCCCGTCCATAACACCGTATCATTATAGGTGACGATCGCTGACATGGTCGGTAATCCCGGCGTCTGTATTTTGTGCCGCAAAAGTTTATCCACCTTTTGGGGGGAGACGGAATATATAAAAATACAGGAATAAAAAATAATAGCCCCTCCAATCTCACACATACAGCTTCTGAACCCCCATACATGATACAGCCTCCCCAAACCTCATTACACACATAAAGCACCTGCAATCTCGTTACACACATACAGCCCTGCACATATTTATGTATTTATACAAATATCATTTTCAGAATGTTCGTTAATCTATTATCATATCAGTGATGCCCTTTGACATATTCATATATACAGTAAATATATATGTGCGCGCAATATTAAGTTTGTGAACCCTTTGGAATTAACTTGATTTCTGCTCTGATTATTCAAAGCGTGTAAGAAATCAGCCAATAAACACAATAAGGACATTTCACAATTTGGGGCGACTGGCCCTTTAACCATCTCTGACCTTCTCCAGGGCCTCTTTCAGGACAGGAA
The DNA here is from genome assembly GCA_009667805.1 of Leptobrachium leishanense. Taxonomy (NCBI): domain Eukaryota; kingdom Metazoa; phylum Chordata; class Amphibia; order Anura; family Megophryidae; genus Leptobrachium; species Leptobrachium leishanense. The sequence continues at coordinate 80,334,374 of CM019073.1, read as the reverse complement.
TCGGGTGGTCCAAAGGCACAGGTTCAGGGTAACGTGGACACATCTGGACCACTTCCGAATCCTTCTCCTGTAATGTGGAACCTATAAAATAACCAGAAGAGGGAGAAAAAAAACTAAACACATTGTGACAAAATATATCTGTGCGATTCAGGGAAGCAGCCTGTGCTGCTCTATGGGTGTAATCAAGGAAACTAGGCAGCCGCCTAAGGCCTCGCTCAAACGGAGGCCTCACATGCTCTATCATTCCATTGTATTCGCCTGCAGCTGCACTTCAGTGTCTTAGCATTTGGTTAGTCCATGATCGGGGGACTTAACCACAAGTGCACATCTAAAGGCTGATGAGGGGGGGGGAGTAAAAGTGTCACACATTGCCACCAAACTACAAACCTGTATATGCACACACCTCTAACATATATAAGGTGACACTATACAAATACATCTCGCCATTCATGTACATTCACACAAATACACTCCATGGCTCCTGTGTATTGGGAGCTGCCGGAGCCTAATTAATGTATTGTGTAATGATATGATTCTGCATTTTATTTCTATATAAGAGGGGCGGCCACAGGTATGAGCTTTGTTTGAGGCCTTGCTGAATCCTCTGTGCCCGCGTCGCCCGCGTAGTGTCAGTGCATTGTGTCTGTGTTATACATACTTTGCTCTTGCTTCGGGAGCTTATATTGCCAGATGAAGCAGCCGGTCATTGCCACAGAGAGCAAGAAGAAAAACACCAGCCCAAGGTGGCTCCATGTCACCTCGATCTGTGACCGTCTTCCCAGGCCTCCCTTTGTAGATGTCTGTGGAGAGAATGAGGATTAGTATCGGCCTCCTCTATACTCGCAATCTGGTGGAGGAACACACATTAGTATCCGCCTCCTCTATACTCGCAATCTGGGGGTGGAGCACACATTAGTATCCGCCTCCTCTATACTCAAAATCTGGGGTGGAGCACACATTAGTATCGGCCTCCTCTATACTCGCAATCTGGTGGAGGAACACACATTAGTATCCGCCTCCTCTATACTCGCAATCTGGGGGTGGAGCATGCATTAGTATCTGCCTCCTCTATACTCAAAATCTGGGGGGGAGCACACATTAGTATCCGCCTCCTCTATACTCAAAATCTGGGGTGGAGCACACATTAGTATCCGCCTCCTCTATACTCGAAATCTGGGGTGGAGCAGACATTAGTATCCGCCTCCGCTATACTCGCAATCTGGTGGAGGAGCACACATTAGTATCCGCCTCCTCTATACTCAAAATCTGGGGGAGGAGCACACATTAATATTAGCCTCCTCTATACTGGAAATCTGGGGGAGGAGCACACATTAGTATCCGCCTCCGCTATACTCGCAATCTGGGGGTGGAGCACACATTAGTATCAACCTCCTCTATACTCAGAATCTGGGGGTGGAGCACACATTAGTATCAACCTCCTCTATACTCAGAATCTGGGGGAGGAGCGTACATTAGTATCCGCCTCCTCTATACTCGCAATCTGGGGGAGGAGCACACATTAGTATCCGCCTCCTCTATACTGGAAATCTGGGGGAGGAGCACACATTAGTATTAGCCTCCTCTATACTGGAAATCTGGGGGAGGAGCACGCATTAATATTAGCCTCCTTTATACTCGGAATCTGGGGGTGGAGCACGCATTAGTATCCGCCTCCTCTATACTCGAAATCTGGGGTGGAGCACGCATTAGTATCCGCCTCCTCTATACTCGAAATCTGGGGTGGAGCACACATTAGTATCCGCCTCCGCTATACTCGGAATCTGGGGGAGGAACACACATTAGTACCCGCCTCCTCTATACTTGAAATCTGGGGAGGAGCACACATTAGTATCCGCCTCCGCTATACTCGGAATCTGGGGGAGGAGCACACATTAGTATCGGCCTCCTCTATACTCGGAATCTTGGGGAGGAGCACACATTAGTATCCGCCTCCTCTATACTCGAAATCTGGGGAGGAGCACACATTAGTATCCGCCTCCGCTATACTCGGAATCTGGGGGAGGAGCACACATTAGTATCCGCCGCCTCTATACTCGAAATCTGGGGAGGAGCACACATTAGTATCCGCCTCCGCTATACTCGGAATCTGGGGGAGGAGCACACATTAGTATCGGCCTCCTCTATACACGGAATCTGGGGAGGAGCACACATTAGTATCGGCCTCTATACTCGCAATCTGGGGGAAGAGCACATATTAGTATCGGCCTCCTCTATACTCGCAATCTGGGGGAAGAGCACATATTAGTATCGGCCTCCTCTATACTCGCAATCTGGGGGAAGAGCACATATTAGTATCGGCCTCCTCTATACTTGAAATCTGGGGGAGGAGCACACATTAGTATCCGCCTCCTCTATACTCGAAATCTGGGGGAGGAGCACACATTAGTATCCGCCTCCTCTATACTCGGAATCTGGGGGAGGAGCACACATTAGTATCCGCCTCCACTATACTCTGAATCTGGGGGAGGAGCATACAATAGTATCCGCCTCCTCCATACTCGAAATCTGGGGAGGAGCACACATTAGTATCGGCCTCCTCTATACTCGGATTCTGGGGGAGGAGCACACATTAGTATCGGCCTCCTACATACTCAGAATCTGGGGGAGGAGCACACATTAGTATCCGCCTCCTCTATACTCAGAATCTGGGGGAGGAGCGAGCGCACATTAGTATCGACCTCCACTATACTCGGAATCTAGGGAATCAGCACACATTAATATTAGCCTCCTCTATACTCGGAATCTAGGGAATCAGCACACATTAATATTAGCCTCCTCTATACTCGGAATCTAGGGAAGCAGCACACATTAATATTAGCCTCCTCTATACTCGCAATCTGTGGGAGCAGCACACATTAGTATCCGCCTCCTCCATACTCGGAATCTGGGGGAGGAGCACACATTAGTATTTGCCTCCTCTATACTCGGAATCTGGGGTGGAGCACACATTAGTATCCGCCTCCTCTATATTCGGGATCTGTGGGAGGAGCACATACTAGTATCGGCCTCCACTATAATTAGAATCTGATGGAGGAGCACACATTAGTATCGGCCTCCTCTGTACTTGCAATCTGGGGGAGGAGCACACATTAGTCAATGTAATAGAGCAGCAGGAAATGCTGGCAGAATGCTTGGAAATGCTGGCAGAATGCTTGGTTGTGTAGGGAGAGGTATTAGCAGTAGGAAAAGGGAAGTGCTCATGCCACTGTACAGAGCACTGGTGAGACCTCACTTGGAGTACTGTGTGCAGTACTGGAGACCGTATCTCCAGAAGGATATAGACATCTTAGAGAGAGTTCAGAGAAGGGCTACTAAAATGGTGTACGGCTTGAAGGAGAAAAGTTACCAGGAAAGGCTTAATGATCTTAACATGTACAGCTTGGAAAAAAGACGAGACAGAGGAGATATGATAGAAACATTTAAATACGTAAAGGGAATCCACAAGGTAGAGGAAGGGAGTATATTTAAAAGGAAACAAAGTAGCAAAACAAGAGGACATAGTCTTAGATTAGAGGGGCAAAGGTTTAAAAGTAACATCAGGAAGCATTATTTTACTGAGAGGGTGGTGGATACATGGAACAGTCTTCCAGTTGAAGTGGTAGAGACCAAAACAGTAATTGAATTTAAGCAGGCATGGGATAGGCATAAGGCTATCCTAAACAAAAGATAAATCCAGGTAAAGTATCCATGTAATTGGGCGACTAGATGGGCCGAAAGGTTCTTATCTGCCGACATTTTTCAATGTTTCTATGTTTCTATTAGTATCGGCCTCGTTTATACTCAGAATCTGGGGGTGGCGAACACAATAGTATCCGCTTCCTCTATACTCGGAATCTGTGGGAGGAGCACATACTAGTATCGGCCTCCACTATAATTAGAATCTGAGGGAGGGGCACACATTAGTATCCGCCTCCTCTATACTCGCAATCTGGGGGAGAAGCACACATTAGTATCCACCTCCTCCATACTCGCAATCTGGGGGAGGAACACACATTAGTATCGGTCTCCTCTATACTCAGAATCTGGGGGAGGAGCACACAATAGTATCCGCCTCTGCCATACTCGCAATCTGGGGGTGGAGCGTACATTTGTATCCGCCGCCTCTATACATGGAACCTGGGGGAGGAGCACACATTAGTATCAGCTTCCTCTATACTCGGAATCTGGGGGAGGAGCGTACATTAGTATCCGCCACCTCTATACATGGAATCTGGTGGGAGGAGCACACATCAGTATCCGCCTCCTCTATATTCGCAACCTGGGGGTGGAGAACACATTAGCATTTGCCTCCTCTGTACTGGAATCTGGGAGAGGAGCACACATTAGTATCCGCCTCTGCCATACTCGCAATCTGGGGGTGGAGCACACATTAGTATCAGCCTCCTCTTTACTCGGAATCTGGGGGAGGAGCACACATTAGTATCGGCCTCCTCTATACTCGGAATCTAGGGGTGGAGCACACATTAGTATCAACCTCCTCTATACTCAGAATCTGGGGGAGGAGCGTACATTAGTATCTGCCTCCTCTATACTCGAAATCTGGGGGAGGAGCACACATTTGTATATGTCTCCTCTATACTGGAAATCTGGGGGAGGAGCACACATTAGTATCGGCCTCCTCTGTAATCGGAATCTGGGGGAGGAGCACGCATTAGTATCCGCCTCCTCTATACTCGGAACCTGGGGGAGGAGCACACATTAGTATCCGTCTCCTCTATATTTGCAACCTGGGGTGGAGAACACATTAGCATTCGCCTCCTCTGTACTGGAATCTGGGGGAGGAGCACACATTAGTATCCGCCTCTGCCATACTCGCAATCTGGGGGTGGAGCACACATTAGTATCGGCCTCCTCTGTACTCGGAATCTGGGGGAGGAGCACACATTAGTATCGGCCTCCTCTATACTCGGAATCTGGGGTGGAGCACACATTAGTATCCGCCTCGGGGAATAGGCGCGACCCCACCCCTTCTGTACTATGTATGTTTTAATGTACTTCCAGCCAGGTCATCCCTGCAGCAAGATCCCGCTCTGTGTCTTTGTTTTTGATCCCAAAGTGGATTTTTGTTTCTGGGGGAGCATAAATAAAGGCCCACCAGTCTACCTCATGTCTGACAAGCAGCATGAGCAGGTATGGTTTGCTATACAGCAGCCTGTGGTTTCAGTTTTGGATAGGACTCACCCTCATTAGAGGTGCCTTGACGCTGGCGGGCGAGCTTAGTCTTATAATGGCCATTAATAAGAAACAAAACCTCTAATTGTGTTTAGTTTCACACGGTATAATGGGAATAAGCGCATATGACATTTTTTTTCTTTGTTATGTTTCACACACATTAGTATCCGCCTCCTCTATACTTGCAATCTGGGGGAGGAGCACACATTAGTATCGGCCTCCTCTATACTCAGAATCTGTGGGAGGAGCCCATACTAGTATCGGCCTCCTCTATAATTAGAATCTGAGGGAGGAGCACACATTAGTATTCGCCTCCTCTATACTCGCAATATGGGGAGGAGCACACATTAGTATTCGCCTCCTCTGTACTCGCAATATGGGGAGGAGCACACAATAGTATCCGCCTCCGCCATACTCACAATCTGGGGGTGGAGCACACATAAGTATCAGCCTCCTCTATACTCGGAATCTGGGGGAGGAGCGTACATTAGTATCCGCCTCCTCTATACATGGAACATGGGGGAGGAGCACACATTAGTATCCGCCTTCTCTATATTCGCAATCTTGGGGTGGAGAACACATTAATATCCGCCTCCTCTATACCCGGAATCTGGGGGAGGAGAACACATTAGTATCCGCCTCCTCTATACTCGGAATCTGGGGGAGGAGCACGCCTTAGTATCCGCCTCCTCTATACTCACAATCTGGGGGAGGAGAACACACTAGTATCCACCTCCGCTATACTCGCAATCTGGGGGAGGAGCACGCATTAGTATCTGCCTCTGCTATACTCGCAACCTGTGAGCGGGCAGGATGTATTGTGAGCGGGCAGGATATGTGTGAGCGGGCAGGATGTATTGTGAGCGGGCAGGATATGTGTGAGCGGGCAGGATGTATTGTGAGCGGGCAGGATATGTGTGAGCGGGCAGGATGTATTGTGAGCGGGCAGGATATGTGTGAGCGGGCAGGATGTATTGTGAGCGGGCAGGATATGTGTGAGCGGGCAGGATGTATTGTGAGCGGGCAGGATATGTGTGAGCGGGCAGGATGTATTGTGAGCGGGCAGGATATGTGTGAGCGGGCAGGATGTATTGTGAGCGGGCAGGATATGTGTGAGTGGGCAGGATGTATTGTGAGCGGCAGGATATGTGTGAGCGGGCAGGATGTATTCTGAGTGGGCAGGATATGTGTGAGCGGGCAGGATGTATTGTGAACGGGCAGGATATGTGTGAGCGGGCAGGATGTATTGTGAGCGGGCAGGATATGTGTGAGCGGGCAGGATGTATTGTGAGCGGGCAGGATATGTGTGAGTGGGCAGGATGTATTGTGAGCGGCAGGATATGTGTGAGCGGGCAGGATGTATTGTGAACGGGCAGGATATGTGTGAGCGGGCAGGATGTATTGTGAGCGGGCAGGATATGTGTGAGCGGGCAGGATGTATTGTGAGCGGGCAGGATATGTGTGAGCGGGCAGGATGTATTCTGAGTGGGCAGGATATGTGTGAGCGGGCAGGATGTATTGTGAACGGGCAGGATATGTGTGAGCGGGCAGGATGTATTGTGAGCGGGCAGGATATGTGTGAGTGGGCAGGATGTATTGTGAGCAGCAGGATATGTGTGAGCGGGCAGGATGGGGCGTGAGCGGGCAGTTTCATACAGTCATAGCTTACCTGGGTCGTTAACCCATCCATACCGTGGTCACAAATCAGTTTCCACCATTGATTCTGTATTGAATTGATTCCTGTAAAGGAGACATTGTAACATAAACATAAACACGTAACAAACATACAATGTGTAACAAAGAGTGCCGGGACCTGTTCCATCTTACTATAGGAGGGCACTGGAACCTGTTACATCTTACTATAGGAGAGTGCCGGGACCTGTTACATCTTACTATAGGAGAGTGCCGGGACCTGTTACATCTTACTATAGGAGAGTGCCGGGACCGGTTACATCTTACTATAGGAGAGTGCCGGGACCTGTTACCTCTTACTATAGGAGAGTGCCGGGACCTGTTACCTCTTACTATAGGAGAGTGCCGGGACCTGTTCCATCTTACTATAGGAGAGTGCCGGGACCTGTTCCATCTTACTATAGGAGGGCACTGGAACCTGTTACCTCTTACTATAGGAGAGTGCCGGGACCTGTTCCATCTTACTATAGGAGAGTGCCGGGACCTGTTACCTCTTACTATAGGAGAGTGCCGGGACCTGTTACCTCTTACTATAGGAGAGTGCCGGGACCTGTTACCTCTTACTATAGGAGAGTGCCGGGACCTGTTCCATCTTACTATAGGAGAGTGCCGGGACCTGTTCCATCTTACTATAGGAGAGTGCCGGGACCTGTTCCATCTTACTATAGGAGGGCACTGGAACCTGTTACCTCTTACTATAGGAGAGTGCCAGGACCTGTTCCATCTTACTATAGGAGAGTGCCGGGACCTGTTACCTCTTACTATAGGAGAGTGCCGGGACCTGTTACATCTTACTATAGGAGGGCACTGGAACCTGTTACCTCTTACTATAGGAGAGTGCCGGGACCTGTTACATCTTACTATAGGAGAGTGCCGGGACCTGTTCCATCTTACTATAGGAGAGTGCCGGGACCTGTTACATCTTACTATAGGAGAGTGTCGGGACCTGTTACATCTTACTATAGGAGAGTGCCGGGACCTGTTACCTCTTACTATAGGAGAGTGCCGGGACCTGTTACCTCTTACTATAGGAGAGTGCCGGGACCTGTTACCTCTTACTATAGGAGAGTGCCGGGACCTGTTACCTCTTACTATAGGAGAGTGCCGGGACCTGTTACCTCTTACTATAGGAGAGTGCCGGGACCTGTTACATCTTACTATAGGAGAGTGCCGGGACCTGTTACCTCTTACTATAGGAGAGTGCCGGGACCTGTTGCCTCTTACTATAGGAGAGTGCCGGGACCTGTTCCATCTTACTATAGGAGAGTGCCGGGACCTGTTCCATCTTACTATAGGAGAGTGCCGGGACCTGTTCCATCTTACTATAGGAGAGTGCCGGGACTTGTTACCTCTTACTATAGGAGAGTGCCGGGACCTGTTACATCTTACTATAGGAGAGTGCCGGGACCTGTTACCTCTTACTATAGGAGAGTGCCGGGACCTGTTCCATCTTACTATAGGAGAGTGCCGGGACTTGTTACCTCTTACTATAGGAGGGCACTGGAACCTGTCATTTCCTCTCTATAAGGGAGTACTGGTACCTTTAATTTTTATATAAGGATATTTCATTCCCTCATACCGAGCAGAACCAGTACTTCCCTCAAACCAAACAGAACCTGAACCTCCCTCATAGTGGGCAGAACCAGTACCTCCATCATACTGAGCAGAACCAGTAACTCTCTGATACTGAGCAGAACCAGGACCTTCCGCATACTGAGCAGAACCAGGACCTTCCGTATACTGGGCTGAACCAGTACCTCCCTCATACGGAGCAGAGCCAGAACCTCCCTCATACTGAGCAGAACCAGTACCTACCTCATACGGAGCAGAACCAGTACCTCCCTCATACGTAGCAGAACCAGTACCTCCCTCATACGTAGCAGAACCAGGACCTCCCTCATACGTAGCAGAACCAGGACCTCCCTCATACTGTGCAGAACCAGTACCTCCCCCATACTGAGCAGAACCAGTACCCCCTCATATGTAGCAGAACCAGCATCTCCTTCATACGGAGCAGAACCAGTACCTCCCTCATACGTAGCAGAACCAGTACCTCCCTCATACGTAGCAGAACCAGGACCTCCCTCATACTGAGCAGAACCAGGACCTCCCGCATACTGAGCAGAACCAGTACCTCCATCATACTGAGCAGAACCAGTACCTCCAGCATACTGAGCAGAACCAGTACCTACCTCATACGGAGCAGAACCAGGACCTCCCTCATACTGAGCAGAACCAGTACCTCCATCATACTGAGCAGAACCAGTACCTCCCTCATACTGAGCAGAACCAGGATCTCCTTCATACGGAGCAGAACCAGGACCTCCATCATACTGAGCAGAACCAGTAGCTCCCTCATACTGAGCAGAACCAGGATCTCCTTCATACGGAGCAGAACCAGGACCTCCCTCATACGTAGCAGAAACACTACCTCCCGCATACGGAGCAGAACCAGTACCTCCCGCATACGGAGCAGAACCAGTACCTCCCGCATACGGAGCAGAACCAGTACCTCACATAGGATGGCACGGAGAGATTTTCTTGCTATATAAAGCGCTGTATAAGTCCTTACCGTCACTCGTGTGATCCGGATCCTCCAAACCCCCAGAATTCTCTACAGATAATGTATATAGAACGTACACAATGTATCTCAGGACTCATAGGATTCCGCTTCCCGCTCCCTGGGATTGGTGGAAAATCCAGCCGCGCGTCCCATGAATAAAGTCTAAAATAAATATTTATCCTGGAAATGTGGAAAGGTCTGTATCGGAACCTGCGCCGTGGTGCAGTGAGTTTACACAATGCGCGGCTGAGGGCAGGGCGCGGCGATGCCAGGCCCTCTGACAGATGCTCTCTGCCGCTATAATCCCAGCCGTAATGCGCCCGGACTGGCACAGCATCTCACAGGATGACGGTGACTGGGGCTTAACCCTTACAGTGCTGGACTAATCTCGCCGTTTTAATATAGCTGCACGGATTGGGGGGGGGGGGGTCCAGCCACGAGTCTAATGAAAGTCTCTCCTCTGCCGGTATTATCCTCTGATTAAAAAATACATCCTCCCCCTCCCCCACAAACCAAATCAGGAACAGGGAACCCAGGACAAGGCCAATCGCTGCGTCTACATAAGCGGCTTACGCCATTCATCCAGCGAGAGGAAGGAGAGCGCGGAGAACCGGAATGTTCTACTACTCTGTACTGTGCGAGGAACAGGGGGCCGCACTGCCAGATACCTCCAGGGCAACAGGGGGGTCCAGAGAATTCCAACCCTGCCCCCCTTTACAGGTTACGTTACAGTAGAGGGAGGTGCAGTAAGTGCAGTAGTTATACAGTGTATATTTATATAGCAGTAACAGGTGTACTCAGCGCTTTACAGGTTACGTTACAGTAGAGGGAGGTGCAGTAGTTATACATAGGGATGAGCCGAACACTCCCTGAGTTCGGTTCGGAGCCGAACCCGAACTTTCCAAATGTTCGTATCCGAACCCGAACCCGAACTCGAACTCAATACAAGTCAATGGGGCTTAAAATTCGGTTTTTAGAGTGCCCTCCAAGAGGGCATATATGCTAGATATTTGCCATAAAAGGTGTATGGGGGTCCGGGTAATGCCCTGGGGGACAGGAAACAAGGACAAAAAGTTAAAAAAAAAACGTTTTTAAAGGGACAGTGAGTTTTCCATGAAATAAGGGTTAAAAATAAAAACGAAAAATTCCTTCAAATATCGTGCCTAGGAGGTCCCCATAACCTGCCCGTGAAGTGGCGGATTTCTAGGATGTATAGAAATATGTAAAAACCAAAAAATGACATTTCAAATGACGGTAAATGCTTTTCCTTTAATCTATCCATAAACAACTGCTTGGGGCGGCAGTCTGTATGAAAAGAGGAGACATTTTCGGACACGCAGAAAAAGTTTACTGATTTTTTGGCGGTGAAAAGCAGGAGAATGACTGGAGAATGGAAAATTCTAGACCAAATAGCCGATTTGGAAAGTGAGATAAATGGGAGAATTTTTCTGGTTTGGCTATTTTGACCTAGAATTTTCTCTTCAGTCATTCTCCTGAGTTTCACCTTTCTCTGAATAACCCTGTCAGGTTATTCAGAGAGCGGTGAAGAGCAGGAGAATGACTGGAAAATTCTAGGTCAAAATAGCCAAAACAGAAAATTTCTCCCATTAAGGCTGGGGTCAGACTAGCGAATTTTTAACGTGCGTTTAGGCGCACTTAATCACGGCCGCACTAGCAGCAAATGACGGCCAATGACGGCCAATATACGAAGTACGGTCGCACGAAAGTCCGGCTGCGCAACGCAAGCGGAAAATGAACGCATTTTTTCGAACGCAGAACCGCTAGTACGGACGTACAGAGTGCGCTGCATTCACTAGCGGCGTGTGTGCATGATTTGGAGACGTCAGACCCTACTCATGTCCGGCCAACATAACGTCCAGACACCCAAAGTTTCCTGGTTTGGATCCGTAAAAAATCACGCACAAAAATGCGCATCGTCTGACCGTTTTCACGCATTCCGTGAAAAAATACGGTAATGCGTTCGGACGCACTTTTTGACGGTCGCTGCGAATAATGCGTTAGTCTGACCCTAGCCTTATCTCACTTTCCAAATCGGCTATTTGGTCCAGATTGTTCTCTTTTCCTGCCATTCTCCTGGTTTTCACCTTTCTCTGAACAACCCTGAGAGAGAGGTGAAAGCCAGGAGAACTGGCAAGAGAAGAGAACAATCTAGACCAAATAGCCAATTTGGAAAGTGAGATAAATGGAGAATTTTTCTGGTTTGGCTATTTTGACCTAGAATTTTCACTTCTCCAGTTATTCTCCTACTTTTCACCGCTCTCTGAATAACCCTGTGAATGTTTAATCCCGAGGTGAAAAATAACATTGCTTTAGATGTTAATTTGAATTTTTTTCAAACACCAGTTAAATGCAGCATATTAGGAAGTTTTAGGAGGGAAATTAATTCTCAAATCTCAATCAAAAGCAGACACCACCCCCCACCCCCTCAGTATAGTGTGCAATGTATCAAATTGATTACCAGACTAAAAACACCTGGTGTTTATGCCCGTTTGTGAACAGAGGTCATTTAGAGTTGAGAATCTTTCCACGTATACATTAGTTTTTAATTCAATATCTAATAAACCGTTGCTTATAATATTCTGCAGTAAAGAGTCTCTTTATTTCTAGATTTTTTAGTATTTTTTTAAGCATTTTCTATACTGTTTTCAAAATTTCTTTTTTTTCCGAACTCGAACCGAACACACCCAAAAAGTTCGAAGTTCGCGAACTTTCGAACTGTCAAAGTTCGGGCCGAACTCCGAACCGTCCGAACCCGAACAGCTCATCCTTGGTTATACAGTGTATATTTATATAGCAGTAACAGGTGTACTCAGCGCTTTACAGGTTACACTAGAGGGAGGTGCAGTAATTATACAGTGTATGTATATGCCCGCCGGAAAAAGACAACACCGCAGACGAATGGAGTGGAAAAAAACAAAAACAGTTTGCTTGAATGTTTGAAAAGTGAAACACTGTTGGCAAAGAAACTACTGAGCGAAAATGTCTGAAATTTACATATAAAATCCAATGATTGATACAGAAAAAAGAAAAAAAAACTTAAAGAAAAAAAAAAATATTTTTAAAAAAAATCCCGAAAAATCTAAAAATAATAAACAGTTGATTAGATATTGAACTAAAACGGGAATATTTTTAACATTGAAGCCTATGGGATTCGCCTGAATAAACCTGCCGAATTAAACCACCAAATGGCAGGGCATTTTGGGAACTTTTCACTGCTGGTATGTGTTCTCTGAATAGCCGAAGCATTGCTTCTCTATGGGGATTTCACTGCCCTCGAACAGGCACCGAACAGGCACCATACAATATGTGCAGGCAATTCACCAACAATTCGGATCTCTTTGAATAACCCTGATTGTTTTTATGGTGAATGTTATACATTGTGTTTATGGTGGATGTTACACATTGTGTTTATGGTGGATGTTACACATCGTGTTTATGGTGGATGTTATACATTGTGTTTATGGTGGATGTTACACATTGTGTTTATGGTGGATGTTACACATTGTGTTTATGGTGGATGTTACACATTGTGTTTATGGTGGATGTTACACATTGTGTTTATGGTGGATGTTACACATTGTGTTTGTGTTTATGGTGGATGTTATACATTGTGTTTATGGTGGATGTTATACATTGTGTTTATGGTGGATGTTACACATTGTGTTTATGGTGGATGTTACACATTGTGTTTATGGTGGATGTTACACATTGTGTTTATGGTGGATGTTACACATTGTGTTTATGGTGGATGTTACACATTGTGTTTGTGTTTATGGTGGATGTTACACATTGTGTTTGTGTTTATGGTGGATGTTATACATTGTGTTTATGGTGGATGTTACACATCGTGTTTATGGTGGATGTTACACATCGTGTTTATGGTGGATGTTATACATTGTGTTTATGGTGGATGTTATACATTGTGTTTGTGTTTATGGTGGATGTTATACATTGTGTTTATGGTGGATGTTACACATTGTGTTTATGGTGGATGTTACACATTGTGTTTATGGTGGATGTTACACATTGTGTTTATGGTGGATGTTACACATTGTGTTTATGGTGGATGTTATACATTGTGTTTATGGTGGATGTACACATTGTGTTTATGGTGGATGTTATACATTGTGTTTATGGTGGATGTTACACATTGTGTTTATGGTGGATGTTACACATTGTGTTTATGGTGAATGTTATACATTGTGTTTATGGTGGATGTTACACATTGTGTTTATGGTGGATGTTACACATTGTGTTTATGGTGGATGTTACACATTGTGTTTGTGTTTATGGTGGATGTTACACATTGTGTTTATGGTGGATGTTACACATTGTGTTTATGGTGGATGTTATACATTGTGTTTATGGTGGATGTTATACATTGTGTTTGTGTTTATGGTGGATGTTATACATTGTGTTTATGGTGGATGTTATACATTGTGTTTGTGTTTATGGTGGATGTTACACATACAGGGTTATCCAAAGAGATTCGAATTGCTTGAGAAAGGTAACCGAACGCTGAAAATCAGCGTTCGGTTACCTTTCCTGGCCATTCGGCTATCCAGAGAACAGGCAATTCGCCAAATCCTGTCGAATTGCCTGAACATACGTGCCTGTTCGGTCCCTGTTCGAGGGCAGTGAAATCCCCATCAAAAAGCACTGCTTCGGCTATTCAGAGAACACAAACCAGCAGTGAAAGGTTCCCGAAATGCTCTGCCATTCGGTGGTTTAATTCGGCAAATTTATTCAGGAGAATCCCATAGGCTTCAATGTTAAAAATATTCCCGTTTTAATTCAATATCTAATAAACCGTTCATTATAAAATTCTGCAGTAAAGAGTCTCTTTATTTATAGATTTTTTAGGATACTTTAAGCATTTTTCAGTTTTTTTTTTTTTTTTTTAAAAAGTCCGATTTTTTTTGATTTTTTTTTCAGTTTACTTATTTTTTCTGTAACAGCCCTCTTTATTATCATTCCCTGGACCTCCTGTGAAAATTTCAGACATTTTCGCTCAGTAGTTTCTTTGCAAACAGCGTTTCATTTTCCCAGATTCATACAAATGGTTTTTCTAATTTATTCACTGCCTCCTCTACGTCACAGCTGCTTCGGCTCTGTGTGATTCGGCTCATGTTCGGCTCCTTTTCGGCTCCTTTTCGGCTCCTGTTCGGCTTTTTCGAAGGTTAATCCAGATGTTTTTGCTTGTTTTCAGCGTGCATTCGGTTAGTTTTCGTCAGGTTTGCGGCAGCTTTTCCCTGCAATTCGGGGACCCTGTGCTGTTTGCTGAATACACCGCAGGGTCACCGAAATGGGATCGGCAAAAGGAACCGAATTGAAGAGAACGAAAAGTCACCGAACGTGCGGTGACTTTTCGAATCTCTTTGGATAACCCTGATTGTGTTTGTGTTTATGGTGGATGTTACACATTGTGTTTATGGTGGATGTTATACATTGTGTTTGTGTTTATGGTGGATGTTATACATTGTGTTTATGGTGGATGTTACACTATCAGGGTTATCCAAAGAGATTCGAAAAGTCACCGCACGTTCGGTGACTTTTCGTTCTCTTCAATTCGGTTCCTTTTGCCGATCCCATTTCGGTGACCCTGCGGTGTATTCAGCAAAGAGCACAGGGTCCCCGAATTGCAGGGAAAGGCCGCTGCAAACCCGCCGAAAACTAACCGAATGCACGCTGAAAACAAGCAAAAACATCTGGATTAACCTTCGAAGAAGCCGAACAGGAGCCGAACAGGAGCCGAACAGGAGCCGAATCACACAGAGCCGAAGCAGCTGTGACGTAGAGGAGGCAGTGAATAAATTAGAAAAACCATTTGTATGAATCTGGGAAAATGAAACGCTGTTTGCAAAGAAACTACTGAGCGAAAATGTCTGAAATTTTCACAGGAGGTCCAGGGAATCATAATAAAGAGGGCTGTTACAAAAAAATAAGTAAACTGAAAAACAAAATCAAAAAAAAATCGGACTTTTAAAAAAAAAAAAAAAAATCTGAAAAATGCTTAAAATATCCTAAAAAATCTATAAATAAAGAGACTTTTTGCTGCAGAATTTTATAATGAACGGTTTATTAGATATTGAATTAAAACGGGAATATTTTTAACATTGAAGTCTATGGGATTCTCCTGAATTAATTTGCCGAATTAAACCACCGAATGACAGGGCATTAGGGGAACCTTTCACTGCTGGTTTGTGTTCTCTGCATAGCCGAAGCAGTGCTTCTCTATGGGGATTTCACTGCCCTCGAACAGGCACCGAACAGGCACCGTATGTGCAGGTAATTCGCCAGGATTTGGTGAATTGCCTGCTCTCTGGATAGCCGAATGGCCAGGAAAGGTAACCGAATGCTGATTTTCAGCGTTCGGTTACCTTTCTCCAGCAATTCGGATCTCTTTGGATAACCCTGATTGTGTTTATGGTGGATGTTACACATTGTGTTTATGGTGGATGTTACACATTGTGTTTATGGTGGATGTTATACATTGTGTTTATGGTGGATGTTATACATTGTGTTTATGGTGGATGTTATACATTGTGTTTATGGTGGATGTTACACATTGTGTTTATGGTGGATGTTACACATTGTGTTTATGGTGGATGTTATACATTGTGTTTATGGTGGATGTTACACATTGTGTTTATGGTGGATGTTATACATTGTGTTTATGATGGATGTTACACATTGTGTTTATGGTGGATGTTATACATTGTGTTTATGGTGGATGTTACACATTGTGTTTATGGTGGATGTTACACATTGTGTTTATGGTGGATGTTACACATTCAGGGTTATCCAAAGAGATTCGAAAAGTCACCGCACGTTCGGTGACTTTTCGTTCTCTTCAATTCGGTTCCTTTTGCCGATTGCATTTCGGTGATCCTGCGGTGTATTCAGCAAACCGCACAGGGTCCCCGAATTGCAGGGAAAAGATGCCGCAAACCCACCGAAAACTAACCGAATGCACGCTGAAAACAAGCAAAAACATCTGGATTAACCTTTGAAAAAGACGAACAGGAGCCGAACAGGAGCCGAACATGAGCCGAATCACACAGAGCCGAAGCAGCTGTGACGTAGAGGAGGCAGTGAATAAATTAGAAAAACCATTTGTATGAATCTGGGAAAATGAAACACTGTTTGCAAAGAAACTACTGAGCGAAAATGTCTGAAATTTTCACAGGAGGTCCAGGGAATGATAATAAAGAGGGCTGTTACAAAAAAAATAAGTAAACTGAAAAAAAAAAAAAAAAAAAATCGGACTTTTAATAAAAAAAAAAAAAAATCAGAAAAATGCTTAAAGTATCCTAAAAAATCTATAAATAAAGAGACACTTTGCTGCAGAATTTTATACTGAACGGTTTATTAGATATTGAATTAAAACGGGAATATTTTTAACATTGAAGCCTATGGGATTCTCCTGAATAAATTTGCCGAATGAAACCACCGAATGGCAGAGCATTAGGGGAACCTTTCACTGCTGGTTTGTGTTCTCTGAATAGACGAAGCAGTGCTTCTCTATGGGGATTTCACTGCCCTCGAACAGGGACCGAACAGGCACCGTATGTGCAGGCAATTCGCCAGTATTTGGCGAATTGCCTGCTCTCTGGATAGCCGAATGGCCAGGAAAGGTAACCGAACGCTGATTTTCAGCATTCGGTTACCTTTCTCAAGCAATTCGGATCTCTTTGGATAACCCTGATTGTGTTTATGGTGGATGTTACACATTGTGTTTATGGTGGATGTTATACATTGTGTTTGTGTTTATGGTGGATGTTATACATTGTGTTTATGGTGGATGTTATACATTGTGTTTGTGTTTATGGTGGATGTTACACATTGTGGTTTATGGTGGATGTTATACATTGTGTTTGTGTTTATGGTGGATGTTATACATTGTGTTTGTGTTTATGGTGGATGTTATACATTGTGTTTATGGTGGATGTTACACATTGTGTTTATGGTGGATGTTACACATTGTGTTTATGGTGGATGTTACACATTGTGTTTATGGTGGATGTTATACATTGTGTTTATGGTGGATGTTACACATTGTGTTTGATGGTGGATGTTACACATTGTGTTTATGGTGGATGTTACACATTGTGTTTATGGTGGATGTTACACTTTGTGTTTATGGTGGATGTTATACATTGTGTTATGGTGGATGTTACACATTGTGTTTATGGTGGATGTTATACATTGTGTTGTGTTTATGGTGGATGTTATACATTGTGTTTGTGTTTATGGTGGATGTTACACATTGTGTTTATGGTGGATGTTACACATTGTGTTTATGGTGGATGTTATACATTGTGTTTGTGTTTATGGTGGATGTTACACATTGTGTTTATGGTGGATTGTTATACATTGTGTTTGTGTTTATGGTGGATGTTACACATGTGTGTTTATGGGGATGTTATACATTGTGTTTGTGTTTATGGTGGATGTTACAATTGTGGTTTATGGTGGATGTTATACATTGTGTTTATGGTGGATGTTATACATTGTGTTTATGGTGGATGTTATACTTTGTGTTTATGGTGGATGTTATACATTGTGTTTATGGTGGATGTTATACATTGTGTTTATGGTGGATGTTATACATTGTGTTTATGGTGGATGTTATACTTTGTGTTTATGGTGGATGTTATACATTGTGTTTATGGTGGATGTTACACATTGTGTTTATGGTGGATGTTATACATTGTGTTGTGTTTTATGGTGGATGTTATACATTGTGTTTGTGTTTATGGTGGATGTTACACATTGTGTTTATGGTGGATGTTATACATTGTGTTTATGGTGAATGTTATACATTGTGTTTATGGTGGAGGTTACACATTGTGTTTATGGTGGATGTTATACATTGTGTTTATGGTGGATGTTACACATTGTGTTTATGGTGGATGTTATACATTGTGTTTATGGTGGATGTTATACATTGTGTTTATGGTGGATGTTACACATTGTGTTTGTGTTTATGGTGGATGTTACACATTGTGTTTATGGTGGATGTTTATACATTGTGTTTGTGTTTATGGTGGATGTTACACATTGTGTTTATGGGGATGTTATACATTGTGTTTATGGTGGATGTTATACATTGTGTTTGTGTTTATGGTGGATGTTACACATTGTGTTTATGGTGGATGTTATACATTGTGTTTGTGTTTATGGTGGATGTTACACATTGTGTTTATGGTGGATGTTATACATTGTGTTTGTGTTTATGGTGGAGGTTATACATTGTGTTTATGGTGGATGTTATACATTGTGTTTATGGTGGATGTTATACTTTGTGTTTATGGTGGATGTTATACATTGTGTTTATGGTGGATGTTATACATTGTGTTTATGGTGGATGTTATACATTGTGTTTATGGTGGATGTTATACTTTGTGTTTATGGTGGATGTTATACTTTGTGTTTATGGTGGATGTTACACATTGTGTTTATGGTGGATGTTATACATTGTGTTTATGGTGGATGTTATACTTTGTGTTTATGGTGGATGTTACACATTGTGTTTATGGTGGATGTTATACATTGTGTTTGTGTTTATGGTGGATGTTATACATTGTGTTTGTGTTTATGGTGGATGTTACACATTGTGTTTATGGTGGATGTTATACATTGTGTTTATGGTGAATGTTATACATTGTGTTTATGGTGGAGGTTACACATTGTGTTTATGGTGGATGTTATACATTGTGTTTGTGTTTATGGTGGATGTTATACAATTGTGTTTGTGTTTATGGTGGATTACACATTGTGTTTATGGTGGATGTTATACATTGTGTTTATGGTGAATGTTATACATTGTGTTTATGGTGGAGGTTACACATTGTGTTTATGGTGGATGTTATACATTGTGTTTATGGTGGATGTTATACATTGTGTTTATGGTGGATGTTACACATTGTGTTTATGGTGGATGTTATACATTGTGTTTATGGTGGATGTTATACATTGTGTTTATGGTGGATGTTACACATTGTGTTTATGGTGGATGTTACACATTGTGTTTATGGTGGATGTTATACATTGTGTTTGTGTTTATGGTGGATGTTATACATTGTGTTTGTGTTTATGGTGGATGTTACACATTGTGTTTATGGTGGATGTTACACATTGTGTTTATGGTGGATGTTATACATTGTGTTTGTGTTTATGGTGGATGTTATACATTGTGTTTGTGTTTATGGTGGATGTTATACATTGTGTTTGTGTTTATGGTGGATGTTATACATTGTGTTTGTGTTTATGGTGGATGTTACACATTGTGTTTATGGTGGATGTTATACATTGTGTTTATGGTGAATGTTATACATTGTGTTTATGGTGGAGGTTACACATTGTGTTTATGGTGGATGTTATACATTGTGTTTATGGTGGATGTTACACATTGTGTTTATGGTGGATGTTATACATTGTGTTTATGGTGGATGTTATACATTGTGTTTATGGTGGATGTTACACATTGTGTTTATGGTGGATGTTACACATTGTGTTTATGGTGGATGTTATACATTGTGTTTGTGTTTATGGTGGATGTTATACATTGTGTTTGTGTTTATGGTGGATGTTACACATTGTGTTTATGGTGGATGTTACACATTGTGTTTATGGTGGATGTTATACATTGTGTTTTGTTTTATGGTGGATGTTATACATTGTGTTTGTGTTTTATGTGGATGTTTTACATTGTGTTTGGTTTATGGTGGATGTTATTACATTGTGTTTGTGTTTATGGTGGATGTTACACATTGTGTTTGTGTTTATGGTGGATGTTACACATTGTGTTTATGGTGGATGTTATACATTGTGTTTATGGTGAATGTTATACATTGTGTTTATGGTGGAGGTTACACATTGTGTTTATGGTGGATGTTATACATTGTGTTATGGGATGTTATACATTGTGTTTATGGTGGATGTTACACATTGTGTTTATGGTGGATGTTATACATTGTGTTTATGGTGGATGTTATACATTGTGTTTATGGTGGATGTTACACATTGTGTTTATGGTGGATGTTATACATTGTGTTTATGGTGGATGTTACACATTGTGTTTATGGTGGATGTTACACATTGTGTTTATGGTGGATGTTATACATTGTGTTTATGGTGGATGTTATACATTGTGTTTATGGTGGATGTTACACATTGTGTTTATGGTGGATGTTACACATTGTGTTTATGGTGGATGTTATACATTGTGTTTATGGTGGATGTTATACATTGTGTTTGTGTTTATGGTGGATGTTAACATTGTTGTTTGTTTTTTGGTGGATGTTACACATTGTGGTTTATGGTGGATGTTACACATTGTGTTTATGGTGGATGTTATACATTGTGTTTGTGTTTATGGTGGATGTTATACATTGTGTTTGTGTTTATGGTGGATGTTATACATTGTGTTTGTGTTTATGGTGGATGTTATACATTGTGTTTGTGTTTATGGTGGATGTTACACATTGTGTTTGTGTTTATGGTGGATGTTACACATTGTGTTTATGGTGGATGTTATACATTGTGTTTATGGTGAATGTTATACATTGTGTTTATGGTGGAGGTTACACATTGTGTTTATGGTGGATGTTATACATTGTGTTTATGGTGGATGTTATACATTGTGTTTATGGTGGATGTTACACATTGTGTTTATGGTGGATGTTATACAT